>OZ024824.1:89698353-90059895 GCA_964016985.1 Anodontia alba
AACCAGTCTGAAAATTGCACGGTGCGCCGTCTTCGAGTTAAAGTAACTTAACTCCAAACAACTTTTATTAACCTGTGTCTGAGAGCTACCTCCCTTTAACATAATACAGATTTAGATTTTAGGGTACAGTAAACTAATTATTATTATTATTGGAGCTCCATAGTAATTCCACCCTTTTTGGTGGTTAAGGGTTCATTTCAGGGTATGGCAGGGCTTCTAAATTTTGTTTTAATTTAAAGACCAGGCTTAGCATAGCAAAATACCACCATCACCGGCACTTTCTGGGACTTTTTGGAGGCTGAATGTAGCAACCCCTAAATATTGGCAGGTATCAAAAACTGAAACTTTGCAGCAATTTCACCACTTCTTCTT
Organism: Anodontia alba; assembly: GCA_964016985.1. NCBI lineage: Eukaryota > Metazoa > Mollusca > Bivalvia > Lucinida > Lucinidae > Anodontia > Anodontia alba. The sequence goes on from OZ024824.1 coordinate 89,698,726, forward strand.
TGGGCTCCAGCAAACACACACAAAAACATTTATTTCTTTAAAACAATCAGAAAATTACACACAGACATTTTTTTTTTCTTCAAATTAGAATGATGAGTCTTAATTCATCTTTATTATTAACCAATTTCAGGTCGCCTTACTCAAAATAACTACCCCAGGCTTTTTCGCACCAATCAGCAGTCCTGTCACAATCGGTTCACTGTGCCCTATATGCTTTACCTGGCAAAGTAAAATTTTCAAGTTATCATATTTTAGTCCCGGGGTTGGGGGTGGGTACTATGAACTTTGTCTGCTACATAGGTTGGGCCCCAGCATCGTTTATATATATATTTTCACGCCCCCCCCCTCCCCCCGCCCCCCAACACCCGCCCCCCTCCCCCCCCGCCCCCCAACACCCGCCCCCTCCCCCCCACCCCCCCCCCCCCCCACGCACACCCCAACAAACATACAAAATATACGGTATATCAGCCATAACAAAAAAAAATCCATATTTCAACCATACCCAAAAAATATCTGCAGATATTAGCATACCCCAAAAAATATTCCCCTTGTTTACTTTTTATAAAAGTGTGGTTTTCATTTATTTTTCCTTTATAATGATTGTGTTAGTAATAATGATAATGACGATGTGTTTATTTCCAATTAAGGGCCCATTAGAAGGGCAGAAAGTCATGGGAGAACATTCTCCATACAATGATTAAGTGACATTCAGGAAAAAGTAATAAAAGTATGATCACTCCAGCAAGAGCATATCATGATAAGATATGGGTGCCCAGCCGTACCCGTACATATCGGAAAGCCACAACAAGGCACCCATATGGATACTCAGTCTAGAGCATTACAGCCTCCAGATACACGTAACTAAGCAACCACATCACATCAACCGAACCATATGAAATAGTTATAGCTCTATGGCTGAAAGAAAAACATTTATTTAAAAAAAAATCTCAATGAACTCCCCTGAAAAACCCCTTTTACAAAAAAAAGTATCCCCAGGGACCCGGATTGAATGGAATAGTGGTCTCTGGTTAATGTGATGCATGAATAACAAATTCATATATAAAATTAGAAAGCTCAGTTATATGATATCACCAGTATTTGATGACAACCAGTTGAATTTTGACTTATCCTCTAATAACTAAAAGTTCATACAATGCCCCTGAACTACTGAAAAGAAATGATTACGAATAACATCAAATATTGGGCACTTAATTAAAAAATGAAATTCGTCCTCAATATCTGTTAAACAGTGATCACAAACTCTATTACCTACAGGAACAGGTGATTTAGAGAATCTCCCTCGTTCAATTTTTAGTCTATGAGCACTAATTCGGAATTTAGTTAAGGATCTTATATTGTCAAATTTTTAATAACATTTAAATAATGTTCAAATTGAAAATGACCGTTGAAAGTAAAATATGTCCTTAGTTTTCCATCTGTATTATTAACTAAAAAATCTGCCCAGAATCTTTTTATCTGTCTAAAATAACAGTTTTTATAAACTTCTTAAAAGACTTGAAACTCATATCAAATAACATTTCAGTAGTAACTGAAACACTGAGTAACTGAAGCATGTTATTAACTGAAGTAAACCATATATTTAAACCTTTTCTATGTAAAGTTTTTGAGCTTGCAAATGCATCCGCAAAAAGTTCAGAGGAAGTAGTTTCAAGTCTATAGTGCTTTAAACATTCTTCCCTCAGTCAGAGATTGGAATGCCCCTCCAGATTCGATTACTATCTCTGTTGAATGTGCAGAGGATGGTGTGGCTAGTTTACCTCTCCGGTCAGAGCAAGGGACTAACTTCCAATATCACAAGTCCTGGTGAATGAATGTCATTAGACGTGTCACCAGTGAAAATTCTGATTCTGAGCTGTGTTTGCTATCGTGAAATCAGAGACACAGACGACTCACTGAAACTTCAGAAGGATAGCCTAACAGATTCCATCAGTATAGCTCTGATTTTACTTTAATGGCATTGAACTGATGCACAGCAGAAATGGAGCTGTTAAAAATAAATAAAAACAACTATCAGCACCATAAGGTTCTAACCCCGATTCTTACAATACCCAAAACAAATACCAAGAATTTTGATAGAGCCCCCAAAAATAGTCAGTTTTGAGAGTGACCCAAATAAGTACCTGCAAATGGCCAATACCCCAAAAAATGCCTACCAGATGCAAGGGGTAAGTTAATGCACCTCAAATAAAAATGAAAGCCATTCCATATACAGCATTAAATGTAAAATTTAGCTGTTACTTTTCACCTTCCCCATCTTCCACGGAAGTTTTGTGGATTTCTGACAAAACTTGAAAGGTATGGCTATGAACTAACAAAGTGTGTTTTAAGCGCCATTAGTAAAATTTTATAAATTTCATATTGCTCATTTTGCCGACACAGTTTTCCAGTATTTCAAATGCACGATTACAAAGAAAACACTCACCTTGTAATTCAAGTGAACAGCAAAGAGCAAATCTTGTAATAATTGTCTACATAAGTTGGTGTCACATGTGGTGTGGTGGGGGCAAGCTGATGCATTGAGAATGGGGTAGGTTGATTGTGCTTCTTGCCTAAATTTATCAAACGTAAAAGAATATAAGAATATTCTGATGCACAGATCGGTTTATTTTACATTTTCAGTTTTAAAACTGCCTTGCATGTAGCTTAAAAGTTATTTTATACTGATCGACCTTTCGACGCAGTATTAGTAGGCTATTTGTCGATTGCACAGGAGAGCATCATGGACGTGCAAAATCTATTTTATGTTGGCAATGACGATCAAAAAGACGGGCTCGTGACTGTTAAAACATCAATCTGCTAAACTAACAACCAAATTATGCTAGAATAATATGCGTTTAATGTATAATGTTTTCCTATTGTATGAAATCACGATAATTGTGACCATTTCACTCCAGCAAACAAAGACTGGATTGCATTAACTTGCCACCATCAGGTTGGAAAATCACGTGACACTGAACAACAGTGCTTTCATGTTTGACGCAACCCATATAGCAAATGAACTTTTCACCAAAGATACGCTACCCTGATTCCCAGATCATTTTCGTTTGCTCCATGTAACGCATGGTTGAAGGGGTTAAGTTCTGTTGATACCAGCGTGCAGCTTCTAACTAGAGCTGAAATGTTATATTCGAAAAGGGGAAACGATTTTCAGACACCAGCTGGAAAAATGTCAATAAATCGACTTCTCCATATTTAGAGAACTCAGCCAAAAACTTTTGGCTGTATCTTAGCCATCTCATTTTCAACTGATTCTCCTACATTACTGATTTCATTGACAATTGGTCCTTCAGCCATATAGTGATACTTCAGTTAACAAAACGTTAAATGAAATGTCCAGCAGGTGACAAAATAACATATTGCAGCAAACCCATAAAATGAGAAACAAATGCACCTATATTTATAAGGGCGCATGTACCCAGTCAGTATAGGTAGATCGCGCCGCTGTCGGTATTTGAGCGGCATCATCACGAAAACACGCCTATATAATTTTGACCCCCTTTAACCCCACTTTTATATAGTAAAACTGGGGTTTATAGGGGTATACATTATTTTTCTTATTTCTGCTCAAAAACATAGATTGTGGGTATTTGTTAGAACCGCCTCTTTGAGGCGGTTCTAACGAGTACCTACAATCTATGTTTTTAGCAGAAATATGAAAAATATTTGAATTTTTTGTCTGAAAATTTTCAATTTTTCGGTGATTAACTTTTCAGTATATTTGAATAGGCATGTTTTCGTAATGTAATGGCATCACGCCAGTCAGCGACCCTATGGTTTCCCGCTGTTGTTTGAATTTGAATACATAGCAGGAAATACACATCATTCTCTTTTTGTCGGATTCTCTTGTAACGGAATCTGTTAAAATTTATATTACATTTATCTATTTTATGCTTACTTTCGTTTCTGCTACACCACTGGCGGCCCACTGGAGGCCTGTCAGCTGAATTCTTACCAGAATCTGGTTTGAAGAAAAACAACCATATGTATAGTATCCATGTAAAAAAAAAATGCAAATTATTATTAACATACATGTCAAAATAGTTAATTGCTTCCATACAGGAAGGATTTTATCCATTAGAAATCATCTTACATCTTTATTTCTGACATGTACAAAGTAAATATTTGTTATTTTAATTCTAGTACCCTACTTTAAACCTTAAAGTGCCAAGCAAAATTTGTAGCAGACGACATTAAAAAAAAAAAAAAAAAAAAAAAAAAAATTTCAAAGAAAACAAGTCTTGACATTTCATGTGAATCGTCTGTCAAGACTTGTTTTCTCTAAGAAATAAAAAAAAAAAAAAAAAAAAATGTCGTCTGCTGCAGTTGTGATTGGCGCTTTAAGAGTTAAAATTCAGACGCATACAAAAATATATTAGTATTGTGTGAATTACAACTGTGTGCATGACAAGGTCTTGCACATTGAAAGGCCCTTTCAATAGGGACATTCTAAGTCACTTGTAAAAAGAGAACTATAAAAAGAATATACCCAATAATAATTACGAAATGTCTGTCGAAGAACATTTGTACTTGCTCCCTAAGCGGGCCGATGCGATACCGAGCCCATCATTTGCCGAGTTGCATCTCCGCCAGAGGGCCATTGACGGCAGCCACCAGAGGGCCGCTGTACTACGATATGTCGGGACACTGGCGGTCCATTGTGTCTATGCTGGCTGAGTAATAGTTTTCTTACCACAAACCCAGGTTAAATAGTGAGTTTAGAGAAGTGCGGATGCATTTTGGCCCGTGCATGTGTGTTAAAGTATTTAAAAAGCTGTAACTGACTTCAGTTCCATCTTATAAGCAGTCCTTATTGCCGATTTAAATTCATTTTTCTAAGATCAGATGGCCATCAAAGTTTGTGCTTTGATTGCAGAGCAAACATACTAGTTTCCGGTCGCAGGTACAGAATTTTACCCTTTCATCATTGTGTTACAGCACACAGAAATTATTTTTGTCACTATATTATGACTTTATGGTCTATTCCTAATAACGTGTAGGGGGGGGGGGGGGGGGTAAATGTGGGTTCTGAAGCACTGACATTGTTGCAGAAGATGTTTTAAGAGACAGTCGTCAAAAATGATTGTGCCAGCCTATGGAAACTGTTATCCGCCACCTTACATCTAATTTTTATCGCTCAGTTTGGGGTGGGGTTTGGGGTGGGGGTGGGGAGCGTTAGCTGTTAATTTTTGTGATGGGTCATATCCATTTTTCCTGTGTGTACTTTGAAAGTTGGTGTTTTTAATGTAAACCGTAATTATTATTATTATTATTGTCTTTTTATATGGGACATTTTTTTGTATCTTTCTAAGTGCTAGAGCTGGGGCGATATCATCTATGCCTTGATATAACATATGTTTTTTTTGTGAAACCACTGTATCGTGATACAGATGGTTAGTACGATACTTCAAGATACTTACCTGCTCAATGCACTTTTAGTTTAACATATTTATTTTCATTCATCGGTAAACAACATAGATATACACAAGGTATGAGATAATAATAGGATTAGAATGGAAGCATATAATAAATAAGATTTTTCCTCCTAAATGCACTTTTGGTTCATAAAAAAAGGCTTTTAACATTTACCACACTTTGGGTTAATTCAGCAGACGACAGATTTGTGATAATATTTTTCTTATTCTTCCAGAAAATAGGCTCTGTCATTTCATGCAAATTGTCTCTTGAGGAAAAAAAGAAACAAATAAGAAAAAAGTCAGTTTCAGTTTGTAATCTGCTGAACTGTTTTTACCCAACATGCTAAGCACTATCAAAAATCTCATATATTTTGTGACAAGTATAGAAAAAAAACAAAAAAAAAACAGGGTTACAGTATCCTGATACAGTATCGTATCGGACACTTGATATCGTGATAATATCTACTAAATACAGAGTATTACAAACAGCCTCCGAGTCTGCATTTCAAGTAAGTTGTATTTTATCGCATTAACGTCTGTGTACTTCTGTACTATCCGGTAATAGCTGAATGAAACGATCACAAGACAAAATATTTAGACGTAAACGTATAAGTACCTGCGCAAATTTTGTTCATGTTTACATAGAGATATGAGACAAGGGTATACTAAGGTTTAATAAATTTTCAATGTAACTGGTAAAATCGAACAACAATGTGATTCTTTAACTTTCACTGCCACAGGCGATAATAATAGGCTTTTGCAAACAGCATAGATCCAGATGAGACGGCTCATATGAGCTGTCTCTTCTGGATCTACGCTGTTTGATATTCAGTCTTTCAACTTCACCTATAAACTTCCTTTCAAGCGATAGTTTGTTAAAAAAGAAAAGCAGACGACAAATGTCGTCTGAAATTCGGCACCGAAAGAGTTAATGTTTGCTTTTATTAAGCTTTATGAAGTTTCTTGATTGAAATGAAAATAAAATAGACATTAATCTGTTTATAACATAGTTTGTTTTAAGAATTTTTTATATTTGCCGGGATCGTCACAAACCGACATCCCTGCAAATATAAAACGCCCTTAGTGAGCTAATCGAATAGTCTACCATATATATAAAAATCCAAAGCTATATTAAGAGACCGGCGCGATTCCCGCGCCGTCAATTACTGTTCTTTCGACATCATTCGGAAAGACGTTTATTGCTTGGCGTTTTATCTTAAATGAAAATTTTTGTTCTGATAGACCATATCTTATCAGAAACAATATTTCTTTTCTGTTTCTGTGTTTTGTTTCTCTCAAATATGTACCATAAAATTAAATTTATCGCCAAAACTTTGTCCGACTTTTGCAATTTCTATGGTAAAGTGATTTTTTTTTTAATTTTTGTCTAAGGAAATATTTTCTTACTTCTCTTTGCTGAATTTGAATTATTGTTGTTTCTCAACAATATTTTGAAAATTTTAAAAAAATTTAACAAGCAGAGCTGGTTGAAAATCTGCCTCCAAGTTACTTACCCTACAGATTTCTGCATAATTTGCTTTCATTTTTACTATGGGAAAAGTGAAAATATTTGATTTTTGTTTTTAAAAACCGTTGATTAGAATAAAACTGTTTGTGCATAGGTAGGTACGACAAATGGTTTTACATCAAATCATGACTTCTTCTGTGTAAAGCGCCAAGCAAAAAAAACGACTTTCTGAAAGATGTCAAAGCACAGTAGGTTCTGTATCTAGTAGTATATCAAGGCGCCCACCGGCCCGTATAATATTCTCATGAATTTACTAATTGGATTCAGCACTGGACATTGAAGAAGAAGTTTTCTGTTGTCTCGTTGGTTTCTTTACTCAGCAAACATACCGGACAAATCTGGTTCTGGTTGAACCCTGCTCTACGGACGTGTAGCATATCGGACCAAGTTACAATCTTGATCTTAATCTGGATTTGTGAAAAATGCTTCACCCCGCTGGCCTCTCTGATACCTTGGTTTCTAACTCGTGTGATATAGTTTCGGCGAGTAGATAACTAAGACTCGGATATAATGTTGCTCTTGTCTTTATAGTGCCTGATTAGAAGTTATCCACAGGCTTCTTGACGCGACGCATCCATGTAAAATTAGAATGGTGAGTTTAACGTATCCATCGGCGGCAATAACTCAATCTTTAGGAGTATCTTCCTGATGCAAACATGCAATCCCTGGACTTTTCTTTCACCTTTTTATGCAAGCTGTGAGATTTCTCTCGCTTGACAAATAATTGACTTCTTGCTAGTTGCTAGATGTCAGACAAACGGCATATACCAGTCATTCCACCAAACAAAATCAGAGATCTGTTATGAACCACTCTTTCGTTTGGGATTGACCGGACACTATATAGATTGCTGGATCAGCTGTTGTATTTGACAGCGAGAGTATCTGTTTCAGGAATTTCTTGTGGAGTCTGTCGAACCAATCCATCAATATTTTCTTTGGTAAGACCACTTCTAGGCCAGAAAAGCTGATACTGTTAGAAAGTAGGTCTGTTAAAGGTGTTTTGAAGTGTCTGGACCTGGGCCATTTTCACCGCATTACGAAAACACGCCTATTCAATTATAAAGAAAATTTTACCACCAAAAAAATGGAAATTTTCAGATAAAAATTTCTGATATTTTTTTTATATTTCTGCTCAAAACATAGACTGTGGGTACTCGTTAGAACCACCTCGGCGAAGCGGTTCTAACGAGTACCCACAATCTATATTTTTGAGCAGAAATAAGAAAAATAATGTATACCCAAGTAAACCCCAGTTTTACTATATCAAAGTGGGTTGTAAGGAGGTCAAAATTATATAGGCGTGTTTCCATGATGCGTGCAAGCCTTTTCAGGGCAGTAGTTCGCCGGACTTTATCTATGTTGTGTCCTAACCGTTGCAATCTACTTATCGCATAATTTCCATATGCATTGCCTCTTCAACCAACGGCAAACTTCAACTTTTCAAGAAAATATAAATTTCGGAGTCCGCGTTTCTACAGTCATCACTTTGATTTAGGTTTGCAAGAGTAACATATTTGATTGGCTGAAGAAGATAATTACTGTAAAAATTAAATTTGGTGGCAACATTTTTTGGCGGTTTTTATGAGTGGACCTTTTGCCGGATTTATATTTTGGCGGATTTTCGATTTCCGAAAAACAAAAAGTCCGTGATTTCTGACGTAGCCCAGTATGTCTTATGTATGCGGATTCTGCGCAGTGATTTGTAAGTCAATCACGGCGATTGACCGGCGCGGGAATCGCACTGGTCTCTAATATAGCTTTGGATTTTTACATATGGGAGCGTGTTCGATTAGCTCGCTAAGGACTTTTTATATTTGCCGGGATCGTCGGTTTGTGACGATCCCGGCAAATAAAAAAAAATCTTATTACAAACTGTGTAATAAACAGATTAATGTCTATTTTATTTTCATTTAAATCCAGAAATTTCATAAAGCTTAATAAAAGCAAACATTAATTCTTTCGGTACCAAATTTCAGACGACTTGTCGTCTGCTTTTCTTTCTTTTAACAAACTATCGCTTGAAAAGAAGTTCATAGTAAGTTGAAAGACTGAATGTCAAACAGCGTAGATCCAGATGAGACGGCTCATATGAGCCGCCTCATCAGGATCTATGCTGTTTGCAAAAGCCTATTATTATCGCACATGGCAGTGAAAGTCAAAGAAATATATTGTTGTTCGATTTTACCTGTTACATTGAAAATTTATTAAACTTTAGTATACCTTGTCCCATATCTCTATGTAAACATGAACAAAATTTGCGACGTTTACGTCTAAATATTTTGTCTTGTTTTCAGTTGTTATCCACATGGAATTGTTCTTGATATGAGAATGAATACAAATCAGGTCTATTGTTAGATACTTAAAAAATAACAGAGTTATTATTAGTTGCAGTTTTCTTTCTTTGTAAAGCCTTCAATCAACTGATGCAATCAGATCCACATCAAGCCCCCAACACTAATGGGAAAGACAGACAAATACAATTAAGCAACCACAAGATGAACAGATGGCAAACAGTGTTGGCAACTCTTTCCCCCAAACAGTGTCAACTCTGTTACCCAAACTTTAACTGAATATATCTTAAACTTCCATAATTGTTAAAAGAAAAAAAAATAAGAAAGTGAAACACTGCATAACAATGAAAGTGTCGCCTTGGAACGACCAATAAAGAACTACTTGAAGGGTGGGTGGCTTAAGTTAGCTTTACGGGATCTCAACCCTCGCCCTCAGCTTCTATAGTGGTAAAACATATATATGTTCAGTCCGTGTGGAGGTGTGGAGGTCTTTTAACTTAACCCTAGTCCTGCCGAACCCGGATATGACCTGCCTTTGCAAACAGTGTAGATCCAGATCAATTGGCTTCTGAAGAAGCCAACTGATCTCGATCTTCACCGTTTGTTATTCAGCATGTGAATTTATATCAACAATCCGGATCAAGTAATCTGATTGGCTAAAAATCAGAAGTGGGCATGGCATCTTAATTTATCCAGCATGACAAGGGCTAAGTAAATCTTACTACTGTCAATGTGTCTAAAATGACTGGATGGATGGCAAAAAGAGTAGACCCTGATAAAATGTCACATTCTACTTAGAGTAAACACGGTATGTATATTTTTAAGAGTACTACATCCCAAATGCATATTCCTGAAGGTTTGCACACTTCTGTTTGATACTGGGACCTGACATGTTGGGTCATCTCTGTCATTCTTGAATGAAAGACATAGGCCTAGATAAGAGTGCGTATTAGGTTAATGCTTTTCTTATTTCTCCACGAAAACATATGTTGTGGCTACTCATTAGAAGCGCCTCGGCGAGGCGCTTCTAATGAGTACCACAACATATGTTTTTGTGGAGAAATAAGAAAAAAAAAACGATACTTTTGGAATGAAAAAAAAGCCTAAACTAGAGCTTTGAAAGACCATTGACAGAAGACGATTTTTAGCATCCTTCCAAAATTGAACTTTTGTACAGTTGATGTTCTTCAAAGTTCGTTATTTGGTTCCATTATTTATTGTCTAGATTGCATACGTTTTACATATGGAGTCGTTGAAGCATGGTCTTAAGAAATGTACCAGAGAATATCTTGCTTTGTGTGCAACCTTCAACACTACTTAGGAGACACTTTGCATGATATATCAAATGAATAAGTGAACTCAAAACCTGATACAATCAGTCCATATCAAGTTCTCAACATCAAAGAGAAAGACAGACAAATTTAATCAAACAGCCAAAAAAAGAACAAATGGCAAGCAGAGCTGACAGCCCATTCCCAAACAGGTGGCAACTCCGTTACCTAAACTTAATTGAATATATCTTTAACTCGCATAATTATTAAAAGAAATACATTTGTGAGTGAAACACTACAGATCATTTAATTAAAATTACCACAACGAAAGTACCGCATTGGAACGGTCAGTAATGAATTAGGAGTTGAGTGGGAGGGAGGCTTAAGCTAGCTTTACGGGACCCCAACCCTCCCCTAAGATTCCATTCCGGTAAATTCATTCATGTATATTTGTTCGGTCTGCGTGGAGGTCTTCAACTCATTTATAAGTCATTAAGAGCAACAAATAAATCACAGACACAGCCAATAATGAAGCAAAGATGAGGACTCTATAGACTAAAACGTGTTGAGACACCTGGGGATTTAACCTTTACCACTCTCTGGGCAAATTCAACTGATGATAGCTGGATGATACTTTTCTTATTTTTCCCCTACAAAAAGCTTATAAGGTAGCCAGATTTTAGTTTTTTCTGGTAGCCAGTGTCCGAAGATCCATTGCACGACCCGTTGTAAAGTCATCCCATTTCGAAAAACACGCCTATTCAAAGATACTGAAAATTTTACCAGCGAAAAAAAAAATTTCCGTATTAAAAAGAATTCTGATATTTTTCATGTTTCTGCTCAAAACATAGATTGTGGGTATTCGTTAGAACCTCCTCGACGAGGCGGTTCTAACGAGTACCCACAATCTATGTTTTGAGCAGAAATAAGAAAGAAATAATGTATACCCCTGTAAACCCCAGTACTTCTACATAAAAGTGGGGTTTAAGGGGGGCAAAATTATATAGGCATGTTTTCGTGATGCGAAAGGAGGACTTACTACGAGTGTTATATAATCACATTGTCCGTCCGCTCGTAATAAGCTTGTGAAAATCGCTATAAATTTTGAACCGCTTAGAATATTTTAATAATTTTTAGCATGCAGATACATATTAACAAGAACTAACCTAACCATTAATATTGTCAAATGCCAGATTTATTCATAAAAAGCCTCGCCGAGGCACGTCAATCCATCCGTTATCAGTGTGTGAAAAGTCGCTATGTCTTTTAAACTGCTTGGAATATTTTGATAATATTTGGTATGCAGATGCATAGTGACTAGACCTAACAAATAAAATAGTAAACGCAACCGGTATAATTATTTCTCAATGCTGAAAAAGAAATAGTTATTTTCAGGGCTCCAAATAAGATATTAAAAAAGGTTCTTAGAGCTCCGGATAAGCGAGATAAAACAATAAATTTGTTTTGCGCATGCATATTGACAAGATATAACTAATGACATTTCTAAATACTAGATTGTTTATAAATAACCTTGTCTATTGTGTCCTGTCATTACTCATTTTGTAAAAATCGCAAAAAACCTTTTAACAGCTTGCAATATTTTTATTATTTTTGGCATGCAGATACATACTGACAAAACCTAACAAATGAAATAGTCAAATACGAACAACCGGGTATGGTTATTGTGTACTACTCATAAAAAGATACCCTGTTTTCAGGGCTCCAGATCAGAGGGAGAAAACATTGAAGGCTCTTAGAGCTCCGGATAAGAGAGATAAAACAATGAATTTGGCATTTATTGATGTTTATTTTTATTTTTCGGTTTCTTTTGGTTTAAACATATTTTATTCGGAACCATCAATGAACATCAAACGTTATAACCAATGAAATCCGAAAGTCGAAAGCAAGCATACAACCCAGCGGGTACATGACGTTTATACAACGCCGGCTCAACGTCGATGCAACGCCATGACGTTGCATCGACGTTGAAGCGACGTTGTATTAACGTCATGTGCCCGCTGGGAATCTTATTTAGTTCTTCTCCATTCAAAATCAGCATTGTAAGCCTACATCGAATTTTTGAATGAGAAAAATCATGGTACATTATATAATTAAGAAGTAGTCAATTTACCAGTTTCTTCTGTTGTTGTTGTGTCAGAACAATGCGGATGCATTATCTCGAATTCCAAGGGACTCTCTGGAATACTTCGAGATATCCGTACCTCGACATATCAGATTTGCAGAATTGAGGAAAAACTAATTCGATCAACCACATTTAGCAAATATATGTGTAATTGGACTCTTGGAGTTAAAGATATATTGAAAATATTGTGGAAAAGAGGAGAAATTGCTCCCTATTAGGAGCAATTTCTCCTCTTTTCCACAATATTTTTTACATGTTGTTAGATTTTCATGTTTAGGCAGGGACCATATTTTCACTTCGAGATAAGCGGTAATTCGAGATAAGCGAGTTCGAGATAACGAGAGTCAACTGTATTGTTGTTGCCTCTCTCTTCCTGGTTTATTACATACATACCATGGTTACAGTATATTTTAGGGCATGCATGCATGAAGGGACAATGTGAGCAAGTTCAAACTACTTCCTTAAGACTGTATTGTTTGCCAGTTTGTAACATTTTAAGACGAACAACCAGGTAGTGAAACCGACGTACGTAGGGAGAGTTGTAGTTTTTCTGTAGACTCTGTCATTTTCTGCTCTTTTCAAAGGTATACGCTCTGATGCAGCTTATAAAGAATTTATCATTAATGTCCTTAGTTGAAAAAGATATCAACAGGTAAATTGAGATAAAGAGGAATCTGCGATGAGAGAGAGAGAGAGAGAGAGAGAGAGAGAGAGAGAGAGAGAGAGAGTTTAATGTTTAATGTTCAGAAAAAGTAACAATAGTAAAAATTAATGATAAAAGTAAAACGAAAACGTCTAGTTAAGTTACGATGTCCAGCTACTTAGAATATTCATGGTACATTACACGGGAGCACCTCACCTTATGATATATCCGACCAGCATATACCCAGACCTGTGTGCATCCTATCAGACTGATCAGCGTCAATGCCGATCTAACTATAATGTATGGACTCCAAAGATTCTATCAGCGACCAGCATGGACGCAAATCAGCCTGGGTCTACGCTGGTCGCATATGTCGTAAGGTTGTTTTATGTTAGGAAGGGCTCATTCCGTGGTAGTAAGTTACAGATGGGTAATCAAGGAATCTGCATCGAAAAGATTTGTTTTCGAAATAGTATAAATTAAGGAGAACTTAGAAATGGACCCTTATGCCATATGCGCACTGAGAAGGCCCAGATCAGCCCGCGTATCTACCCGGTCTGTTCAGGGCCTTCTTTGGTCGTCGATATGTTTTACAGTATTCAATAATTCTGTGGGCGGACAAGGAAGCCTGCTTATCTGGGTCTTCACTGCCAACATACACGAGACGCACCTTTTTCCCATTTGTAAAACAATTATTCTTCCTGCTCGTAATAATGCGACACTAGTGGACTAGTTTTCAAACGCTGTCTGAAAAATCGTCACGCAATATGATAGTACACGTTGGAGGTATTTTAGAATAAAAGTGAGAATCCTTAGGCTGGAAGGCTGGTAGTTTTCTTTTCTCTAGTGTTCAGTTAGTGTTGTTTGTCACCCCAGGTGTCTTAACACGTTGTTTCTTTGTTGAGTCTTCATCCTTGCTTCATTGTAGACGTTACCTGTGATTTATTTCTTGCCCATGATGACTCATGGATGAGTTACAGAGCCTCCACGCGGACCGAACAAATAATTGTCGTACAACACTGGAAGATGAGGGCGAGGGATCCTCCCATAAAGTCGATTTAAGCCTCCCCCACCCTTACCCCATAATTTGTTACTGTCCAACCCCAAGGCGGTACTTCCATTGTGGTTCTTTTTGTTATATGTTCTGTATTGCATCCTTTTAACGCATCACGAAAACATACCTATATAACTTTTATATCGTAAAACTGGGGTTAAAAGGGGTATGCATCATTTTTCTTATTTTGCTAAAAACATAGATTGTGGGTACTCATTAGAACCGCCTCGCCGAGGCGGTTCTAATGAGAACCAATAATCTATATTTTGAGCAAAAATATGAAAAATATCAGAATTTTTATCTGAAAAATTTCCTTTTTTTTGTTTTGTTTTGGTTATAAAATTTAATATAATTGAATAGGCGTGTTTTCGTAATGGATTGCAAATGTATGTACATTTATGATATCTCTTTTGCCACCTTTTGGGGAAGGGGCTGCCGACTCTGCTTACCGTCTGTGCTTTTGTTACTGTGCCACTTTAAGTGTCTACCTCTCCCTTTGATGTTGAGGACTTGATGTGATTCTGATTTCATCGTTTCCTGTTCACCTATTTACACGTACTTTTAAATTATGCATACCTCCTTTAGGAAAATTTAGATGACGAACCTTATTTTTTTGGTGTTCATTTGAATTGGCATGGCGAGATGTTACTGTCACCGTAATTGTAATGAGTAACCACTGTTACGAAATACATGTGGGGTCGGACTGGTTTATCAGGCTCTGCGTTACAGGTTACAAACAATGGAAAATGCCTGCACGTGGAAAGTCAAATTTGAATTCGAATCGTAAAACTTAGATACTATATCTACTTTGTATATTAACGCAATAAGCCCATACGGCCTATGAGCTAGCATAATTTTATATACATAAAACATAAGTATATGCAGAATAGCAGCTATAAAATAACCCATCAAATAAATGTGTGTGTGTGTGTGTGTGTGTGTGTGTGTGTGTGTGTGTGTGTGTTCGCCGCAAATGGCATTGCATCGTTATCGCATTCAGTCTTTATAAGTTGTTCTATACCCGCATCCCCCTTGTATATTAGGTTTGCTGCATCTCTCTGTATATCAAGATCTGAAGATTATTCGTCCTTTGTGATTTGTCTGGATTTTTAGAAGGCGACTTAATGCATATTTATTTATTTTTTTTTTATTTATTTTATTTTTATTTTTTATTTATTTTTTTACTTTACTTTTTACTTTTTTTTTCTTTTTACTTTTTAGCTCACCCTATAGTAAGGCTCAGGATGAGCTACTGTGATCACTTACCGACGTCCGTTCGTCCACACATTTGAACGACTTCTCCTCTGTAACCCCTGGACCAATTTTCTTCAAGCCATGTGGAGCCTATTGTTAAAGGGGAATTAAAACTTTATACAAATGGCGACGGTCCATTAACCAAATTGGCCGCCATGCCAATATATAAAATGAAAACACTGAAAAATCTTCTTCTCCAGACCCAAGAAAGAATCGGGGATCGATGACTCAAGGTCTACCAAGTTTTTCAAATGATGACCGTAGATTGACCTTAAACCTTTTTACAGCAAGGTCAAATTTGCTGCCCTATACATTTGTATGGGGAAAATGTTGAAAAGTGATTTTCTCAAAATGTGCTGAAGACTAATGGCTGAAACTTACAATGTCTGGTTAAAGTAGTAAAACATTTTAGTTATAATCAAAATTTTATCCCATGAGGGTTACCTGCCCTTGCCACTGGGCTATAAACGTGTACAAAATTGTGTGATTTTTTTTTAATGTCTTCTTTTCTGAAACTGATTGAACAATTTTCACCAGAGTTCACATAGGGCCATCTGTCAGAAGGGTATTGCCAATCTGTTCAAATGGTTCCGCGCAATTGAACAAGATGGCCTACATGCTCATATATGGTAAACACTTAAAAATATTATATATGGTAAAAACTCTTAAAAGTATTCTTCTCCAGAATCAAGAAAGCTTTGGGGCTCAATCTTGGTATAAAAGATCAAGGACTCAAGGTCTACAAAGTTTTTTTTTTTCAAATGAGAACCATAGGTTGACCTTTAACCTTTTTACAGCAAGGTCAAATTTGCGTCCCTATACATTTATATGGGGAAAAAGTTGAAAAGTCGTTTCTCAGAATGTATTTAAGACTAATGGCTGAAACTTATAATGTGTAAAGTAGTAAAATATTTTAATTATAATCAAAATTTTGTCCCTTGAGGGTTATCTGCCCTTGCCACTGGACTATATACATGTATATTTTTTTTTAATTTTTAAATGTCTTCTTCTCTGAAACTGCTTGAGCAATATTCACCAGATTTCACATGGGCCTTTTGTCGAAAGGGTATTGCCAATTTTTTCAAATGGTTCCGCACAATTAAACAAGATGGCCGCCATGTTCATATATGGTAAAAACTCTTGAAAATCTTCTTCTCCAGAACAAAGAAAGCTTTGGGTAGCATCGAGGACTCAAGGTCTACCAAGTTTGTTCAAATGATGGTCATTGGTTGATCTTTGACCTTTTTACGGCAAGGTCCAATTTGCGTCTCTATAGATTTGTATGTAGATGAATTTTTTTTTTTTTTCAATATGTATTTAAGACTAATGGCTGTAACTTATAATGTATGATTAAAGAAGTTAAACGTTTTAGTTAGGATCAAAATTTATCTTATTTAAAATTTACCTGGGACTTATCTGCTTGCTCCTGTGCTATATACAGGTATAAAACCATGAAATCTTTAAACGCCTTCTCCTCTGAAACTACTTCACCAATTTTTTTCCAGATTTCACATGGGGCCTTCTGTCGAAGGGATGTTGACACTTTGTTCAAATAGTTCTGCATCATTGAACAGGATGGCTGCCTGCCGTGCCCACATAGGGTAAAACACTTAAAAATCTTCTGCTCCAGTACTTAGAAAGCTTTGAGGCTGAACCTTGGTATACAGCATCGGAGACTCAAGTTCTACCAATTTTGTTAAAATGATGAGACTAGGATGACCTTTGACCTTTCTATGGTATGGTCAAATTTGTGTTCCAGTTGCTGTGGCAATACTTGAAGACTGTTACATGGCATTTGCAAGTATGCAGGTGAGTGTATTGTGGCCCATGGATCTCTTGTTTATTTTATAGTTTTGGATAGTTGTTTTTGTTCATATATAAGGGAAATAACTTTTACAAAAATATTAGACATTATAACCGTTAGCATACTGTGGCGGATCGCTACTGGTAAGCAGTTTGATCTGAGTCTCCCTGGTTTACTTATGTCATATATTCATTTAATGTCATTTAGATGTTATATATATTAATTAGCTATTAGATCAAGGTCTGCGTTTGCAATCACTATAGGATTTATTTTTTCTATGGGTGCTTTAAAAATAAGTGAAGTTCTGCCGGGCACTTTGGTGGGTACTTTGGCTCGATACGTAAACTTAACGCTTTCAGCATTGCAGACTAAAACTGGCCTTTTACAAACAATATAGATCCAGTAAAACGGCTCGAGCCGTCTCATCTGGGTCTACACTATTTGCCATTCTGTTATTGATTTTTCACTAGTACTCCTTTTTAAAACAATGGGTGCTCCGAAATTCAGAGATGGTATAGTCCACTTTTTTAAACTAAGGGATGAAAGGGTTATATTTTAATGTAGTAGGTGTACTCTTTCGGAAGTGCCTGTTTTGCTTGCAGCGGGAAATGTCCGGTTTATCAATGTCCCGTGAGCGCAAGATGGCTTTGTCGATCAACCAGTCGATTATTGAATTCGTGGAGATTAGAAAGTGTCCTTGATGCAGACCGCTGTCTAGCGCAGATCGCAGCAAGAAGTAAAATGAGAAATCATAATTTGTTTAATTTGTCAATCCGAGTACAAATAAATTAGATGTAAAGTTATAATTTCATGTCTAGGTCTGTTAACGTCACGACGTCATCGAGCTTCCGACGTCAAGGTCCATCCATAGTGTCAAGTCAAGTAATAAAACTAAAGATATATCTATATAATTTTTGCATAGAAAACTTTTTTTGTGTATGCAGCGTTCTCTAACTGACGTTAATGTCAGCTGTTCACGTCATGTACAGATATCATTAAGAGTTCATGAAGACTGGTATTCAACCACTAAACTAGGAACACGGGGTATTATTGGCAGTAGGGTGTTGTTTTAAAAAAAACTTCCGTATGCTGGAGGGTAGAACAGCCATGATTCTAGAACAAAAAGGAACATTTAAATCGTTTGTTTAGGAAATACCACAATCACAAAACACAACCTTCCCGAGGCACCTAACCTCGCCCTTAACTCCGATGCAGCTCAAATAACAAACACACGTTCGGTCAGCGTAGAGTTTTCTGTCTCATCAGTGAAACATCATGGTAAAATACACATCATCACAAACACTATGATGAAATAAAGCAAATGGCTTAATGAGAAAATCTTAAACATGGCCATGATGGCAATTTGATTTCAGGCTTCTGGTAAGATTAAGCAGCAGTCGTTATTGTTTTTCACAGGACAAAACGCACAATTACATCTACGTATATTTTAGGAATGAATTAAAGTGCCATTACAGCCTTTGAAGTATTACTTGTGTCTTGAAGTGGATATCGGTGATGTTGCTAACCTCGATAAAGTCATTGCAGAGAAATTCCAAAAGCTGCCCATACGAGGCTCGATCGAAAAGTTCTCGGCACCTGTACTTTGAGAATGACCAAGAGCAGAAATTGTCCCATTATTTCTCAATACAATGTCCCTTTGTCTCCATGCTCTTTCTCCGACGCTGTTCCAGTTTGCTTATCCCTTTATAATAGAAGTCTTCTTCCTGATTCCAAATTACTCATCAACAGCATCTATCACGCTTTTGTTGCTTTCAAAATTCCTACCACGAAGTTTAGTTTTCAGATTTGGAAACAAATTCGTCTGAAGGCGCTACACCTGGAGATTACGGCGGATGAGGAAGGACCTCGAAGCTGCATTTAGTTGCAGTAGCCATAGAAACTTGAGAGGTATGGGCTGATGCATTATCTTTCAAGAGCAGAACACCTCAAGTCAACTGTCTTCTTCTTTTATTTACAATCTTCTGACCTTGCCGCCTTAGTTTTTCTGCATAATATACATGATTTTTCGTGCGATTTCCCTCAAGATTATCCACCATGATAACGCCCTGGCTGTTCCAAAAGATAGAGGCCATCACTTTCCCCTACTGAAGAAACTCTCTTAAATGTCAGAGGAGGAGGTGAGCCAGGGTGCTTACATTGCATTGCTTTTTGTCCTCAGGATCAAAGTGATGGACCCAGGTCTCATCTTGGGCGACAACCCGACGCATCAATTCCTCAGCGCCATCTTCATAGAGAGACAGGAGATACTGGTGCTTAAAAGATCAAGCCTGCTCTTCTGATCTTTAGTCAACATTCTGGAGACCCATCTAACTGAGACCTTAAACATCCTTAAGATATTGGTCAAGCTAGACTGTATTGCCCCAAAACGTGTGCCTATTCGTCTAGCTATATCACGCAGGCTTCTTCTCCTGTCACACATGATCAGACTGTGCACAAGCTCAACGTTTCCGTTTTCGTCCATAGTCTTTAGGGCGTACATATCGTACATATTCCTCCACGCTCTCCACCCGCTCCTAAATTCGACAGCTCATTTCTTCACCGTGCTGTAAGAAGGAGACTCATCACCAAGGGTTTTAATGAAGATATGCCCTTCTTAGAGAAGTATTTTATCACTGCTCTAACTTCAGATTTGTCTATTCTCTTAAATTAAGACACTTTCTTTTGTTTTCAGCAAATTCCTACTGAAATCAACAACTTCGAAATTTAGAAGTGTTCACAAAATGGGTTAACAGTTATAGTGTTACTATTTTCATCAGAGTTGTACAGAAGATGGAGTCCAAATGTTAAACTATTTTGCTTAATTTAACACTTGACTAAATATTTTAAAAATGAATCCATTAAACTAGAACTTTTTTAATATTTTTTTTTCAAATCAAATATTCACGGCAGTAGTATTGGATGTCGCTATGTAGCGACACCCAATACTACTCACGGCACATTATTAGATATATTTGTTTTCTAAAAAAAGCTATTCAAGTTAGGTTAAATTTAGAGAACCGGACGCCTAACTTCGGAGGCCAGCCGTCCGAAACCGGACTTCTAGCCAGGTAACATTAGATACAAGTAGCCTAGCCTTCTGAATTAGGTCATATATATAAAGGTACGCGAGTGTATCTTTGATACAATGCTACAGTATTAAAACATATATTATCTAAGCAGCGGAGAACAAAGGCGCTGATCAGGATCAGACTGCGGCGCGACGAATGCAAAGTCTTATCAGCATCTTTGTTGTTCGCATATGACATAAAGCGCCAGAGCTAAGGCATCACCAGAGCTTTCTTCCTCAGACCTCTCTTGTGCTATGTGCAACGGGCAGTTTAGAGCATTAGTCATCTTATAACACACAAATAACAACACTTCATGCATTTGACTAGGATTGGTCATTGTCAGTAATGACGGACTAACATACCATGACATAAAATGAAAAAAAAATGCGGATACCTTTGACATCTTTTTCCGGTGCCAGCCGACTTGAAGTTTTTCCCGCTACTAATGCCGCTGTATGCAATTCCGCAAACTTAATATTGAACGTTTTCTTTGGATGTCTCGCTGCTGCAGCAGCCACCGAACGCTAATTACGGCAGTATCCGCAAAATGGTATAAATACTGCTGATTACTCAAAGACATAGAAAGTTAATTAATGTTGTATTTTATTTATTTATTTCTCTTTAAACACACATTCATGTCGATTCTGAACGATAGATTAAAGACAGCGAAAGTTTTACCCGCACAGAACAAAACAGAACAGAAGTTTATTTTGTAGACAAATCCCAGGCCACAGGTGGCGTAAGGGGAAAATTACAACGCATAGCAAGAAAACAGAATAACATGGAGACAGACACCTAACTAAATTACATGTTATGGTAACATGCTCTCGGAGTGTACATGTCAAGCCAAAATTAATGTGAGAGTATACAATATATGATCAATAAATATCGCATTCTAGACCTTTGTAAGAGAGCCAAATGCATCTTATAACGAAAGTCAGATACATATTCAGAGAGATACAGCTACATATACAGGCCGACCAACCCGACCCGCCGCAATGACCGCCTGGTTATTACATTAAGAAGTTTTACTTTTAACACGTAAACAGGTACTGTCTGTACCGGTGAGCGAATGTCTGCTTCACCATTAACGAAAACAAACCTATTCAAATATACTGAAACTTTTACCATAAAAAATTGAAAAATTTCAGATAAAAATTCGGATATTTTTTATATTTCTGCTCAAACAAACCTCGACGAGGCGGTTCTAACGAGTAACCACAATCTATGCTTTTGAGAAGAAATGAGAAAAATAATGAATAACCCTGTAAACCCAAATTTTACTATATAAAAGTTGGGTTTAAGGGGGTCAACATTATATAGGCGTGACGCTGAACGCAAAATCCCATGACCGCACGCAACGCCCAAACCGCACAGCGGACATATCTTTATGAATATCAAACCTAAAGGTCAAAGTGACGGGCCAACCTAGTCGATCTATATCAGATCGCACTCCTGAAGCACTGTACACACAAATCGAACAGGTCCTTGTGAAGCTGGTACTTAACACATACGCGACTAGCGCAGAACCCGTGCGAGCTGGAGCATTCGCGCAGGATCGCCAGAGACCTCTCTGTTCCCTAACACAATACAGGGAACCGGAGTTTTACATGCGTCAGAGGATACCGATGCCTTCGCAGTTAGGAAGGCCAAAACGTCTTGTGCATGAATGGATTGTAATTTTCAAAGAATAAACGGCTGTTTTGTTTTGTTTAGTAAAATGTTTTATTAATAAGAAGTTAAAGTTTGTTAACTGATTTTGTCTATTATACACCGCCTCGCAACAATTAGGCGATAATTATTATTATTGTTATTATCATATCAGGATTCATGTTTATATATTTTTATAGTACGAATATCGAATTACACCAAAATAATAACAAAATGTGTCATCATACAAGAACATATACATCGCATGCATGCATGCATCAATCTAATTCCGAACAGCTAGCCTGCCCAGTGTGGCTAGCCTCTGAGTCTAAACGTCCGGTTCCGGACGGCTAGCGACTACCTTTAGAGAAAGATAGAAGAGTCGACATCTCCAAACAACGTTGACAGATAATAGCTAGTAGACTACCCTTCTAGGCCGTGCTAGAGATTACGAACACTTCAGTGGCGGTACGCAGTCTCACGGTATGGTCTTGGAGCCTTTGACGGAGGTGGAAAACATCTTGTGTAATCTGTTAGAAAGCTATGGATCTTCCTGATAAATTGCGAAGATAATGCAATAGAGTAGAATGATAACTATAATTGTTTAATGCAACAGTAATTATTGAAAAATTATTTGCTACAATATACAAAACTGAAAATCGGAGTATTGTGAAATGAAACACGCATTAAATCATAGAGTGGACTTATCCAACTGTAATGAGGTTTTATTTAATTAAGGTTACATGCTTGTAAGTTTAAAATGTTAAAACTGTATATATATGATTTGTATAACTGTGATAGTCTCGTATAGTTCTACACGCAGAATGGCTTGAAAGAACTTAATATGTTGATATGTATATATGAATGTGGTATTGTACACCGGAACGAGACTAATAAACTGTTAAACTAAATTATAAGACATAATATTCCAGGAGGCGGAAATTGGCTGAATAGTGATATGCCTCGGGCTCCATACATCTAAATGGATCACTGATTATAAATGTGAAGAAAACCTCAGAGGCGCATAAGGAGAAAACTGCACGTATCTCATATTGCGATCAACCCAGCAAGCAGGATGCAAAATCGCAATTTCGACGTTGCCGTTGCGCGATTTTGAAATGATACTGTTACAATGTCGTTGCTGTTACAATTTACCTAATGGAGACAGGGGAAAGCCCGCACATTTTTCATGATACTGGTGGATAGGTCAATATACCTGTGGCTAAACAAGGTCAATGGGACTTCCCTAGCGGGACTTGTAATAGATAAATTTATTTTCCTGGTTGTCATATCTTTTGAAAGTTTATTTCAGAGAATGAACACACTTATACAGGAAACAACTCTGTCTAACAGATTTTGCTGATTGACTCTTGAAAGTGGTCCACTCCCAATGGGAGCAAATTCTTTAATTTTAGAGTGGACCCCTTTTCAGAAAGGGCTTTGTGCAAAGAAAACCAAATAGGAAGTTACAAAAAGTGTCTGCGTATTAAACATTGCGAAAAATCCAGTATTTTCAAAAGTGACGTCCAGAGAAAACCAATCCTTAGGCAAGTACGAATGATGCATACGCCGAATGCTTAGTGTGATAGATCGTGCACCGTTCGCCAAGACAATCTAGGCAATTCAAATATTTAGAAAATTAATGCCCCGACTAACCGCATATCTGGTCTGGTCCTTGCATATGCAGTCATCGTACAAAATGAACTGGGGTATATTTAGGAATCTAGCATGCAAATAACTTTGTCGCTTCAATATCAATAACGATTGTAGATAACGAAACTACAACAGGTAGCTTTTGAAGTGTTTTTAATCAAATAATGCTAGCCACATACCTAAAGAACAGTCTGAGAAAGAACATAAGGATTTAATATGGCGCTAACGTTTCTAATCTGGATAATATTTGTGGGTGCTATCAAAGGTAACACTTCAAACTGTTTCCTCACGAATATATACGCTTTACTTCTTCTTACATTACATTAACCCATTTATGCCGAGTGGACACTTCTACATTAAATGTTTTACTGGTTCATTTCCAGTATAAGAACTATCTGGTTAATCTTTATTTTTATCTTGTTTTGTGGCAATTCCTGTTCTACATGCAGACAGTGTAGACCCTGATCAGACACTGTGTTCTGCGGCGTCTGATCTGGGTCTACACTATTTTCCAATGTCCATTTTATGGGCCTCTAGTCATAAATGGATAAACGAGTCTATGTAAGTGTACCCGCTATTGGAATAAGGAGGCTTATTACTTTTCCATAGACTTCCATAATAGAATTTGGCTAAATAATGATCCCACAATATGCATTAACTCCCAAATTTGGTCTCAAATTCAAGGTTACCCTAAAACTGACAAAATGCATTACAACACAAAATGGGTCTCTCAGCAGGTTTTGGCTCTTTTCTGCTCTTGAACAAAATAAACAAAAGAAGAAAAGTTTACCAGATCTGTCTTTTCAGTCACACACACCTAGGCTTCCGTAACACAATTTGCTGGTTTCAGTCCTCACAATTCTAATGTGTACCTTGTTAGAGTACAAGATACAAGAATACTTATTTCTCGTCGGTATTTAAATGTACAACATTATTTAACGTTAGCCTGATGGCTATTATACCGATTCTGTTCCCCCTCATTGCAAAACAGGGGTTTATAAGATTTATAGTATTACGGGGGTTTTCAGAATTTTGTAGTACCTAACCAGCTGTTTAGGGGGATTTAAGGGTGATTCTCAGAATTTGTAATTTCTAACAAGCTTTGTTTAGTGAGATTTAGGGGGATTTTCAGAAGTTTATGGTTCCTAACCAGCTTTTTTTCGGGGAGAGGGGGGAGGGGATTTTCAGAATTGTGTAGTTTCTAACTAGCTTTGTTTAGGGGAATTTAGGGGTTTTTCAGAATTTTATAGTTTCTAATCAGTTTTGTTTAGGGGGGGGGGGAGGGGGGGAGGTTTAGGAAAATTCTCAGAATGTTGTAGTTTCTAACAAGCATTGTTTAAGAGATTAAGGGGGATTTTCAGAATTTTATAGTTTCTAAGCAGCTTTGTTTAGGGGGATTTTTTTTTTGGCGGGTGGGGGTCAGAATTTTGTAGTTTCTAACAAGCTTTGTTTAAGGAAATTTAGGGGAATTTTCGGAATTTCATAGTTTCTAACCAGGTTTGTTAAGGGGATTTTCAAAATATTGTTGGCATTTGGTATATTTATTAGCAGAGAAAATACGTGCTCAGTTGAGTTGAGCATGAAAAAAAAAAGTTTTATAACCTAGTTGCCTTTTCTTTTTGTAGGCTACATAGGTCTGAATAATGGAAAATATCAAGATAAATATTTTCCGATCAATATCTACAAATATTTTTCCTCACACCCGGCAGTTTATCAGACACACCAACAGGAAGTAAAATGGACTTGCTCAAATTTCATTACAGGTATGATAAAGATAGAAGGTGTCCCAAAATTTAGTGTAAACTAGGTAAATTTTCCCAATACATGTGTATCTAAGCTTCTGACCGGTCTCTGCATCTTCGAAAACTTGTATAATGTACTGCGTTTCCTCTAATATTCGGACAAGCATGCTTGAGCTAACAGTGCAACCCCAGATCAAACTGCTCTTAGGGAGCAGTTTGATCTGGGTTTGCTGTGTTTGCCTTTCAACCAGCGCGTTTTAAACACATAAGCTGCAAGCGGAAATTTGTATTCTTAACATTTACCACTCTCTGGGCAAATACAGCAGACGGCAAATTGATATTTTTCTTATTTTTTCCCAGATATAGACGTTAACTTTCCATGCTAATTGTCTTCAAAGGAGATATGAAATATCAAAGCTAACTTTTTGCGAATAATAAGAAAATATTTGAAAATGTTGTCTGGTGACATTATTACCAAGCATGCTAATCGTTAATAAAATACGGTACGAAGTTGTTCAGTATGAAAAGTTACATAAATTACGACGTAAAAATACCCTGTAGACAGAAGACGCCTGTTTCGCCGGTTTGTCCGAATCTTCTCTTTTCAAATCATAGCTGGACTTTGGTGTTCGCTCTTTGTATAAGTGTTATTTTGTCTTTATTCACACTTAGCATGATGAGTAAAAAGAATCAGCCTACGACATTTTGAAATATTTTATGCTCCCCGAAGGGAGAGCATATAGTCGCCACTTTGTCCGAACGTCCGTCCGTCTGTCCGAGCGCACGAATGGGTTTATATTGGGTAGACATGAATTGGGTACTTGCCATTTATTCCGTAACTGTCCAAAGTAAGTACCCAATATTTGAGGCACTCGTTGGGTATTTAGACGTCTTGTTGGGTATTTTGAGCCGAAAAATTAACACTAGTACCCAACAAGTGTCCATCTGTAAGAATGTCCGTCCGTCCGTCACACTTTTGTTTTTATGCTCCCCGAAGGGAAATCATACAGTCGCCGCTTTGTCCGTCCGACCGTCCGTGGTCCGTCACGCTTTTGTCCGGAACATATCTAAAAGTACTGAAGGTGATTTAATGAAATTTGATACACTGAGGGGGTGGGGGAGGGTTGGGAGGGGAAGCGGGGTAGGGGGCATAATTGTAGAATGCGGGAAATAAAACCCTGTCACCAGTAATTACGAAGTTACTTCCCTTCTCAATTTTTGCAATAAAAAGCTTGTCCGGCGCATATCTCTAAAAATATTGAGGGTAATTCAATCAAACTTAGTACACTGATGGAGGGTTATAAGAGAAATTGCAGAATGTAAGAAATATAACCCTGTCACCAGTGTTTACGGAGTTACTTCCCTTCTTATTTTTTGCAATAAAAAGCTTGTCCGGAGCATATCTCTGAAAGTATAAAAAGTGAATTAAATGAAACTTAATACATTGATAGACAGCCATCAGAAAAAGTATAGAGTGCAAGAACCGTAACTATATCACAAGTAATTGCAGACTTATTTCCCTTTCTAAATTTTGCAACAGTAAGCTTGTCCGGAGCATATCTCTTAAAGTATTAAATAAACGAAACTTGATACAGTGATAGAAGGCTATGAGAAAAAGTGTAGAATACAAGAACCTATCGTCAGTATTTATGGAGTTATTTCCCTTTCTAATTTTTGCAATATGAAATTTGCCCGGTGCATATCTCTGAAAGTATAAAAGAGAATCAAATGAAACTTGACATATTGAGAAATAGCCATCAGAGAACGCAGAGTGCAGGAACTGTAACTCTTTTACAAGTAATTACTGAGATACTTACCGTCTTAATTTTTGCAATAATAAGCTTGTCCGTAGCATATATCTTTAAGTATTTTACTCCTTCACTAATATAACTCTCCCACTACTGTGCATCTTCGGGTAGCATCCTTCAGTTTCACCAATTCTCTTGTTTTCTTATTTTCTTACCAGAACGTAGGATTTGGTATTCCATGCAAATTTTCTCATTTCATAAAATGTTAAATCCTATTTTGTATGAAACAAAAATGAAAATTATGAACAATTCGTCATCTGCTGAGAGAGGTAAAGATAAATCTTGTATCATATGGTACGATGTGATATTAGATCAAGACAAGACAAAATATTTAGACGTAAACGTCTAAGTGCCGGCGCAAATTTTATTCATGTTTACTTGGAGATATGGGACAAGGGTATACTATAAACTTTAACAAATTTTCAACGTAACAGGTAAAAAAGAACAACAATGCGATTCTTTAATGTATGCTTTTAGTTAGCTTTATGAAATTCTTGATTTAACAATATGCGAATCCTAGTCATTTTGGGATCTCCAAGAGATTTATTTTATACATTATTATTAAAAAAAAAAAAAAAAAAGCCAGAACTTATCGGATCTTATCTAGAAGCTTATTTTAGCATGCGTCAGATATGTATATGAATGGGCCCTTTTTTTTCAAGGTCCAAATATATGAATGGCGTGGGTTTTCAGATTTTAGCATACAAATCTATACCAAAATCACCAGTAGATACTCCCCCACTACCCGAGGCGTGAGTCTTAATCACGAACTTTGTTTATCATTTTTATATGCTTATTCTTTAGATTTTTAACATTAAGCTGCATATCACGGTTTTATTTTATTTCTGCCATAGTTTTTCGATATAGGAGCCTTTAGTTTGACTCAAGTCTGCTGCAGTAAAACCGGAAAATGAAATAAATCGCCAACAACATAAACACAGAACAGTAATAAACCACAACAAATCAGCCGACTTGGAACGGTCAGTTGTAATCCTCGCCCTCAACTTTCACTGTTGTTCAAAATACTTATTTGTGCAGCTCGTTACGCGATCTTCTAACTCATTGCGCAATTGTGCAATCTCGTCAGAGCCTTAGCTAGTTGCTCATACGAGCATACTCAGCCAAAAAACCAGGTCCTAGCCCCTCTGAGTGTCTATACATGCGCATTCAAAATAAGACGTTATCGAAATCAATAAATTAATAGCTTGGATGTAAAGTCAGACACTAGTGTTCCTGACAGATACAAACAGTTAAATGCGTGGGTGAAATATCACATACCGACTTTTCCAGCAGACATATATATATATATATATATATATATATATATATATATATATATAAATATATATATATATATACATATATATAATATATATATATATATATATATATCTTTGTGAGCTGATCGAGCAGAGCGCAGTTTGGTAAGTTTGAATATGACTTCTAGGTATAACGGAATATAAATAGCATTCAAGGGAGACAATCGTACTAGGTTGAAACCATTACCTAATATGCAAATTTAGGTCCTATTCAAACTTACCAAACTGTGCTCTGCGCTAATCGAACATTCTACCATACATAAAAATCCAAAGCCATATTAAGAAGTCAGTTATCGCTTTTGTGTAAAACTGAAACGCCCGAATATCTTTCCTTGTGGTACGACACGTTACTCGTCTTGAATAGTGAATTATCCAACAAAAGAAAAAACGGCAGTATATGGAACCCGGGAAGGGACATTTCCTTTCTGATGTTTAGCAGAAAAGAAATCAAAACGATGAAAACAGAACGGAAATAAAAAAAATGGACATGTCCCTTCTGATATTTAGCAGAAAAGAAACCAAAAGAATAAAACAAAACAGAAATTAAAACCAAAATAACATATCTCTTCCGATAGTTATCAGAAAAGAAATTAAAACAATAAAAAATAGAACAGAAATTAAAACAAACATAAAGTATTTCCTTTCCGACATTTAGCAGAAAATAAACAATAAAACGGAACAGAAACAAAACCAAAATGATGCATTTCCTTTCCCATATTCAGCAGAAGAGAAAGCAATAAAAAGATTCGTTTATACAACATAATATGTCGTTTAAACGACTTATTATTATATCGTTTGTTCAAAATAATGATCTCATTTTAACAACATAACAAAAAAGCCAGTGGGAGCCCCGAATTATGTTGAATAAACAATATAATAAGTCGTTTAAACGATATATTATGTCATTAAAACGATATCATAAAGTTGAAAAAACGACATAATAATTCGTTGAAACGAGATAATATTTTGTTTCAATTTCCATTCATTTTTTGTTTTAATTTCTGTTTTGTTTTTGTTTTGATATCTTTTCTGCTAACTAAAAGAAAAAGAAAAGAAATGAGTTATTTTTGCTTTTATTTCTGTTTTGTGTTTATTGTTTTAAATTATTTTCTGCCAAATATCGGAAACGAAATGTGTTATTTTTTGTTTTAATTTCTGTTCTGTTTTTCTGTTGATTTCTTTTCTGTTAAATAATAGAAAAGAAATGTCATTTTTTTGTTGTTGTTTTTATTTCCGTTCTGCATTTTATTGTTGTTGTTTTTTTTGTTTTTTTTTGTTTTGTTTTTTTTTGTTGTTGTTGTTGTTTTTTTTGTTGTTTTTTTTTGGTCTCTTTTCTTCTAAAACTTGGACAGAAAACTAAGCCAAGAAAACAGAATGGAAAATAAAACAACATAATATGTTGTTTAAACGACTTATTATGTCCTGTTTCGTTTAAATGATATACTGTCTAATTTATTTTCTGCTAAATATTGGAAAAGAAATGTCCCTTCAAGGATTCCGTAGCGTTATGACAAAATGGTTCTATTATCTACTGTCCTACATAATTAAATGATATCATGGTTTTTTCAGCTGTTAAATGTGTGTTTCTTATTTGTGAATTTTAATTGTGCAGCAACGTCAGTAAAAGTAGATTTGGGCATGTGCGCCCAGCAAAGATTCAGATCAGCCTGCGCATTCGCGCAGTCTGATCAGAATCTTCACTTGGCGCATTTTGGATCGCACAAAATGCAAAGTTTCTTCATGCGGATAATATTTAATCTGATTAGACCGCACGGATGCGCAGGTTGATTTGAGTCTTCGTTGGACGCACGTGTCAGAAAGTACGTATTTTAACATTGGGGTTCATATGATAATACATGCCTTGTAAAAATCCATGTGGAATCGGTAAAAATAAACCTTATTGCGCTCGAAGTGTGCCACTTAAAAACGTCACCACCGTCCTACTTAATACGCACCTACGAAACGCCATAACTGAGCATACGAGCATAAAATTAAATATTTTGTATGGAACGCAACGACTGTCACATGATGTTGAAAATTATTTTGCGCGGAAATAACATTATTGTGTGCAGTAGTAACATTATTATGTGCAGTAGTAACATTATTATGTGCAGAAGTAATACTATTATGCGCGGTAGTAACATTATTATGTGCAGTAATAACATTATTATGTGCAGTAGAAATAATATTATGCGCGATAGGAACATTATTATGTGCAGTAGTAACAATATTATGTGCAGTAGTAATATTATAATGTTAGTAGTAGCATTTTGTGCAGTAGTAATATTATCATCTTTAGTAGTAACATTATTATGCGCGGTAGTATCATTATTATGTGCAGCAGTAATATTGATATGTTAGTAGTAAAATAAATAAGTGCAGTAGTTACATTATTTTATTCAGAAGTAGCATTATTATGTGCAGTAGTAACATTACTATGCTCAGTAGTAACATTATTATGTTCAGTAGTAGCATTTATGTGCAGAAGTAACATTACTAACTTCAGTGAAAACATTATTATGCCGGCCTCGGTGGCTCAGTTGGATGCGCCGTCCGACTGGAGACCAGGAGGTCGCGGGTTCAACCCCCGCCGAGGTCAGCAACATTCTTTCGTGAAGATTGATCATGAAATATTTTCTACGGTCATTCTCTCCCTTCCGCTGATTCAAGAAGGGCAGTTGTCAGTTTCTGGCGAAAGAATGTGCACAATACTGGTTAACCGCTTAGAGGACTAAGCCTGCCCAGTAAACGTGTGGTTAAGTAAACTGACCGCGCTCGATATGACCCCATTGGGTTGACCGGGCCGTAAAACCTCAACACACACACACACACACACAAAAAAAACAACATTATTATGCGCGGTAGTAACATTATTGTGTGCAGTAGTAGCATTTATATAATCAGTAGTAAAATTATTATGTGCAGTGGTAGCATTATTATGTGCAGTATTAACACTATTATGAGCAGTATTAACAATATTATGTTCAGTAGTAACATCATTGTGTGCAGTAGAATATTGTTATGTACAGTAGTGACATTATTGTGTGCAGTAGTAACATTTTTATGTTCAGTAGCAGCCTGCAAACTATAATCCCGGCGCATACAAAGTGCACCTTTCATAAGAATCCGGGTCTTTTCGCCCAGGGGTCGTTTTGCCGGGTCATTTTGCCTTGAGTTGTTTCGTCCTTGTTTTAGGGATGGGTCGTTTCGCCCTTATGTGGTGAGTCGTTTCGCCCGTGAGTTATTTCGCCCCGACTTTATTTTTCCAAAGGAGGGAGGGACGGAAAGACAATCGGGAAGGATGCATAGAAAGATAAAGTGTTGCAAGGTTAGACAGACGAGGTGAATGCTTGAATAAATTTTACTAAAGATGGGAGTGGATAGACGGATGGGTGAACGTGTGAATGTACTGACGGACAGACGAAATGAGTGAATGAGTGAATAAATGAATGAATAAATGAATGAATGAATGTGTACGTTAATTGCTTTGTTAATTGCTTTGATACAGATGGTAATCTATTACAGTTCTACTTTCAGACTTATAAGTTCACATTGATAAAGGTGAGAATAACCATGCTTGATAATTAAAGGGAAGGCCCATCAAACTTAAACTGTCATTTCGGTAAAAAAAAAGGGGGTTAAAGAGGCAACCATTTTGCCAAACAATTTTGTGTAAATCGGTTGAACGGTTTAGGAGATATGGTCTTTTGTACATTTCACAATAGCTTTCTATGGAGGCTGCCATTTTGTCTGCCATGACAAGTGACGAAATAAAAAAAATCGCTGACTGCCAGCATAAGGATATTATGTGCAATTAAAGGGATAGAAATTGGCCATTCACTGAAATTATCTTGCATCAAAATAGCTGTTATTTGATATTTTTGATTATGTGTTTATGACGTCATAAACTCACAGCCTCGTTCTGGACTCACATTACCATTTTTTAAAAACCTTTATAACTTTCATATAGATTGGTTGATTTTCATGAAACTTGTTGCAAAATGGTGAGCTACTAACTGTCTTTCTTCCAAATTACAAGTACTAGTTTATGGGTCCTTCCCTTTAAAGGCCTGGCGTGAAGTATTTATATTTGGCGGCGAAGGGCCACCTCCATTCCAGAATGGCCAAATTAGCCAAACTAGTTGAGGAACATTCATTCATTTATTTTCTATTTATTTACTTATTTTGCATTATATTTTTTTTTAAAATACTTTATATGACGATTGATGTTTTCTGATCGTTGGCTGTTAGAACGGTTTACATATTCCTAACAAGCAAGCTTTTCTCCAGTATGAATCAGAATATGTTCTCCACCCCTTCCCACCCCAACAGACTCAGCGGCACTCAACTAAAATTATCGAAAGAAAGTCCATATAATCGTACATATGTCCAAAGATGGCCTGGCTCAAGTATTGGGGCTTG
The DNA here is from genome assembly GCA_964016985.1 of Anodontia alba. Classification (NCBI taxonomy): domain Eukaryota; kingdom Metazoa; phylum Mollusca; class Bivalvia; order Lucinida; family Lucinidae; genus Anodontia; species Anodontia alba. Next base: position 89,731,811 of record OZ024824.1, read on the forward strand.
AATAAAAAAAAGGGCAAACGGACCCACCAAATAGGGATGAAACGACCCACGGGCGAAACAACCCAGGGCGAAACTACCTAGGGTGAATCGACCCACAGGCAAAACGACCCACGGGCGAAACGACCCGGTACCATGCATAGTACTCAGGAAGGAGGGAGACGGGGGTGTATGTGTGTGGGGGGGGGGGGGAGGGGGGGAGGGTGCAGTATATATAGGAAAAAAGTATAGCAGCATTTTGTAGCCATTCAATTCAAGAAGTCAGTGTCTTTTTAGTAGAAATATGTTTCTAAGAAGAGAAGTAAGATTTATTAAGTATTTTACAACTTCAGTTGTGAAGGAAAGGCCATGTAATTCCAAGGGTTGGAAAATACCAACTGATACGCACGGATTTAGAAGTTGTCAGCCTAGAGGGGCACAAAGCCTCATAGGGCCCATTTATTTTCAGACTTAAATAGGAGAGGACGCGAATCTAAATGCCCTCCCCTATTGTGAAGTTAGAGAAACAAAAAAGAATAAGTAAATAAATAAATAAATACTTGTGACTATTTGTGCCCCGTGACGTATGTAGCAGACCACCCAATCAGTCCCTAAAATGCATTATAGTTTAATGTGCATTCGGAAGACAATCCTCCTGGCTATATCCCATCAGATATAGCAATGCATTTTATGAATTCTACCATGATTTCTCCAGAACCGTTGATACCGCAAAATAACACTTTAATTTCCCGCTTTTATTTGACCGGTGCATAGGTGACTGCTTATTTGGAAATATTAACTACAGCAAATAAGAAGTTAACCACAGAGAATAAAGTTACTACTGAACATAATAATGTTACTACGGCACATAATAATGTTTCTACGGAACATACTACTACTGACCATAATATATTTACTACTGCATATAATAATGTTACTACTGAACAGAATAATGCTACAACTGAACATAATAATGCTTCTACTGAAGATAATTATGTTGCTACCGCTCATAATACTGTTACTACTGCACATACTAATGATACTACTAAACAATTTAATGTTAAGTGCTGAACACAATAATATTACTACCACACATAATAATGTAACCACTGAACATAAAAATCTTACTACTGCACACAATAATGTTATTACCGCGCATAATAATTTTCAACATCATGTGACTGTCGTGGCGTTCATAATTTTGGTGGCTTTCCTATTATATGCTGTGGTCTAAGCATTATATGGAGTGGTTAATCCGATATATGAAGTAGAAACTTTGTTATGTTCTGCGGTGAAATGGTTATACGCCGTAGTATTTTTGTTATATGCTGTGGTCTCAGTGTTATATGCTGTGCTTCTCTCATTTTATTCGACAGATTTGTTTATAGGATGCAAACTTTATTATGATGATGAGATCATTTGGATGCATTCGTGACTTGCTATCAGGTATCAAGTGTCAGGTGTTGCAGGACCACTCAACCCGGAACCGGGATTTACCTGCACATCACCTGAGGCTGAGAATAGCAGACTAAATAAATACGCAAGACATTAAGTATTCTTACGTATGTCAAAGGACTTGCTTCTGTAACAGCTGAGTTGGTTGACAAATGTTGTGTGATTGTTGAACTGATTTTCTTTTGTCTTTCTCCATCTTTACTTCCTTCTTCCTTTCCTTTTGTCTTCTGATCTGACTCATCTTTTTCGTTTTTCTCTTAGTTTCTAGTCTGGCACTCAACTGGTGATAATCCTCAAAGCTGAGGGCATACCAGTATACTGGCAAAAGCTAACCTCGAGAAGTACAGAAATTTTGCCGTGAATTCAGTTCAGTTAGCCGGGCAGTAGAGTCACATTAGGGCTACGCCTTTTGCCGTGAAATCCAGGTAACGGTTATTTATAGCAGCGCTGCTCTTGTCGCTGTGACGTCAGAGTGTGCACAGTGTAAAGAATCTATCTGTAAAACCAGGACTGGGACATTGGCAAAATAGTGCAGACCCAGATTAGACGCCGCAGAACGCGGCGTCTAATCAGGGTGCGCACTGTTTGCTTAAATTACAGGAAGTTAAGGGTTAAATGAAACAGTGTTAAGTACCCGTTCAGGACCAATTTCTCGGCCTAATTAGTAAGAAACAAGCGAGTGCTGTCATGGCTGTGAGTTTTGGGCTAACCTCTTTTACGGTATGTTTATCTCATATTGTAAAAGGACACTGTGACCTATATGTTGATCTGACCTATATTACGGGGAAAATGTCATCAACTGAAACCTCTACCCAACGCGCAGTGTTAAAGTTTTTAAAACCGTTTCTCTCTCTCTCTCTCTCTCTCTCTCTCTCTCTCTCTCTCTCTCTCTCTCTCTCTCTCTCTCTCTCTCAATGAACCTTTCTACTTAACTATTCGCATGCTATGGTCAAATTCAGCAGACGACAAACCGACGCCATTCCTCCGATTCTTCCCAGGAAAAGGACTTGGACAATCCGCGTAAAATGTCAAACCCGATCCTCAGGATTAGATCAATCATATTTTATTGCATGTTAAACAAAGGAATTGGAACGTTATAACAACGAGTTACATACAATAACCTCTGAAAAGAACAAAAGAAAAAAAAATACCCTAAAATGTCATCCGCCGAAATTTTCACCCATCTCGCAGAGCATTCACGCTTTTATTTATTTATTTATTTATTTTGCAATGAAATATTCTATTTAACACTTAGCATGCCATAGCAAATCCTGCAGATGACAAATCGATGCTCTTCCTCTCAGAACAAAGTACTCTACATTTCATATTGTCCACCAAGTAGACAATCTGCTTGAAATGCCAAATTCCTCCTTCCTGGAAAAAAAAACAACAAAAAAAACAAGAAATTACACCAAAATGTCATCTGCCGAAATATTTACCCCGCTGGCAGAGCATTAAAGCTTTTAAAATATTTCTTTTTTTAATCCAGTGATGAACTTTTCTGTTAAGCACTTACAGTGCTATAGTCAAATCTAGCAGATATCCCCTCCTTTCCCCCTCCCAGCCCCCGCCACATTCTTCCCAGGAAAAATGGCCCGACACCTCACAAAAACTGTCGCCTACGTCCTTTTTTCCGGGAGGAAAACATCAATTTGTCATCTGCTTGATTTACCCATAGCGTGCTAAGTAGAAAAATCACTCCAAAAGAAACAAAAAGGAAAAAAAGTTTTAACGCTTAACGTCCGCGTGCTGTGTAAAGATTTCGGCCGATAACATTTTTGGGTGTTTTTCTTTTTAGCTATGCTAAGGATGAGCTATAGTGATCTTTTTTGTCCGTCGTCCGTCCGTGCATTTAAATTTTCAAACGACTTCTCCTCTAAAGCCAGTATTGCTCAAATTTCATATGAAGCCTCCTTGGGATGGTGGAACGAAAGATTACTAAAACTGTTTCGGTCTGTTGACCAAGATGGCCACCGTGCCCATATAAAAATCCTTTTAAAATCTTCTCCTCTAGAATCAAGGATGCCTGGGGCTGAAGCTTTCCACAAATCATCGGGGACGGGAGGTCTACCAAAATTGCTAAAATGATGGACATACATTGACGTTTGACCTTTTACGACAAGGTCAAGTTTGCTTTCCTATGCACTTGTATGGGCCCTATTCATTTGTATGGGAAAAATGCTGAGAATTTCAAACAACTTCTACCCTGAAGCCGCTGGGCCAATGTTGCTCAAATTTCATGTAAAGCCTTCTTGGGACGGGGGAACGAAAGACTGTTTAAATGATCGCGGTCCATTGACCAAGATGGCCACCATGCCCACATATGGTAAAAATCCTTAAAAATCTTTTCTAGAACCAAGTAAGCACTGGGACCTAATCTTTACACAGATCATCGGGAACGGGAGGTCTTCAAAATTGCTAAAAGGATGGTCCTGCGTTGATGTTTGACCTTTTAATGGCAAGGTTAAATTTGCTTCCCCATGTTTGTATGGGCCCTATACATTTATATGGGAAAAATGTTGAAAATTCATATTTTGGACAGCTCCTCTAACGACATGATCCAATTGATTCGAAACTTGATGAGGAGCATCGGGGCACATGGTAGACGCAAAATAATTAGAACAGAATTGATCGAAAATAAAAAATGGCCACCACAGCCGCCATCTTAAAAAACGATTTTTGACATCTCTTTCCAAACCTTTGGTTGATTTGAGCCGAAACTTGCTCTGTATTAACAAGTCGGCTTCTATATCGAAATGAGCTAATATCTGGTCGATCGGAAATCCAAGATGGCCACCAAAGCCGCCATTTTGAAAACCTGTTTTGGACATCTTCTCGCAAACCACAAGGCGAAACCTACGATGTAGCAACAGGTAGATGTGTCAATGAAAAATAACTCAATAATGCCGATTGGAAATCCAAAATAGCCGCCATAGCCGCCATCTTGAAAATCAATTTTTGACTCCCAAACCTTTGGGCTATTTGAGTTGAAACTTACACTGTAGCATCAGGATGACCTCTAGATCGATGATAGCGTAAATTATGTCAATAAGAAATCCAAGATGGCCACCACAGGGGCCTCTTGAAAAAACCTTTTCGACATCTCGCAAACCACTCTGCGAATTAAGTCGAAACTTATAATTTAGCAACAGACCGACCAGTACATATAAAAATAGCTACAATCATGTTAAGTGGAAATCCAAAAATGGTCACCACAGCCACCATCTTGAAAACCGAGTTTTGACGCCTGCTACTAAACCATTGGGCGATTTGAGTTGAAACTTACACTATACCGACGGAATGACTTGTGGATCAAAAGTATATAAAATTCTGCCGATCAGAATCCAAGATGGCCGCCAGGTTTTTTTTTACTTATCCTCCCAAACCATTGGGCGATTTGAGTTGAAAATTACACTGTAACAACAGAATAACCTCTAGATCGAAGAAAGCTAAGATTGTGCCGATCGGCAATCCAAGATGGCCACCTCAACTAGCATCTTGTTTTTAAATGTCTTCTTCTCGAGCAATTTTCACCAAATTTCACACGGGGCCTTCTGTCGGCAAGGTATTGGCAATTTGTTTGAATGGTTCCGGGCCATTGAACAAGATGGCCGCCATGTCCATATATGGTGAAAAGACTTACAAATCTTCTCCAGAACCAAGAAAGCTTTGATCTTAGTATATATCATCGGGGACTGTAGGTCTACTACATTTGCTTAAAATGATGGACGCAGGTTGATCGTTTACCGTTGGGAACAATGTTGAAATGTCATTTTCTAAAAACGTATTAAACACTAATGGCTGAAACTTACGATGTGTGGTTAAAGTAGTAAAACTTGTTAGTTACAATCAAATGCCCTTGCCCCTGGGTTATATACAGGTATAAAGTTATGTTTTTTTTTTAATTTCTTCTCTGAAACCGCTTGAGCAATTTTCACCAGATTTCACACAAGGCTTTCTGTCGAAAAGATATGGGCAATTTGTTAAAATGGTTCTGCGCCACTGAACAAGATGGCCGCAATTCCCATATATTGTAAAATATTTAAAACTCTTCTCCTCCAGAACCAAGAAAGCTTTGAGGCTGAATATTGTTACATAGCATAGGTGACTCAATTTCTACCAAGTTTGTTCAACTGATGGTGGAAGGTTGACCTTTGACCTTTTTACAGCAAGGTCAAATATGCTCTTTAATGCATTTGTATGGAGAAAATGTTGAAATGTCATTTTCTCAAAATATATTAAAGACTAATGGCTGAAACTTACATGTATCATTAAATTATTAAAACTCTTTTAGTTACAATTACTGTTTTTACCCCTGTGATTATCTTCTCTTGCCATTCTCTAAAACCACTTGAGCAATTTTCACCAGAGTTTACAAGGGGTCTTCTGTTGAAAGGGTATTCATAATTTGTTCAAATGGCTCCGTCACATTTACAAGATGACTGCCATGCCCATATATGGTATAAACACTTAAATATCTTCTTTTCAAGAACCAAGCAAGCTTTGAGGCTGGATTTTGGTATATAGCACTAGAGACTCAAGGTCTTCATATTTTGTTCAAATGATGGTCGTAGGCTGACCTTTGACATTTTTACGGCAAGGTCATATTTACACCCCATACATTTTTATCGGAAAATGTTGAAAAATCATGTTCTCAATCGATAATAAAGACTAATGGCTGAAACTTACAACGTTTGATTGAAGTAGTAAAACTGTTTAGCTAACGAGCAAATTTTGGGGCTATCTGCACTTGCCCTTGAGCTATATAAATGTATAAAATTGGGAAATCTTTAAATGTCTTCTTCTCTGAAACAGCTTTTCACTAGAATTCGCATTGAGACTTCTGTGGAAAGGATGTTGACAATTTGTTCAAATGGTTCTGCGCCATTAAACAAGACGGCTGCCAAGCCCATATATGGTAAAACGCTTAAAATCTTCTTCTACAGAACTAAGTTAGCTCGTTCTACTAAGTTTGTTGAAATGATGATACTAGGATGACCTCTGATCTCTTTTTGTTATGGTCAAATTTGTGTACAAGCTGCTGTGGCAATACTGACAGAAGTTGCATGGCATTTGCAGATATTCAAAAATTGTTTTTATCAGGTGGGCGAATCGTGACCAATCGGCCTCTTATCTTTCTTTTTTTTTCCATAGGATGAGATTTGACATTCCATGTAGATCATCCAGGTCGTTTTTGGGACGAATGTGAGGAATGGCATCGGTTTGCCGTCTGCTGGATTTGCCCCTAGCAAGCAAAGTATTAAGTAGAAAGACTCACTGCAAAAACAAAATATATATATATATATATATATATATATATATATATATATATATATATATATATATATATATATATATATATAAGCTTAAACACAAAATACAGAGATTAATATATGTCATATTAACTTAGCATACAAACTTTTTAATTAGTTTTAACATTTTGTATTTCGTGTGTATACGTTTGCTGTATTTTCTTGTTACCATAGAAGCAAACGTCATAACTTTCAATATTAACTTTTAAAGCATCAAGCCAAACATGTTGCTGACGGCATTCTATACTATTTTGTTTTACAGAAAATAAGTCTAAATATTCGTGTGAATCATCTGCTCGGCAGACAACTCACATGAAACTTCAAGACTAATTCTCTATGAAAGAAAAAATACATAAATAAAAGTATCGTCTGCTGCATCTACGGTTTATTTTTAAGGACATACACTACCTAAGCCCATTCCGAACAACAGACTGCCGAGGCGATAATCTAATTACAAGGATTATGTCCCTTCGGAGAATCGACAGCTGTTTAAAGAATACAGTATGGTACTGAACTGACGTCAACGTGTTTTCTATCTGATATCTCTGCTGGTTGCTGTGACTACGGTGCTGCTAACTGCCTACGTTGGCACAAGTCAACAAGATGCTAGCTCTGGAATAGATCTGTCACCTAATTTTAGTTGCTGCAAGTTCTACTGATTTGTTGGAGGGTTATTTGCAGTGGCGAGGGGTGCCCATGCACAGTGCCTTTTTATTAGAATTCTTTTATAGTATGTTTGACATTCCATTCTTGTTTAACCACATTTGAGCTGTGTCATTGGAAACAGCCGTTATAGCCTATGTGAACAGCAAAGGATTAGGCGAACCTGCAGTCTCGCCAGAACCTATGCTGTTCGCTCTCGTAAGCGGTAAGCTAAGGAAAAAACTTCAATCAAAAACTAGATATGTGGCCTTGCTTATGTGCTTGACTAAACGGGAAGTCCACAGATCATTTTTCTCTCAACGCGGCTCATTTTCTGTCTTTATTTCAGGACAAACATTACCCGAGGGTGCTCTGGAGCACAAAACTGAATGTCAAGGAACTAGTCTGATAGGATCATGTCCCAGTGAACACAAGATAGCTGTAAAAGGAGTGCAGTATGGCACTAAACTGACGTCAACATGTGGTCTATTTAATACCTCTGCTGGTTGCTGTGACTACGACGATGCTGACTGTCTTGTTACTTACGATGGGACAGCTCAACAAGATGCCTGTTCGGCAAAAGCTCTTTGTCTGGGTATCTCAGTTGCTGCAGCCGACACCAGCAGCTGTGGAACCAATTATCCTGTATTAAATCATTACCTGACCATGGAGTACTACTGCGTGGCCGGTAAGCTACTTTCTGTTCTAGAAGAGATCTTTGTCTGGGTGTCTCATTTGCTGCAGTTGACACTAGTAGCTTTAGAACATACAGTTATCCTGTACTGAACCATAGGTACCTGACTATGTCGTAGCTGATAAGTTACTTTCTGTTAAGAAAGAAATCTATTTCTGGTTGTCCCAGTTTCTGCAGCCGACACCAGCTGCTGTGAAACCCCCAGTTATCCTGTACTAAACCATTGCCTGAACATGGAGTTCTATTGCTCGCCCGGTAAGTTACTTTCCGTTCGATCTGTGTTTGAGTATCAGTTGCTGCAGCGGACACCAGCAGCTGTAGAACCTCACTTATCCTATACTAAACTACTTCCTGACCGAGGAATACCGTTGCGTGGCCAATATGTGCTTTGTGGTTTATTCTACGAGGCGATTTGTTTTAAGTCTTGCCTTGTGTTATTTTGTTCATGTGTTTTTTCAGTCCTTTTAGCACTGCGATTATTTCGCTTGGGGAGGAGAGTTTACCTTAGTGCTTTCCGTACGTTTGTTCGATTTGCGCTTGTTTAGTTTTGTCTGTTTCCTCTTCCTCTTGGTGTCTGGGAAGGGTGTGGCACTCCCTGGATTTTTCTCTTACCTTTTGTTATGTAAGGAAAGCAATCTGTTCTGTTTCTGGTCGTCTCAGTTGCTGCAGCGGACACCGGAAGTTGTACAGCCTCACTTATTTTATGCTAAATCACTACCAGACCGATGAATACTGTTGGGTGGCCACTAAGTTACTTTATGTAAGGAATAAGATCTGTTTATAGTCGTCCCAGTCGCTGCAGTGGACACCAGCAGCTAAAGAACATCACTTATTCTATAATAATATAAACGTCAAAAAGATTGCCTTAGGAAACAAAGAACACACTACAGATAAGAAAATGGGAGTCGGTTTTATTGAGCAGTAATACAATTTGCAACACTGTTTACGCCCTCTAGCGTATAAATGAGCAGACCTCCATTTTCAAAGATTCCACAATGGGTCCAAACCACTTCCTGACCGAGAAATACTATTGCGTGGCCAGTAATTTACTTTATGTAAGCAAAGGGATCTGTTTCTGGTCGTCTCAGTTGCTGCAGCGGACACAGCAGCAGTAGAACAAACGTGGCCAGTAATTTACTTTATGTAGGAAAGATATCTGTATCTGATCGTCCCAGTTTCTGCAGTGGACACAAGCAGATATAGAACCTTACTTATCCTAGCCTCAACTGACCGATCTGACCGAGAAATACTATTGCGTGTCCTGTAAATTACTTAAATGTAAGGGATGAGATCTGTTTCTGGTCGTCTCAGTTGCTGCACCGGACACCAGCAGTTGTATAACCTCACATATCCTATATAAATCACTACCTGACCGAAGAATACTATTCCGAGGCCAGTAAGGAAAGAGATCTGTTTTCTGGTCGTCGTTTTAGTTGCTGCAGCGGACATCAGCAGTTGTATAACCTCATTTATCCTATATAAACCACAACCTGACCGAGGAATACTATTGCGTGAGCAGTAATTTACTTTATGTAAGGAAAAAGATCTGTTTCTGGTCGTCTCAGTTGCTGCAGCGGACACCAGCCGCTGTAGAACAAACTTGGCCAGTCATTTACTTTATGTAGGAAAGAGATATGTTTCTGATCGTCCCAGTTGCTGCAGTGGACACCAGCAGCTGCAGAACCTTACTTATTCTCTATTAAAAAAAAGGATAAGAGAAAAGTCCAGGGAGTGCCACAATCACAAACCGCAGCCATTCCCAGACACCAAGCGGAAGAGAAACAGACAAAACCAAACAAGCGTAAATCGAACAAATGAACGAAAAGCACCAATACTAGCTCTTTCTCTCCCAAGCGAGGTAATCGTAATGCTAAAAGGACTGAAAAACACAAGAACAAAATAACACAAGGCAAAACATACAACAAACAGCCTCTTAGCTTAAACCACAAAACAACAAAGAGAAAGACTAATACCGGGACCACCGCCTTAAAACAGTCAGTAGAATAAACCACCGGGGGTTTAAAGCACTTTTACGGCCAGCCAACTTCACACCGAGTCCCGATGTAACTCTTAATACAGAAAAACATAAAAATTCGGTTCGCATAAAGGCTCCCAACCACTGGAATACTATTGCCCGCGCCCAGTAAGTTACTTCATGTTAGGAAAGAGATCTGTTTCCGGTCGTCTCAGTTGCTGCAGCGGACACCAACAGTTGTAGAACCTCACTGATCCTATACTAAACCACTACCTGGCCGAGAAATATTATTGTGTGGCCAGTAATTTACTTTATGAAACGAAAGAGATCTGTTTCTGGTTGTCATTGCTGCAGGAAGCAGGGACACCAGCAGCTGTGGAACATCCACTTATCCTATACAAAAACACTGCCTGACTATTGCGTATTATTACTTCCCCAAAGAGATTTGTGTCTGGATGTCTTATATGTTGCAACGGACACCAGGAGCTGTGGACTCTCCAGTTACCCTTTACTAAACCATTACCATGAACATGGATTACTATTCTGTGGCCGGTAAGTCTCTTTCTTTTCGGTAACAGATCTGTGCCTGGATGCCTCAGTTGCTGCAGCCGATACTAGCAGCTACGGAGCCGCCAATTATCCTATACTCAACCATTACCTTGACCAAGGAGTATTATTGTGTGACCGGTTAGTTATTTTTCTATTCAGTAAGAGGTCTGTGCCTGGATGTCGCAGTTGTTGCAGCCGTCACTAGCAGCTGTGGAGCCTCCAATTATCCTATATTGAACCATTATCTAACCAAAGAGTACTATTGTGCGTTCACAGCAGCTGTGGAAGTCCTATTATTCTATACTTAACCATTATCTCACCATTGAGTATTATAGCGTGGCTTGTAATTTTCCTTTTTTTTTTCTGGAAGAGATCCGTGGCTTGGTGTCTCAGTTGCTGCAGCGGAAACAATCAGCTGGGGAACCTTCAGTTATCCTTTACTAAACCATTACCTGACAATGGAGCACATTTCTGGCCGGTAAGTTACTTTCTAGCGAAGACATCTAAGTCTGGATGTCACAGTTGCTGCAGTGGACACCAGAAGCTGTGGAACCTTCAGTTATCCTATACTGAACCATTACTTGGCCATGGATTACTATATCGTGCATGTAATCTAATTTCTGTTCGGGAAGAGATCTGCCTGTTGCTACAGCATACACCAGCAGCTGTGGAACCTCCCGTTATATCACACTGAGCCATTACCTGACCACGGAGTACTATCGCGGGGCCGGTAAGTTACGTTTTGTTCGGGAAGAGATCTATGTCTGGGTGTCTCAGTCGCTGCAGCCGACAATAGCAGTCATGGAACCTCCAATTATGTTATACTAACCATTACCAGAGCATGGAGTACTATTTCATGGCCTTTACGTTTTTTTTTTTGTTTTTTTTTTTCTGTTATAGAAGAGATCTGTGTGTGGGTTTTTCGATTTCCGCAGGATAAACCAGCATCTGTGGAACCTCCACTCATCCTGTATTAACCTATGTCTGGCTATGGTGTACTATTGTGTGGCCGGCAAATTGCTTATGTTCGGGAATTGATCTGTGTCTGGGTGTCTCATGTGCTGCAGCGGACACCAGCAGCTGCGGAACATCCCGCGATGCTACACAGAACCGGTACCTTGCCATGTAATGCTATAGCGTGGCCTGTAAGTTCATTTCTGCTCGGGGATATATCTGTGTCTGCATTTCTCAGTTGCTGCAGCCAACAGCAGCAGCTGTGGAACCTATAATCCTGTACTGAACCATTAACTGAAGATGGAGCACTATTGCGTTGCCGGTAAGTTACTTACTATTCAGGAAGAGATCTCTGTCGGGGTGTCTCAGTTGCTGCAAATGACACCAGCAGTTGTGGAACCTCCTGTTATCTCACACTTAACCATTACCTGACCATGGCGTGGCCGGTAAGTTACGTTTTGTTAGAGAAGAGGTCTGTGTCTGAGTGTCTCAACTGCTGCAGCGGACACTAGCAGCTGTGAAACCTTCCGTTATTCGGTACTAAAGCATTACCTGACTGTTACAAGCCAGGCGTAACGAAAAAGAAATGAAAATGAAACCAGCAACAAGCTATAAATCATTAACAATATTTGTTCACAAAAAACGACAAGATTCTTAAAACAAAAGAATGTAAGTAAACAGTGCCTTTCAAGCTATGTCATAAAGTTCCTCAGAAATAAACCACTATAATTTATAAAACTAATTCTTTGAATAACAGTTTGTGATCTCACAATTTAAAGTCACTGAATTCAGAGTTTAAGTCCAGAATGAATAAAATATGAAAGTAATCCAGTATAGAATAATTTCTAGTGAAAGTACACAAAGATGCTCATATGAAAATCTTTACTCCTTATATAATATTAAAGAACATTCTAGAAAAAGAATCCACTAGAATCATCACTCATCTTCCAGTTTTAGTGAAGAACATTCTAAAGGTTCTTTGACACACCAAAAATAACTCAGTCCAGAGTCAATAACATAAACAACTTGTGATTGTAAACATGTTTTCCCCAGAAAGTTCTATTTATATATAGAAACTTGTAGTAAACATGACAATAATGATACTGTAAATAATCAAATATCTTATATATAAAATACTTCCCCTTTTCAAGGAAAAGAAAGATTTATATAATAAAGCTTTTTTCTGCCATAAAATTATCATAAAATAGAATACTGATAAAGGCAATTATTATGTTATATACTGCAATTTACAGGAAACCACAGACCAAGACATCATGCTCTAGACAAGGCATCAGGAATAATATTATCTTTTCCCCTGATATGCCTGATGTCAGGATTGTATCCTGCAACAACAGGCTCCATCTGAGTAACCTCTGATTCTTATTTTTCATCTTATTGATGAAAGTCAGTGGATTGTGATCCCCGAAAACAACAATGAGTGGGGATGCAGTTGGATAAACTTCAAAATTTGAAGAGCAAGAATAAGAGACAAGCATTCTTTCTCTACTGTAGAATAGTGATTACGTTTTGGAAAAGTAACAAACTGGGTGATCCACACCATTGTCATCTTCTTGCAACAATACATCACCTGCACCAATATCACTTGCATCTACGGCTAGCTTAGACTCTTCATTAAAATCGGTGCCAAGAGAACAGGCTCACTTTTCGGTATGGCTTTCAGTTTATCAAAAAAGGTAAGACACCAAGAGGAAGAGGAAACCGCCAAAACTAAACAAGCACAAATCAAACAAATTAATACAAGGTAAGACATAAAACAAATCGCCTCGTAGAATAAATCACAAAGCAACAAACAGTAAGACTAACACCTGGACCGCCGCCTTAGAACGGTCAGTAGAGTAAACCAGCGGGGATTTAAAGCACTTTTACAGCTAGCCAACTTAACCCTAGGCCCCGATGCAACTCTTAACTTAGAACTTCAAAGGCGTTCTGACAATCACTGATCCACTTAAACCTCATTCTTTTACTAAGTAAATTAGTCAGTGGTTCAGTAACAACAGAAAAATTATTACAGAATTTTCTGCAATAACCGGCATACCAAGAGACCTCATCAGTTGTCTTTTGCATGTAGGCACCGGAAAATCTGAAATAGCTTCAACTTTTGCTTTCATAGATTTAAATTGTCCTTGACCCACAACATGTTCAAGAAATGTTAAAGTTGCATGACAAAAACCACTTTTAGCAAGGTTAATTGTCAGTTTTGCTTCACTTAGTTTGCCAAAAGAATGCTTTGTTATTCCCCAGATAGTGATTCCACTCATCATTGAATACGATGGCATCATCAACGTAAGCCACGCAAAGCTCGATTTCAGCTGTTATGGTGTTGATTAAGTGCTGAAATGTTGCTGGAGAGTTTTTCATTCCAAATGACATTACTTTATAGTGATATAATCCATCAGGAGTAACAAATGCTGAGATCTCTTTCTGTGAGAGGAATGTGCCAAATTCCTTTCAGAAGATCGAATTTAGTTATATATTTTGAATTTCCAATTTTGTCAATACAGTCAACCATTCTTGGTATGAGAAAAGAGTCTGTTTTACTCAAATTATTGACCTTCCTGTAATCGGTGCACATCCGATATGTTCCATCAGGTTTTGGTACAGGAATGGAAGGTTAACTCCATTCACTTTAGCTTGGTTCAATGAAATCATTGTCCAGCAAATACTGAATTTCTTCCTTAAGATATTTTTGTTTTAGTTGGGTTCATTATGGATGTTGATTTGCAGGTTGTAAATCCTCAACACTCTTGTCATGATAAATTTTGTCAGTCCTTGTAGGAATGTCCGGAAATAAGTGTTTATATTCATAAATTAACTGTTTGAATTTCTTTCTTTGAACTGGATCTAGGTGTCAAAGTTTCTGGTCGAGATCCTTAAGAAAGTCAGAATTCTGCAGTTTTGATGACGCAGGATCAGAATTAATCACGTTCATGTCTTCAGAGTCCATTTCACTTTGTTTCTGAGGGACTAAACTAACAACACTTATTGGTGAAATAAAAGAGCTGTCCCTGTCTTTGTATTGTTTAAGGTGTTAATATGACATAACTGTTTTTGTTTGCGACTCCGAGGAGTGTTAACAATGTAATTCACATCGCAAATTATTTCATCTACAGTGTAAGGGCCGTAATATCTGGTTTGCCAGGAAAGTACCCTGTCTCCAGGCACGAATTTTCTTTCTTTTGCTTTTTTCATCATACCAAAGTTTCATTTTCCTATGAGCTGACTTAAGATTGGTCCGAGTAGACGGTCTTTAAAATCTGATACATACTTAAGTAAGTTAAAATAACTGTCTTCATTTGAGAGACATTTTTCTTTCAAAAGTTTCAAAGGTCCACGCACAGTGTGGCCAAATACCAACTCAAATGGACTGAAACCAAGAGATTCCTGAACAGATTCTTAAATAGCGAGCAACATCAAATGAATGCCTTCATTCCAGTCGTTTTAGTGTCAAAGCAGTATGATCTGATCATGTTTGTCAGCGTGAAGAAATCTTTCAAGACACTACACTGTATACTACGTTACCTTATCATCTTAAAAAAGATAAACCTATTGATTTAATTAACAACGTTCATTCGGGAGAATACCTTATATTTGACTTGCAACGAAGAATGTGTTTTTTTCACTTCTGATCTATACAAATATTTCAAATCTATAGTCGTGTCAAAAACTCTGTGATGCCCTTGGTTATCTATTGGATACTATTTTTATTAGATTTGGAACTAAACT
This sequence comes from Anodontia alba, assembly GCA_964016985.1. NCBI lineage: Eukaryota > Metazoa > Mollusca > Bivalvia > Lucinida > Lucinidae > Anodontia > Anodontia alba. The sequence continues at coordinate 89,747,112 of OZ024824.1, forward strand.
TTATAGGCAAACTATTGGTATTCCGATGGGAATTAATTGTGCTCCTCTTGTTGCAGATTTGTTTCTTTTTTGTTATGAGAGAGATTTTATGAACTCTCTCTGGGTGAAAATCAGGCTGGCATTAAGGCTTTCAATTAAACTTCAAGATATCTTGGTGATTTATTAAATATTGACAATATTTACTTTGATCAAATGATGGACCGCATATACCTTACAGAACTCCAATTAAATAGAACATAGAAAAAATTCTTTCGATACCGAGGCACCTTTCTTGGATTTTAATCTTTGTATATCTAATGGTACAGTTTATGAGAAACGGGACGATTTTGAATTTGATAAAGTCAATTTCCCTTTTCTGGATGGCATGTCCCCCGGCGTACCTCATATGGGGTATACATATCTCTTCTTATTAGATTCGCCAGATCTTCTTCAAATCTTAATGCCTTTAACTGCAGCAATAAAGCCTTTACTGCTAAACTTTTTAGGGCTATCATTATTTTAAACCATGAGGCGTTTTCGAAATTTTATTGCAGACCAGTGCCTTGGAAGAAAAATATAGCGTCAGTCTGAAAACACGTCTGCAACAAGGTATATCGGCACCAGACATTTACTGTGACTTAGTGTACAGACTTAGAAAAATTGTAGGAAAATCTAACTTTTCGGAGCAATGAAACTTATTAACCGTTATAAAAGAATCGGCTATAGCCTGGATATTATGCGGCAGACTGCATGCCAAGCTGTCAACCCAATCAATGTTGATGGATATGCTTAACTCTTTAATTGCACAACGGCGGTTCGGGCCTCAGACTCAATGACGGCCTCTTCGTAAAACTTAAACCAGTGGGTTGGGGCTTGACAATATGTCTGGCTTGGCCCGCCGTTGTTCAACTATTGGTTTTCGTTTACTCTGGCATACAGTAGAATTAGCTATGAGTATTAGTCTTTCTTTATTATAGTGATTAATTTGATTTTTATGGTTTTGCTTTGATGCATAGACTGAGTTGGGAGCCTTTATGCGGACCGATTTTTATGTATTTCTGTATTAAGAGCAGCATCGGGACCCAGGTTGAAGTTGACTAGCTGTAAAAGTGTTTTAAACCCCACGGTTTTTTTACTCTACTGATCGTTCTAGGGCGGTGGTCCCCGTGTTAGTCTTACTCTTTGTTGCTTTGGTTTATTCTACGATGCGATTTGTTTTATGTCTTACCTTGTGTTATATTGTTTTTGTGTTTTTTAGTCCTTTTAGCATTGCGATTACCTCGCTTGAGAAGAGAGAGCTAATATTAGTGCTTTTCGTACGTTTGTTCGATTTGTGCTTGTTTGGTTTTGTTGATTTCCTCCTCCTCTTGGTGTCTGGGAAGGACTGCGGTTTATGATTATGGCACTCCCTGGACTGGTAAGGTGACGATTTATACTGAATAATGCCCACTCATGCATGACCTGTTGAAAAAATTCCAGACATAAAATTTGAGCCCTGATCCGACTGAACAGACTTTGGGAGGCCTACAAATTTGAAAAACTTTACCAAAGCCTTAATAATATTCTTTATTTTAATATTCCTAAAGGGAATGGCTTCTGGGAAAAATGTAGAAGCACACATTGTTGTGAGAAGATAGTCATGGCCTGACTTGGTTTGGGCAAGGGACCAACACAGTCAATAATTATCCGCTAAAAGGTTCATCAAAAGCAGGTATCGGCTGTAAATGAGCTTTTGGTATTGTCTGGTTGGGCTTTCCTACCATCTGACAAGTATGGCAAGATTTACAAAAACTGAGAAACGTCAGATTTTAACCCTGGCCAGAAAAAAATGGTTAAGTATTTTGTAATAGTCTTATTTTTTACCTAAATGACCAGACATGGGAGACTCATTGGCCAAGTTTAAAATGTTAGGGCGATAAACCCTTGGAACCACTATTTGGTGGTTAACACTCCCTCGTCTTCTGCTGAGAGGACGCCATTTTCTCATTAAAATTCCATTTTGGACATAGAAAAAGTCTGGGACTTGATCTATTTTTTTCTCGTCAAAAGCCCCTTCAAGCAAAGGCAAAATTTCAAGATCATTATACGGTTCCTGGCAAAGTTGTGACCCTGACACCAAGTCATGACCTTGACCTTGGTCATTTAATATTGAAGAGTAATGACTGGACTCTGACTTGTTGTCACTTAAATCTGTCTGCTTGCCAGACAGGTTGGAAGATTGAGAATAATAATAAGTAATCTCATGTTTAAAAGACTGGCTCAAAAAAAAATCAGTTAAAATGATATCCCCATGATTCTGTTTTGTAGGTAAACCATGAGGCGTTTTCGAAATTTTATTGCAGACCAGTGCCTTGGAAGAAAAATATAGCGTCAGTCTGAAAACACGTCTGCAACAAGGTATATCGGCACCAGACTTTTACTGTGACTTAGTGTACAGACTTAGAAAAATTGTAGGAAAATCTAACTTTTCGGAGCAATGAAACTTATTAACCGTTATAAAAGAATTGGCTATAGCCTGGATATTATGCGGCAGACTGCATGCCTAGTTGTCAACCCAATCATTGTTGATGTCTATGCTTCACTCTTTAATTGCACGACGGCGGTTCGGGCCTCAGACTCAATGACGGCCTCTTCGTAAAACTTTAACCAGTGGGTTTGGGCTTGACGATATGTCTTTGGCTTGGCCCGCCGTGGTTCAACTATCGGTTTTCATTTACTCCGGCATACAGTAGAATTAGCCATGAGTACTCGTCTATGTTTATTATAGTGATTAATCTGATTTTTATGTTTTCGCTTTGATGCATTGACTGAGTTGGGAGCCTTTATGCGAACCGATTTTTTATGTATTTCTGTATTAAGAGTAGCATCGGGACCTAGGGTGAAGTTAGATAGCTGTAAAAGTGCTTTAAACACCCCCTACCCCCCCCCCCCCCACTCCCCCGGTGGTTTGCTCTACCGACCGTTCTAAGGCGGTGGTCCCGGTGTTAATCTTACTCTTTGTTGCTTTGTGGTTTATTCTACGAGGCGATTTGTTGTATGTCTTTCCGTGTGTCATTTTGTTCTTGTGTTTTTCAGTCCTTTTAGTATTGCGATAACCTCGCTTGGGGAAGAGAGAGCTAATCTTAGTGCTTTTCGTACGTTTGTTTGGTTTGTGCTTGTTTAGATTTGTCGGTTTCCTCTTCCTCTTGGGGTCTGGGAAGGGCTGCGGTTTGTGATTGTGGCACTCCCTGGACTTTTCTCTTACCTTTTTTGGTTCCTTTGCCATGGCACACTGAGGGTAAAGATCATGGATTTCCTGTTCAATGGGATTAGGTGGCTGATCAAAACAAGGTATAGTATCAAAAGTGAGCCCGCTAAGTCATTGCCTAACAGTAAGTGAACACTTTTAAAAGGTAAAGAAGGTATGATATCAACAGCCCCCAAACCAGTCACCAAGTCTGAGGATAAATAAATGTTATGAAGAGGAACATTAACAAAAAATGTAAGAGAAAAAAATCCACACTCTACACCCTGAATAAGGCCACCTGTCCCAGAAGATGTCTTCTCAGAAGAAGGCAAAGTATCTGCTAAATAAGGGATTGAGAAGCTCAAGGATATCGTAAGATTTAAATTGGGGTAGACTGTGCATAGTCACTATTTAGTGACACAAAACCATCTGATAAGTATGTTTTATAAATCTCTCTTCATAACAGAATCAGTCTCATACATTTCGGTCTGGGTAGGATCTTCCTCCTTAATACATGACTGTGGTTTTGACCAAAGAAGCAAAGCCTGTAGGTTTAAGCACCTCTTGTTTTTCTTTCTTTCTTGTCAAATGTAAGCACTCAGAAATAATATGACCTGTCTTTTTGCAATAATTGCAAACTGGTTGAGATAAGGGATTTTGATCCTTGTTTTCACCAGAAGATTTGGGTTTAGGAGAAAATGTTTGGCTATAACTGCCAGATGGATTACTAGGACTTGGTTTGATCCTGATTGTGGGGAAAATGGTCTTCTAGAGGGTTTTGACTTACTAATAAAGGAAATCTTATGTGTTAAACCATAATCGTATGCGTCGAGCTGCACCTTCCAAAGTTTTAACTTGTTTCTCATCTTAAAAGGAATTAATGTCTAAATTGGTGCACCTTTTGAACTCTTCTACAAGCATGAGCTACCTAAATCTTTCATGATCAGAGCCAATTTTCTTCGAAGAGCACCACCTATCAAATAACTGTTATTTAGTTCCAGCAAATTCTACATGAGTCTGCTCTTTTTCTTTCTTACAGTTTCTAAACTTTTGCCTGTAAACCTCAGGGACAAACTCATAACCCAGAAAAATTATTTTTTTTACAGTATCATAACTGGAGCTCTGCCCGACAGTCAGCTGAGTTTGAATTTCTGGAGCCTTTACAATTATAATACTTTGCAAAATCAAAGTCCAGTGCTCCTTTGGTCATTTTAAATTTTCTTATTACTTTTTCAAAATGAAGAAAATACTTGTCAACTTCTTTTTCCTGAAATGGAGGAACTAATCTGATGTATTTTGTAACGTCAAAACAAGCACCAGAGTCTAAAGGTTGTGGTTTTACCGTCTTGGTTTGCATGTCTGATTCTTTCATTCTTAATTCTGTATCAAGTTAGTATTTTCCCTTTTCTATCTGCATTTCTTTTTCTTTCTCCATATACTCCATTTCTATTATTTCTTACTGCAATCTCTCTTCCATTTCCATTTTAATTTTTTTTTCTGGCTCTAATCTTAATTGTTCAAACTCAGTTTACATCTGAATCTCAAGTTCTTGCATTCGCAAACCTGTCTGAGTTAGGAAAACAAGAGAAAAAGCAAAAAAAAAAAAAAAAAAAAAGTCAAGAATTTCCTTATCAACCAAAACTTGAATCAAAATTGTTTTTATTTTATGTTTTAACATTGAGTTCTTGACGGTAGTCGATTCATAGCGAGCAGCAATGTGCAACAAATCTGACTTTTTGACCATATTTAACAGCTCGTGTGAAGGCGCAGTGATAAAAGCATTAGGGTTAAATAACATGATAGCTTTCTGCTGACTTTATCAAGTAAATTTATCAGTCTAAGAATTAATTTGTTTGGATTTTTCAAAAGTCAATACTTGCTCGTTTTTTTTTAAAGTCGATACTTGATTTTTTAAAGCTCAAACAGAAGAAACTGTTCGAACCCGGACGAGCCCCCGATTTCTGTTACGAGCCAAGCGTAACGAGAAAGAAATGAAATTGAAACCAGCAACAAGCTTTAAATTATTAACAATATTTATTCACAAAAAATAAGACAAGATTCAAACCAAAAGAATGTAAGTAAACATTACCTTCCAAGCTTATGTCACAAAGTGTCTCATAAATAATCCACAGGAATTTATAAAACAAATTCTTTGAATAACAGTTTCTGATCCCACAATTGAAAGTCCCTGAATTCAAAGTTTTTAAGCCCAGAATAAATAAAACATACTCAAAGGCAAAAACATATACAGTTTTGAGTCACGGCTCGTGTTTTCCTTTTTTCTTTAAAATGTTTTCATGGTCATTTTTGTCAAACGTCTGTCTTTGAAAATCACAAAGGTAATTCTTTTGCGGTCATAAATTATGGAGCTATGAGACCTTAATTAAAAACAGCATTTCCAATCTCGCTTTGCGTAAAACAAATGTCATTTTACTTTTCATTAATGTTTTGCACAAATGTCTGTGAGTAAAACTACAACGTTATTTAATTTAAAATTCCCATCAAATAACGTCAAGCTGAATTTAAATTTCTTCCCGTCTCAAATTATCTCCCTTTGAATGAAAACTATAGGGAATTTAAAGAGTCTATATCTGAAGTGGCTTTGGTAAATTTTACTTGAATTTTTCGAAAATGTGTTGCTTGGCTTAGCCTCCTGGTACCACATACAGATAAAATTTCCTAAAATCGTTTATTTAACAGAACAATGTCAATTAATGTACCATATAAATTCAATGCATTCCATCAGAGGGGGAACGAAAATGTCAAAAACTTCATGTCCTAGGTATAGAAGTTTGACAGTGTACTCTGGTATGCATTTGAAGTTGAAACATGTCCTTACAGCATTTTATGCTTCTACCGACTGAATACAATATAGATGCATAAATGTAAGTTTCTTTGTCCAAAATTTACTTTTAAAGGGAAGCTACTCATACGCAAATATTGATTTAGACCCCATTTTCGTTTCCGTAATGTTATTTCCTTCCTTTTTGACAGGATTTCCTAGAAATTGTTGCAAATTATGCGTAAATGATTGGTCATAACTATGATATCTACATTTTATGTAGTACATAAGTTAAAATCCGGTGACAAATACAAAATAGTTACCTGTATACTTATTTTTGCCTCTTAGTATATTAAAGTAATCCAGTATAGAATAATTTCCAGTGAAGGAACACAAAGATGTCTACATGAAAATCTTTTCTCCTTATATAATATCAAAGAACATTCAAGGAAAAGAATCCACTAGAGGCATCACTTATTTTCCAGTTTTAGTCAAGAACATTCTAAATGTTCTATGACAGTCCAAAAATAACTCAGTCCAGAATCAAGAACATAAACAACGTGTTATTGTAAATATGTTTTTTTCCCCCCCGAAAGTTCTATTTATATATAGAGACTTGTAGTAAACATGAAAATAATGATACTTAAAATAATCAAACACCCTATATATAACACTTACCATGGAATACATAGCCATATCTGTGTCTGGATTTCTCAGTTGCTACAGCGGACACGAGCAGCTGTGGAACCTCCAATTATCCTGCTCTAAGTCATTACTCGAACATAAAGTACTATTGCGTGGTCGGTAAGTCGCTTTCTGTTCGGGAAGAGATCTTTGTATGGGTGTCCCAGTTACTGTAGCGGACACTATTAGCTCAGGAACCTCTAGTTATTCTATTTACTAAACCATTGTTTGGCCATGGAGTAATATTGCGTGGCCGGTAAGTCGCTGCCTATCCTTTACAGATTCAAGTCAATATTGTCTGTGCAGGGAATGATATATGCAGCGAAGTAGCGCAATGTTCTCCACTATTGTGTAGTTAATATTTCTTAATCATTTCGTATCACTGAGCCCATTCCGGTTCTATGAGTGTTACTGGTGAGGCAGAAACTAGCTGATCTGACCGAGACATTTTGACAATTCAGCTGTGTTTCGTTTTGTGTGTTCATTGCTCTTAATAATCATTATATAGAGAATCTATATTCCTCCTAAGTCTTTCGTTCCTGCAGACCAATACAAATACAAATGCAAACAGTGTAGAGCCAGATGCGCCGTCTCATCAGGATCTTTACTATTTGCCATTCTGTTATTGATTTTTGACTGATTTTCGCCCTTTTTGCAACAATGGATGTGTCCAAATTCAGCCGATATAAAATCACTCTTTGATCACGATGTACGGGTATTATTAGGAAGTTTGCAATTACATAATTATGGACTAAAATGGAATTCTTTGAAAGTAAAAAGATCAACTGAACGAAAATATCACAATTGTCTGTCAAGGCACTGCTGTGCTTTGAATATACCTTGGAAAGACGTTCTTCGCTTGGCGTTAGATTCAAAATGTTATCTTGTGACGGACCATGTCTTATCAGAACCAATTTACCTTGCCTGTTTCTAAGCTTTGTTCTAAAATTTTTACCATAATATTAAATAGTTACGATCAAATAAATGCCTGACATTTGGATTTCTGCTGTGAATTTCTGCAGTGAATTTAAATAAACTCAAAACCATTCAAGCCTCTTTCCTACGAAAAATAAGAAAACTGTTTCAAAATGTCGTCTGCTGAAATACTTACGTAGCGTGCTAAGCATACAAAACGCAAGACTATCGCATTTTGGTATCCGAAGCAATAATTAGGTTTCTGAAGTAGGCCTTACTTATACAATTATTTACAAAATATCTATATACCTATCGATGAAACCAATATAGGGGCCGCACCATGCAAAAAGGTATCTTTGAACATGACAAAATGCACAGAATCAGATTCATCCCGCGCATTCTCAAACTCCCATTCGGGCATTTGCTTTCCATCGATATCGCCTGTAGTGTCCCGTATTCTGTTAGCGGACAGCAAAGGCCATTATCAGACTGCGTAGATGTGCAGGTTGATCTGAGAATTTGCTGCCCGGGATATGTTCGAAGGCACATTTTGCGCATGGTGCTGCATACGCTGTACCCGCGCTGGCTTTTCATCAACTTACTGAGCTTGGAAATGAAATAGAAACCTGGAAGTCTGATTTTTTCATGGTCGCCATTTGTCACCTGTAGTCAAACTCATGCCGTCATGTCTCACATATTGTCTGGAAGCGCCCATGATAGTTAATAATGTGCCACATAAGAGGCAGTATCCCATAATATATGTTTCTAATTTATTTCTTCATAAAAACATATGTTGTTGGTTGTGCCTCAGCCCTGCGCTTGTAATGAGTACAACAACATGTGTGTTTGAGGAGAAATAAGAAAACATTAGTACTTTTCGGTTGTAGAAAGTACCTATCTATAGCTGTGAATATATATCTAGTATCTATGTGTATGTGAGGGATGGTATTCTAACAACTATAATCTTTTCAGATTCCAGAGTGCGTGCATTATGTGATTCTGTCTCGCCATCTGAAAATGGTTCTGCTCTCTACCTAACAAACAAAGATTATCCTGCCATTATTAGATCAACAGAGACAAACTGTTCCTGTTCAGTTGAGACAAGAAGCTGTTCCTCCCAGATCAATGTATATTTTGTACATGTTCAACTCGATGATGGTGGTGGATCTTGTACCGGGAACCAGAAGATTGAGATAGACGACCAAGGAGTTGTTCACACGTTTACCTGTTACAATAATACTGGCTATTCGATAACACAAAGTCTAACAAGCAGTTCGAACTACTTAAAGATAGCATTGGATAATCAGGCTGGAACTGAAGACGGACACTTTTGGATAGGATTTGAAGGCATGTTGTATTTTATTTTCCGTTTTACATTACGATAGCAAGTCTATCGTGTACCCTCATGTTTCATCCATAACATATAGCGAAAACGTATGTACGTAGGGTTTAGATTATAGGGTGGATTTTTTTCAAATTTGCAGTTCTTAAGGCAAGCATAAAATTTGTTTCTCACTTCTAGCAACCTTTCTTACAGCATTAATCTGTCCTAATATGTTAAATTAACAACAAAAATCTTCATTATTTCCTATATATTATATGTTAAAAATGCCTTAAATAGCTCTTAAGAAGTATCATGATAAATAGTTCTTCTATTTCCGCCATATGAACAGATGTTGCGGGTACTCATTAGACGTGCCCTGCAATTGTTGTTTGGAGAACCAAGACAACATCGTTTGTGTTAAAAATTACCCTTTACCACTCTCTGAGCAAATTCAGCAGACGACAAACTGACGATATGTTTTCCCATAGGCCTTGACATTTCAAGCAAATTGACTTCTTAGAATAAAATTTGCATGAAATGTCAAAGCATGTTTTCTGGAAAAAATAAGAACAAGAGGACCATGATGGTCCTATATCGCTCACCTGAGCAGACAGCTTTGCAAACTTAGTGTGAAAGTTTCAGCCAAGTTCACTGCTCTAAGATTTTTGTATAAATTTTATAGCCCTACTCCCCAGCGGCCATGTTTTTTTCATGCATCATGATGGCTTGAACTGAATCTTGAAAGAAGGTCACCAAAGGAACAATTCTGCCAAGCTATATTGAAATTGGTCCAGTGGTTTCTGACAAAAAGTTTTTTGAAGTGTTTTATATAGCTATATAGGGAAAATAAGCCCCACCCCTAACGGCCATGTTTTTTGACGAATCATGACAGCTTGAACAAACTTGGTAGAGGGCCACCAAAGGAACATTCTTGCCAAGTTATATTGAAATCGGTTCAGTGGTTTCTGACAAGAAGATTTTTAAAGTTTTCTATTTAGATATATAAGGGAAATAAGCCCCACCCCTAGCAGCCATGTTTTTTGATGAATCATGATCGCTTGAACAATCTTGGTACAGAGTCACCAAAGCAACATTCCTGCCAAGTAATATTGAAATCGGTCAGGTGGTTTCTGACAAGAAGAATTTTAAAAAATTTCTATACAGATATATACGGAAAATAAGCCCCGCCCCCTGGCGGCCATGTTTTTTGACGTATGATGAGGGCTTGAACAATCTTGGTAGAAGGTCACCAAAGCAACATTCCTGCCAAGTTACAATGAACTCTATCCAACAATTTCTTACAAGATGATTTTTAAAGTTTTCTATATAGATATATAGGGAAAATATGCCCCGCCCCCCAGCCCCCCAGCGGCCATGTTTTTTGACGAATCATGCCGGCTTGAACAATCTTGGTAGAGGGTCACCCAAGAAACATTCCTGCCAAGCTATATTGAAATTGATCCATTGGTTTCTGACAGGGAAATTTTTAAACTTTTCTATATAGATATATAGGGAAAAATAAACCCCGCCCCCTGGCGGCCATGTTTTTTGATGAATCATGATAACTTGAACAATCTTGGTAGAGGGTCAAAAAGGAAACATTTCTTTCAAGTTATAATGAAATCGGTCAAGTGGTTTCTAACAAGAAGATTTTTAGTTTTCATTTTAGATACATAGGGAAAATAAGCCCCGCCCCCCTGGCAGCCATGTTTTCTGAAGAATCGTGACGATTTGAACAATCTTGGTAGACGGTTACTAAAGAAACATTCCTGCAATGTTGTATTGAAATCGTCCGGTGGTTTCTGACCAAAGGATTATTAAAGTTGTCTAAACAGATATATAGGGAAAATAAGCCCCGCCCCCTAGCGGCCATGTTTTTTGACAAATCATGACGGCTTGAACAATCTTGGTAGAGGATCAGCAAGGGAACATTTTTGCCAAGTTATATAGAAATCGGTCCAGTGGTTTCTGACAAGAAGATTTTTAAAGTTTCTATATAGATATATATAGGGAAAATAAGCCCTGCCCCCTGGTGGCCATGGTTTTTGACGAATCCAAATGGCTTGAACAATCTTGGTAGAGCATCATCAAAGGAACAGTTGTGCAAAATTATATTGAAATCGGTCCAGTGGTTTCTGACAAGAAGACTTTTAAATTTTTCTATATATATATATATTTGGAAAATAAGCCCCGCCCCCTGGCGGCCATGTTTTTTGACAAATCCAAATGGCTTGAACAATCTTGGTAGAGGATCACCAAAGAAACATTTCTGCAAAATTATATTGAAATCTGTCAAGTGATTTCTGACAAAAAGATTTTTAAAGTTTTCTATATAGATATATAGGGAAAATAAGCCCCGCCCACTGGCGGCCATGTTTTTTGACAAATCCGAATGGTTTGAACAATCTTAGTAGAGGATCACTAAAGGAACATTTCTGCAAAATTATATTGAAATCAGTCCTGTGGTTTCTGGCAAGAAGATTTTTAAAGTTTTTTATATAGATATATAGGGAAAATAAGCCCCGCCGCCCGGCGGCCATGTTTTTTGACGAATCCAAATGGCTTGAACAATCTTGGTAGAGGATCATCAAAGGAACATTTATACAAAAGTATATTGAAATTGGTCTAGTGGTTTCTGACAAGAAGATTTTTAAAGTTTTCTATATAGATATATAGGGAAAATAAGCCCCGCCCCCTGGCGGCCATGGTTTTTGACGAATCCAAATGGCTTGAACAATCTTGGTGGAGCATTACCAAAGGAACATTTCTGCAAAATTATATTGAAATCGGTCCAGTGGTTTCTGACAAGAAGATTTTTTAAAGTTTTCTATATAGATATATAGAGAAAATAAGCCCCGCCCCCTGGCGGCCATGTTTTTTGACGAATCCAAATGGCTTGAACATTCTTGGTAGAGGATCATCAAAGGAACATTTCTACAAAATTATATTGAAGTCGGTCCAGTGGTTTCTGACAAGAAGATTTTTAAAGTTTTCTATATAGATATATAGGGAAAATAAGCCCCGCCCCCTGGCGGCCATGTTTTTTGACGAATCCAAATGGCTTGAACAAGCTTAGTAGAAGATCACCAAAGGAACATTTCTGCAAAATTATATTGAAATCGGTCCAGTGGTTTCTGACAAGAAGATTTTTTTAGTTTTTAGTTAAAAAAATATTTTTAGCTCCTGTAACCTAGATATGCAATGGACCGGAACCATTTGAACAACTTTGAAATAGGACCAACCAAGGATCATTCCTGTAAAGTTTGGTCAAAATCCAATCAGTGGTTTAGGAGGAGATGTTGTTTAAAGATTGTGGACGGACAGACGGACGGACGGACAGACGGACGACGACGACGACGGACGGTGAATGATCACAATAGCTCACCTTGAGCCTTTGGCTCAGGTGAGATAAAAATATTTCAAACCGTCGTCTGTTGAAAATATTACCTAGCATGCAGAGCGTTTAAGTTCCTCAACCCTATTAACATCGTCTAATCAGAGTCTAACTGGAAGATTATTATGAACTCAGATTTGGATATCAAATACCATTGATGTTGTTCTATCCTTAAAGAACCTGAACAAAATAATAGAACATCGCGTTAAGAAGCATTTGTGTCGAAAAGCATGTCAATGCACGTGTTCAAATTCTTTATAGTTGAGAATGTTTTGAAACATACCCTTACTGTACTGGCAATAATCAAAACTTCAATACATAATAAATTATCGTATATGTCACAGGGTAATAACATACCCGTACTTTCTTGTTCGTCTGTCATTACTGACAATGACCAGTCATAATCAACTGTGTGATGTGTTATTATTTGTGTGTTCTAAGCTGGCTGATGAGACCAATCTTAGATCTAAACGGCCTGCTGCAGATAGAACAAGAGAGGTCTAAGGAAGAAAGCTCTGTTGGTGATGCCTTAGCTCTGGCTTTACACTGTGCACGTTTCTGCTCGGCTGATTCTATTTGCTTCGTATTCACCACCTCTCCTTTTTCTGAGGCCTCGCCACTTTGTACGATCCTGTGCAATCTGTTCCCATGACTCTGTTGGTATGTTGAAGTTTTTAAGGGGGGATTTGAGGGTGTCCTTGTATCGCTTCTTCTGACCACCATGGGAGCTTTTTCCTACTTGAAGTTCTCCATAGAGGATTTTCTTTGGCAAACGTTCATCAGGCATTCTGGTAACATGGCCTGTCCATCTTAACTGTGCTAATTTCAGAAGAGTATATACACTCTGCATCCCTGGCCTTTTCAGGACCTGTGTCTGGAATCCTGTCTTGCCACTTGATCTTTAGAAATTTTCTAAGACAGCTTGTATGGAAGTGGCTCAGTCTTTTGGCATGCCGTTGGTAAACTGTCCAAGTTTCACATGCGTATAATAGTGTTGGCAGCACCTATATACTTTCAGCTTCGTGTCAAGTCTGATTCCACTTCGGTCCCAAATACTTCCACGTAGCCGGCCAAATGCTGCACTAGCTTTGGCAATTCTAGCATTGACTTCATCATCAATGTGCACAACTCTAGACAATGTGCTTCCAAGGTAGGTGAACTTGTCTACCACTTGCAATCGTTGACCTTTCACTGTGATGGTAGGCTCCTTGTAAGGCTTTCCAGGTGCTGGCTGATATACAACTCAGTCTTTTTTATGCTGATTGTGAGATCATAACTGACACATAAATCAGATACTTGATCCACACCTTTTTGCATTTTTATCTTCTGTTGGCACACCCTTTGCCTTGTCATCAGCAAAGAGGAACTCGTCTAGCATCTCTGTCTGCACCTTAGATTTAGCTTGCAACTTTCTTAAGTTGAAAAGTTTCCCATCAAAGCGATACGTAATAGGTATACCTTTGTCACCATCCTGGAAAGCATCTGTAAGCATGGCAGAAAACATCATGCTGAACAGTCTTGAAGCTAGTACACAGTCTTGCTTTACTCCATTTGTCACAGGAAATGGAAAAGAAAATTCGCCATCATTTTGCACCCTTGCAAGCATACCATCATGGAACAGCCGCACCTTTGCTATGAATTCGGCAGGACAGCCAAACTTTGCCATAATTTTCCAAAGTCTCCCTCACGACTGACTGTGTCAAATGCTTTGGTAAGGTCGACAACGGTCATGTAGAGGTCCACATTCTGTTTCTAGCATTTTTTCTTGAAGTTGTCGTGCTGTAAAATCATGTCTATTGTTCATCTATTTTTCCTGAATCCACACTGGCTTTCAGGTAGAAGCTCTGACCGTTCATTCAATCGGTCCAGTAGGACCCTAGCAAGGATCTTCCCAGCAATTGACAATAAAGAGATGCCTCGATGATTGTCACAGACTTGAGGATTCCCTTTCCTTTTATATAGGTGGATAATTGTTGCAACCATGAATTCTTGAGGGATGGCTTCTTTTCTCCATATAATGTGAAATAACTCTATCAGTTTCTCTGCAACTGGAGGACCTCCTGCTTTGTAGATCTCTGCAGGTATTGCATATGATCCTGGAGGCTTGCCAGATGACACGGTTTTTATTGCTTTCATTGTTTCAGAGTAGGTTGGGAGCTCATCAAGCAGCTGATTATATTCCACCTGTGGTAGTCTGTCGATAGCTATATCATTGATAGATGATGGCCGATTAAGGACACCATCAAAGTGTTCAGCCCATCTTTTCAAGATAGCTTCTTTGTCAGTCAGAAGACTAGTTCAATCTGCAAATAGGAGTGGGGTGGTTCCTGAGCTCTTGGGACAATATGCTGTCTTGAGTGCATTAAAGAACTTTTACATGTCCTTTCTGTCTGCAAAGGACTGGATTTCACCAGCCTTTTTTTTCTCAGCCAGGAGTCTTGCATGTCTCTGAGCCTCATCCGAACTGTTTTGCATATGCTTGAATAGGCAGTCTTGCTAGATACTGAGCTGGTATTTCTGAGGCAGGCCTTGTGCTTTTGGTGTTTCTCTTCAAGAAGTCCCTGAATGTCTTTGTCATTCTCATCAAACCAATCTTGGTGTTTGCGAGATACTAGTCCTAGGGAATCCATTGCTGAAGAGTGAAAGGTGTCTCTGAAGATTGTCTAGCTCTCATCTACATCTTCTGAACTGTGTTCCAGTGCATCTAAACGGCTGCAGGGATCACTGACGAATGCTTGCCCCTTGCTGTCTTGTGTCAGCTTGGAGACATCCAATTTCTTTGGCACCTTCTTGCCTTTTGTTGTCGTACAAGCTGAATGCGCAGGTTGAGTTTGCTGACAACAAGCCTGTGATCTGTCCAACAGTCTGCACCACACCTAGTTTTAGCCACTTTGAGATCCTGTCTGTCCTTCCTTCGCACTATGACATAGGCAATGAGATGCCAGTGTTTTGAGCGAGGGTGCATCCATGTTGTCTTTCTGCGAGTTGGTAGACGGAAGACTGTGTTGGTGATCAGTAATTCATGCTCTGCACACTTCCTTAAAAGGAGTAGTCCATTGATATTGCAGTTCTCTACACCTTCAGATCCAATCACTCCTTCCCAGGTCTGGTGGTCTGTGCCCACTCTGGCATTGAAGTCCCCGAGGAGGATGAGTTTGTCTGTCCGGGGTGCTGCAGAAATCACAGAATCCAAATCATCATAGAACTTGTCTTTAACCTCAACTGGGTTGGTCATTGTGGGTTCATAGGCACTTACTATTGTTGCATGCCTCTTGCCAGATAAGGGAAGTCTCAGCGTCATCAGGCGGTCATTTATGCCTTTGGGAAGTCCTGAGAGCTTGCTGACGAGGTGTGACTTGATGGCAAATCCTACTCCTGCTTCACGCCGCTCTTCTTTCTTGCGTCCACTCCAGAAGAAAGTGTAGCCAGCACCAACTTATTTTAAAAGACCTTCTTCTGCAAGGCGAGTCTCACTCAGAGCTGCAATCTCGACTTTGTGTCGGTCAACTTCTCTACCAACTAGAGCTGTTCTTCGCTTAGGTCTGTCAGAACCAGAACTGTTCATTAGGGTGTTCACATTCCAAGCGCCGATGGTTAGAGGGATCACCTTCTTCTTCTTTTTTCTTGTTTGACCACTAAGTGGGATTCCCGCTGATCGCGGTTAACCAGCCAGTTTTGAAGCAGGCAATTGTTTAGGGCACCTTTTCAAGCCCCTTCCCTATGCTACGGGGGTGAGCAGTGCGATTCTAAAAAGGTCTGCTCAGTCGCTCAGTTCGGCTGCCGAATTCCCCATACTGCTTCGCTCTTAAGGAAAGCGACCATAGAGAACCAAGCCGCCTGTGTGCCGGTCCGCAATTACAGCTTCCAGTATCAGTGTTTCCTCACCTGCTGCTTCGCCGCTCGGCCATCGCCAAAGGGCTTTTTTTATGATTTGCATATATGTGCTTGCTGTGAATGTGTGTTGCTGATTAAGATGACATGCGCTGTGAATTGGATTATAGTGAGGGAGAGGCGCGCAGAGTCAACCTCACTCTGTCATCCTGACCTAGCTGGATCCAGAGGCAAGACAGTGTCAGGACATCTGGAGCTAAGCCCGGATGCAGTGGATGACCATGACTTCTTTTGAGCCTTGTCATGCTCTCCATGCTCCACAACATATTGCTGCATCGCCAATTGGGCCGTTGAATCATAGTAATGATTTCTTCCGCCCCAGCTGCCGAAGCAGACTTTACATATATCTGGAACAGGCAAATCCAGGTATGCAGGTTTTTGTTTGGAGTTGCCAACTCCTAGATGGACTGCCTACCAGGGCTTGAGAGCTCCATCTACCGTAGATATTGCTACACAGATTCTGTTAACAGCTATATAGAAGCAGTAACTTAATTGTCTTATGTAGCTACCTGTAGCATACCTGTACCACCTTGCGGTACAAGCCGGCGTTTATAGCGACGCGGTAGATAGCAGGACCTCCAGTCCAGCGGACCATGATCGATCTCCTTGTCGGGGAAAAGTGTGATTTGCATTTTTCACCTGTTACATATACCGAATAATTAACATGAACACTTTAGAAAATCAGAATTTAACACATTCTAGACGGTAGCGCATTATTTACGAAACCAGTATTCCATCTGGCCCTCAGTTTTTTAAGCATGCAAGCAAATAGAGACTCATCATGTCAAACTCAACACAATGACACGTGTGCCCAATAAAAAAAAAACTCCACCCAGTCTAACCAGGGTCTTTGCTGAGGGCTCATTGGATTAACAAACACGCAAGGTTTCTTTCTGCGGACAGCAAAGACTCTGATCAGACTGGGAATACACAGACGGATTTAAGACGTTCGCTGGAAACACAGATCATTATGATTTTCTTTTCTTTTCTTTTTTTTTTTTTTTTTTTTTTTTAGTCATGTGGAATAGAAAAAAGGGTTTAAATGTGTTATTACTGATAAAGCATTAATCCGGTAGATTCTATGAAATAGTGTCACGTCACTTCCTGTCATATATTGATCATCCAGGCGCTTTATGTACTGCGTGGAAACACAGGTAATTTCCTATACATGTATTATTCTATGCATTTGGATAAAATTTTATACCGCCATACCTTTCAATGAAGTTTTCAGTTTCCAACTTCACAGAAAACCATATTCCTATAGTTCATAATTTTGAATTTCCAGCCGAAAGTCGAATTCACGATTCGCAGAATTTACATTACTACTCCCAGTTATTGCATGTAGATGCATGATCCCCCGTCCTGCAATAACAGAATGGGAACAGCCTATTAAATGTGAACAATATTATTGTTTGGAATGTTTTCTCTGTATTCGAACAGCAAAGGCTCTGGTGCGCCTTATGGTCGCATATGTTGTAAGTACTATCATTAACGAGCCGATTCCTATTGGTGACCCCTAGCTGCAGCCCGCCTTTGAGTTATGTTGCTTGAATAAAGGATAAACGAAAACATCTTGGTTTATTCATCACAAGCTCAACTGTCCATATTGGCAGATGGAAAAGCTATTAACTTTTGAGCCAAAACAGGACAAAACCAAAACAATTACTGTGTGCCTAGCGAAGCCGACAATTCAGCCGAGGCACCGTCCTAATCCAATGTGTCTTCGCTGTTCGCGTGAAGACACCTAGATCTTAAGATACCCATTGAGCGCATGAAGCGAAAACAGACCAGACTGGCCAGATTCCCAGACTGATCTGAATCTCCCTGTGCGCTCCGTCATTTTGCTGGTTTTGCCATATGGCTCATTTCATTATTGAACCCTAAGCTACCTACTGAGTGCATGTAGCGAAGGCTATGATAAGAATGCTCGGATGCTTAGGATGCTGGTGCTGCGTACGTGCGTCATTTTCTTGGTTTTGTCATGCGGTTGCTCAAAAACAATGTAACCAGCACTGAGTGCCGTGGCACAAGAACAAAGTAACATGCTCTCCTAGCTAATAACTGGTGCACATCTGACAGCTGTTCTTAACTGCATTCAGATAAACGGTGAGTACAATCAACCTTTGCTTTAGGGATCTTCAGCTGGGTCAAAGGAGTCAATTCAAAAGGTTTCTTAAACCAAAAGAGGTAAGAGAAAATATCCAGGGAGTGCCACAATCACAAGCCGCAGCCCATTCCAGACACGAAGAGGAAGAGAAAACAGACAAAACCAAACAAACGCAAATCGAACAAACGTACAAAAAGCTCTAAGATTAGCTCTTTTTTCTTCAAGCGAGGTAATCGCAATGCTAAAAAGACTAAAAATGCAAGAACAAAATAACACAAGGCAAGACTTAAAACAGATCGCCTAGTAGAATAAACCACAAAGCAACAAAGAGTAAGACAAATACTGGGACCACCGCCTTAGAACGATAGAATAAACCACTGGGGATTTAAAGCAATTTTACGGCCAGCCAACTTCACCCAGGGACCCGAATCTGCTCTTAATACAGAAATACATAAAAATACGGTTCGCATAAAGGCCTCCAACACAGTCAATGCATCTAAGCGAAAACATAAAAATCAAATTAATCAGTATGATAAACAAATTCGAGTACTCATGGCAATTCTAATGTGTTCCAGAGTAGATAAAAAGCCAATAGTTGAACCACGGCGGGCCAAGCCAAAGATTTTTCGTCAAGCCCCAAACCACTGGTTAAAGTTTTACGAACAGTCCGTCATTGAGTCCGAGGCCCGAACCGCCGTCGTGCAATTAAAGAGTAAAGCATAGCCATCAACAATGATTGGGTTGATATCTAGGCATGCAGTCTGCCGCATAGTATTCAGGTTATAGCCGATTCTTTTTTAACGGTTAATTAATTTTCTGAATTGCTCCGAAAAGTTAGATTTTCCCACAATTCTCTAAATCTGAATCACTAAGTCACCGTAACATTCTGGTTCCGATATACCTTGTTGTAGAAGTGTTTTCAGACTGACGTTATATTTTTCTACCAAGGCACTGTGTCTGTGATAAAATTTCGAAAACGCCTTTCGAAGTTTACAATTACGATAGCCCTACCTAAGACGTTTGGCAGTAAAGGCTTTATTACGGCAATTAAAGACACTAGGATTTGAAGAAGCTCTGGCGAATCTAATAAGCTGAGATATGTATACCCCATATGAGGTACGCTAGAGAACACCGCCATCCAGAAAAGGGAAATTGACTTGACTATATAAAAAAAGGTAAGAGAAAAGTCCAGGGAGTGCCACAATCACAAACCGCAGCCCTTCCTAAAAATCAAAATCGTCTCGTTTATTAATGACAAATTTGATTAAAGGAAAAAATATAAACTTTTTAAATAGTCTTAAAAAGATATTTCTAGGCGACAACTAGAGAAGCACCTATACAAACATTTGGGTGTGTGATACTACACTCGGAAATGGAAAATCTGCTCTACTTACCTTATCCGATGACTACAGTCGGGTGAGGGGCGTCTGAATTGTTGAATTTCATTTTTTTCTAAACTCAATAATTCTTTAGTGCCACTTTGTATTCGTATGCCCTCAATTATGTTGTTAAGAGATAGGGTATGGTCATGTCTAGGTACTACAATCGAGTCAATCACAAATCGCCTCTGTTTTCCCTCCAATATGATGGTCAAAACTGATCATAAAATGTCAAATAATATATAAACAGAACTTTAAAAAAGTTGTGTTAATCTATTGATATAAACCTGTTACTGAGATCCAGTTGAATGGAATATTCAAAAGAACTGTTGACACCAAAGTGTATGTTCTGGCAAGTACCACTCAATATAATGAAAATCTAAAAGGTTGCATTTGCAAACAAAGAACACATAAAAAAGACTCAATTTGATGAATTGGTTTTATTAAGTCTCTTCATATACAACAGGGTTATTTGCGAGTCTGTACATGATCCCTAGCAGTGGCTTAAGTCGCTTTTGCAAAGGCGATTGCAATTTGTACACGCAAGTATATTTTTTTAAACAAAAATATCACGCAAGTATATTTTGTTAAACAAAAAATACCCTTATCATCCTAAAATATAAATTAAGTTATCGAGAAAAGGTCGCAATCGCAAACCGCAACTTTCCTGAAGCACAGAAGGAAGAAGAGACGGGGAAAAACAGTACCAAGACTCAGCGGCACGGTTTCAATAACCGACATGTATACATAAAAACCAGAACTGCAACAAAGAAACTGTCTTGGAAAAGTCAACAGAAACAAATTTTTGGAGCTTTAAACTCGTTTTACTTGCTCGCAACCTCAATTCTAATGAAGTTTAGAATTACAATATGTGTCAGGTTTACGTAAGGTGCTGTACTGCTTCTTCAGTGAAACATCATAGTGAAAAACAAGGTAAGAGAAAAGTCCAGGGAGTGCCACAATCACAAACACAGCCCTTCCCAGACACCAAGAGGAAGAGGAAACCGACAACACCAAACAAGCACAAATCGAACAAACGTACGAAAAGCACTAAGATTAGCTCTCTCTTCCCCAAGCGAGGTATCGCAATGCTGAAAGGACTGAAAAAAAAAAAAAACAACAAAAACACAAGAACAAAATAACACAAGGTAAGACATAAAACAAATCGCCTCGCAGAATAAACCACAAAGCAGACTAACACCGGAACCACCGCCTTAGAACGGTCAGTAAAGTAAACCAACGTGGGGCGGGGGTTGAAGCACTTTTACAGCTAACCGACTTCACCCTGGGTCCCGATGCTACTAAAATACAAATAGTACTAATCAAACTAAAACAAAGTCGAGGCTCAATGAATATCTGAAACCAGAACAAAAGAAACTATAAGTTGGACTAAACTTTAGGTGGTCGACCTTTTCAACCTGCACTTATAGATTGAATATATCGACTTGAAAGAATCTGATTTGGGCATTAGAAATATTCAGGATATGTTTTAATACACCAGTGAAGGAGAAAGCGGAAGTACAAGAAGAGAAATATATAAGTAATAGGCGTTTCTGATACGTTGGCCATAAATCTGTGGCAAGTAACATGCAAGTTTGTCACGCTGGATGCATAATTAGCCTGGTGATTCTGAAACCACAGGGGTAAATACGAAGCTGCGGTGAAAGGGATGATTGGTTTGTGAACGCTTTAGAGCACTTAATCAACAAAACCCGGCTATAAAATGTAGTAAGAATGCATTATCGTTAAAGTTGACTGGATATACTTGCTCAATTTTCAACCGGTTTTCAAAGGGACACAACTTTTGTGACATCCTGTTTGCTTTTCTGCACACCAAGACCTTTCTGAATAGGTCTCTACTTGAAAATGTAAGCATTTACTCCAAGGAGAGATCTCTTTCCAGAAGGAAGCTCAAACCATTTCGACAGAGTTGTAACCCTTGAAATTGAATCGGTTCCCCTCCATAGTACTATCCATATAACATAATTTTGTGTCATTGTCTCAAAAAGCTTTCCATTCTCTGGGTAAGTACAGCAGACGGCAAAAGAATGTTTTTCATATTTTCCCCAGGCAATAGGCTTTGACAGACAACAGAGTCTTTGCAGGGCACTTTGTGGGTAGCCGAGGATCCTAAACGTTTTTCAGGCGGACAGTGATGACTCTGATAAACTTGTGCGGGTACACAGACTGATCTGATTCTTCGCTTGGAGTATATGCATTTTTCTTGGAAATACTTCCACTGGCTTAAATGTGCTTTTTAATGTTTCCAGCTACAGAACAGACGTCGTCTCTACGAATAAACTGTCCGGACGTCGATCAGACTCGCTGTATGGGTACGTACGAGATATTAGGTGCGTTCAGAATAGGTCCTTAGGTAGCGTATGGTGTCCTCGGAGTTCAGTGACCACCGTTAACCTTTGTGGCATTTGCGAAATAAATTTGGCTGATAATGCTACCAGAACTCATATTTCGGGTCCCTTAGGAAGGCTTTGATGACGTAAGGTAAAAGTGGCTTATAGGGACAGATTCTCATTACTGTGATACTGACAGCCAGTAAAGCAATACAAAATTGACTAAAAGATGTAATTTACTCTTTAAATATCTAGTTTGTGTATTGCAACATAAAAAATAAAAATATCATGATGGCGAAAGTGTTCATAATTCCAGGTACGTTATCGGCGGACTTGGTTGTCGGTTTGTGCTAGTGATACCCATTAGTATTTTTTACGACTGGCGATGGAGAAAACTGCTGGGTGAATGGCAAACAGTGCAGGCTATGATCAGACATCACGTTTTGTGGCGTCTGATCTGGGTCTACTGTGTTTGCTTAAGCCTGGTTGTTGCAATACACAAAGTCAATACAAAATTCTAGTAAAACAAAAATAGTATAAATACGATGAAGGGTTTCGGTGTCCGAATGTTTAGGGCAATTGAAATGTCCATTACTTCTTTAATATGGTATAATTTTGTAAAGACGAACATAAATGAACTATGCATTCAAGCATCCCGTTATCCAGTACGTCCTACTATCCTTGGAAAGTTCAAGAAAGGAATGCCTTCAAGGCTAGTATTGAATTTGTATTCATCGGCTAACATAATGTAGTATTTTATACAGTTTCTGAAATATACTATAGTTTCTTGTAATGTACTTCAAACTGCTTTGATCCTACAAACGGTCAGATAAGCATTCAAATAAAGGATGTGCATGTATATTCACTCCTGTCTATTATTCTCAGAAAACCCAGCTGCCTATCGCTAATCGCGTACGCTTGAACTATACTGGACTAGTCCAGAGATCAAGCGATGGAGAACCTTGCGACCTCAAGTTAAGCGTGGGATGGGGGACACACTGATTCTGCTAGTTTTACAAAGGAGACACATTTTGGGACTTCATGTTAGATTTCCTGCACACCAAGCCCGTCTGAAAAGGATTTACTCTTGACGAAAAGTATTTGTCATCAAAGAAAGGAATCCTTTTAAAAAAGGAGGCAAAAAAGTTTTGACAGAGTCCCCCTTACCCCCTTCCCTCTTCCACCTCGTACGTCAATTTATTTCTCTCAAAACGTTTAGAGTACTGCTATTATTTACAAAATGCGCATGTTCAAAAGTTTAAAACTCTATATAGATTCAAATAATAGTGCACATATCACCATTGATTGTTTTCTGCAACATCAACTTTTATTATTTGTCTTCTCGTATGCATATGTATTAACAGGCACTTTGTTTTCTAAAAATACTTATTACCGGATACTACTTGTTTTCTATAAGGTCCTATAAACAGATATTATTTGTTTTTGATAGACCTATTAACAGATATTATTTGTCTTCTATGAACACATATGAAAAGACACTATTTGTTTCTTTGGATACATATTAACAGATACTACTTTTTTTTGTAAACACGTATTAACATACACTACTTGTTATCTACAAATACATTTTAACCATATTAACAAACACTACTTTTTTCTGCAAATACCACAGACACTAATTGCTTCTCTTAGTACATGTTGACATAACTGCTTGGTTTCTGCAAACTCATATCAACAGACACTATTTGTTTTCTATAGAGACAATATAACAGACTGTATGTGTTTTCTATAAAACAAACTAACAAACACATTAGTTTTCCGCAAACACATATTAACATACACTATTTGTTTTCTATATAAAGACTTACCAATAGACACAATTTGATTTCTATAAACGCTTATTAACTGACACTATTTTTTTAAACATTAATTGACTAGCACTACTTGTACAGATAATACAGGCGACGCTATTTGATAAGTAATAGCAGAGATGAAATCACTACGTTCTGTGGGATTTATTTACTGATTCGATAGGGGGTGGTTGGATGAGACAAAGGTGTTGTGTATCTTTCATCACTGGGACGTCCAACTGATATTAGCTTATTTACTTAGTTGGACAAGGCATGCTGTCCTTGCAGCAGGTAAGGGTAAAGGGGGAATATTTTTATTTCTTCTGTTTCTTCACTTTCATTCATTTTCCTGTCTCCCCTGTCCCTCTCTTTCATCTCCTCTACTATCTCTTCTATCTCTCTTCTCTATTTCTCAGGGAGACAACACAAAATGACCCACAAGGGTTGACGTTTCGCTAAACCCCAATACAATCAATTACTGATTTGATTTTTGTTTTGTTTTTTTTTTTTGCGTAGACTGTCCCTCTCTTTCTAACATCAGAAACGGATTGGTAGAAACACCGGACGGTTTCTCTACAGGACAAAATGCGACATACACTTGTAATCTGGGCTATGATATCATCGGAGACCGCGTAAGAACTTGTAAGGAAAATGGCAGCTGGAGTGGTAGCGAGCCGTACTGTCAAATTAAAGGTATGTTATCAGACATATCAATATAGATAGGCATATCACACAGTTGTAGGGACCAGGACTTTTTCATAGGCTTCAGCTACTAAGATTTGGGATTCTTACCTTCAGAATTAATTGACTTCCAAATTTGATCTCACATTAAAGGTTAGCCTGAGACTGACAAAATACATCACAAAAAAGAAAGGGGTCTATCAACATGATTTGTCATTTTTCTGCCCTTGAAAACATGTTCATTTATTTTGGCAGAGTTTAAATAAAAGCAATAGAAGTTTACCAAGTCTGATTTATCAATACAAGCGCACAAAATATACTATGAAGATTATATGAAATATATTTCTTTGTAAAACTAACATACATTCAACAGTTAAAGTCATTTTAATTAAATATAGCATAGTGCTACGCTCAAAAGCGGTCAAGACGGAAGGAAGCTGTCTTCCTATTGATTAACTCCAGGTTGGGTTATGTCTAACAGTATCACTAGACAGAGACTCCTAGACCATTAGAATTTTATGATATTATTAACACATATAATACGCAAAACACATCTGCTATTCTCTTCGCGTCAGCCTCGGCAATGATCACAACAAGATCGAAAATTAAACTGGTTTATAATTTGATTAATCTGGCTTGACTAATCCAATTGTTGACAACCAGTACAATTCCCAACATAGTGTGGTGAACTTTGTCGTGCCGACGTGAAGAGAATACCTTCTGAAAATACTAATCATTATGGTAACTAACAGAAAGTGTACCGTCTATACCTACTTTTATATGTCATTTCGACTTTCGATCAAGTACGTGTCTTAATAAGGCAGTTAACACACACACACACACACACACACACACACACACACACATATATATATATATATATATATATATATATATATATATATATCGTAGTCGGATTTCACCATAAAAAGTTATTTTTGGCTGAGCGATTTCACGACATAAGTCAATTTTCAACACACACACACACACACACACACACACACACACACACACACACACACACACACACACTAGAAAGTTCCAAGGTTATTTTTTATTATTTTATTCAGACTTAACGTCGCTTTCAACAATCGTTCAGTTATATTGGGACGGTGTCTGGAGGTGACAAGGAGCTCAATACTCACTTTAAGAGTGCTGCCTCACTGACATCTCACACCCCAGACACATGACGTGAAATTCCACCCAGTCACATTATACTGACATCGGACCGACCAGTTCCGCTTTATCAATACCGATCACGATACCATTTTGAAAGTCTTTGGTATGACTCGGCCGGGGATCGAACCCACAACCGCCTGGACGCAAGCCGGACGCTCTAGTAACTAAGCCACTGCGCCAGACGTTTCGAAGGTAATCGGCATGCTAATTTGAACGGGTTTTTACCATAAATGAGCCAGCGCATGACAAAACCAACAAAATGACTAGACTCCAAGGGAAAATTCAGAACAACGTGGGGATCAATCTTCGTGTGCACTTAATGGGTTGCTAAGGAGCTAAGGTTTCTATGTGTAGACAGTGAAAACTGATCAGACTAGGCAGAGGCTGATCTGAGTGCGCTGGGTGCACATGTTGATTTTTTCATGTAAAAAAAGAACCGGCGCAAGCGCGGGTATGACATTAAGGTTTAACACTGTGGTATACCGGACAATAGCTTCAAACGGAACTTGCGACTCTGTCCGACCGGTAATCGCATACTTGGGGTTTGTATTTCAGGTAGGTTACCTGTTTTATTTTAGTATTTTTATTATTTTTGATTACAGCTAGCCACTTTGGATGCTCGCAGAAACGAGATTAGATAACAACTGTTCCCTCATAATAGCTAAAGGCGGGGGAAAGGGTCTTTTAGACGGGTGAGACTCAAAGATGTCTAGGTCGATCATCTTTTTCACTTCAAGTGAGCGTCAATAAAATGTGTTTTCCAATAATTATCCCAGTCAAAAGAAAGAATATTTGACCTTTTGAGAGCAAAAGTTATTTCTCTTGCCATGTACAACAACTACGTAGCACAATTTCCCCGAATTATGATTTTCAATGAATAAACAGTTGTACACTGTCTTCGCACGACTGTCCGCAGTCTTGCTACTGTACGTAATCAGTTGTTGCCACCAGTGCTTTTTTGACTGTCCGCAAACTTGCGACTATAAAATTACAGCCGGTCAGTAGTTTTCAATTGATTTTAATGCTTTATGCGGCTGCAGTCTTATGGATACTCGTCTAAAGACATAGTTAGTCACATCAACAATGCACTGTGGGTGAAATACAAATAAACGCATAAAATCAAATTTAAATAAAAATGCTTTTATTCAGTCAAATATGCAGTATCACTTAATTTCAAGTACCGAAAACACTATTGCTCACAAAAGTTGAATTTACATGCAAATATATTCAAAACACATGTTACTAACATGATATGTGATTTAAGACCGTACTAAGGTACTGCTTCAATTAGCCCGACCAGTTACCCCTCAATACAAATGTTTCTTGAAAAGTCTGTTAAGATTTTGTTGTTGTCTTTATGTTGACGTTCTACGACCCACTGACCTATTTTAAGTCA
Organism: Anodontia alba; assembly: GCA_964016985.1. Taxonomy (NCBI): domain Eukaryota; kingdom Metazoa; phylum Mollusca; class Bivalvia; order Lucinida; family Lucinidae; genus Anodontia; species Anodontia alba. Next base: position 89,774,211 of record OZ024824.1, read on the forward strand.
TTTCGGGCGTGGTCAGTTGTCATCGTAAGGCTACTAGGCAGTTTACGAATACTTAGTACCTATTCTTTGGCCACTTACCAGATGCTAAAGTTGCCCGTCTTGAACCAAAGAAAAGCTGAGAAGGGTCTAGAAACATTGTGATAACCAAATCTCAAGAATGCTGGTAATGTACAGCTCTTTATACGAATATATCGGTCCCTGGAAGCAGCGACAGAGAGAGTGTCCAACAAGACCTTCAATCCACATATATAGGTATATTATCTATCTATCGATCGGTCGAGCGATCGATCGATCCATCCGTCCGCCCTTCTATCTATCTATTTATATATCTATCTAGCTAGCTAGCTAGCTACCTTTGTGTCCGGCATTATTTACATTTCGTCTGCTGTATGTATAGCGCAGAAAGCCTTTGTGGAATAAAGGCTGTTTAGTTTTCTATTTTTACATTTATTTTACCATTTAATATAGAACTAGAATAGTCTTTCTTGCATAATCTCTTCTGCAGAAGACGAGGAATACGGAAGTCCTTGTAAACGTTAAAAAAATACTACTCGCTAAATTTGACCTAAATCTGAGCACTCTAACTGTTGTTATTATACTCGAAATGAATGACTACGTACGGTAGACGCAGTCCATTGTAAATTTTGTATAAACCCAATTAACCGAATTTTTACGGGATTATGCCGCTTTTAATATAATGATTATGAAATGTTGTCAGCAAGCTACCTCGGTAACTATTTGAGCTAATGCAGGGCCTTGCCGAAACTTGGTGTACTTATATGATTAGTAGTTTAATCGACCGGCCTGACATGACCCTAGTAGTGTTGACTGGACCATTAAACCAACTCAAACAAAACATCTAAAAGAAATGACAAAAATACAAAAAAAACACATCCCAAGAGGATCGACGAATCTTGAGAAAGTAAATGAATACGCACCCATGAGAGACGACTCTTGAAGTATCCTCTCAGTCCGACATTCTACCATTTGCAGACGGAAAAAGAAGCGTAGCAAGAAATCTTAAGATTCCGCTGTATGTTCATCAAGCAATGCGTATAAGATAAGTGCCATTTAGATAGGCTTTACTCAAATTCAAGGAGTGTTTGTTTGAGGTGAGGTAGTTACCGTAAAAACTCTAAGTATTGAGACAGATAGCTAGGCCTTTGTAAATAGTGTAGACCCAAATCAGAGATTAGTGCCATTTAGATAGGCTTTACTAAATTCAAGTATTTGTTTTAGGTGAGGTAATTACCGTAAAAACTCTAAGTATTGAGACAGATAGACCTTTATAAATAGTGTAGACCCAAATCAGACGCCACAGTACGCGCCGCCTTATCAGGATCTATAAAGTGTTGCCATACATTACAGCAATATAACATATAATTTAAGGATTTGAATGTTTTATACATTCTCTTTTGAGTATGACCGGCTTGGAGATGTTGTGATATTTGTGAGTGGAACATTTCTGCGAATTTTTTGCCTTGAGGGGATAATTGTTTGACGTTGGTTTTATTTTTCCTCAAATTTATATAAGATATGTGATATAACCTTTAAGATATCTAAATTGCTAAAACGTATAAGATAGCTAATATAACATTTTTAAAGATGTTTTCTTTAGTAAATAAAATATCTTATATTTGATATATGACATCTGATACAGAAAATAAGATAATTAATATAGTGTAATGTATAAGATAAATATCATATTAGATATCTAGTTTGACATATAAGATATCTTATTTGGTATATAAAATATCTTTATAGGATATAAGATATATTATAAAGTAAAGAGGATATTTCATTTATTCTATTAATTTATAAGTATACATTTACCTGTTTGTCACAATAGTCTATTTGGCCATATCTCACAGATGTCATAAAGAGACTGACCACAGTGTACACCGATTCTGTAATGACTTATTGCGACAAGCTCTGATTGTTGAGACATATTTATCAAATTAACAACAACTTGAAATAACACAATCCAGCCACTCCATGAGAAAACAGCTGCTTCAGGGGTTTGCTACTATGTAAGACTCAAATCGGTCTGCTAGATTACAGAAGGCAGCTAGAGTCTTCAAAGTTTTAATTTTTTAAACAGTTACATGTATTATACTTTCTACGTAGCGAATAGTTTGATCAATCTTGCATCACTATTTATGGTTTTAAAAAAAAAGTTATTTATAGCTATACATACAAACATTTTACACTGCGTTCTCCTATAATACGCTAATCAAACTGCGCGGATGGGCGGACTGATCTGCGCCTTTGCTGTTCGCCTATGACAAAACAGATTTTCTCGTGACGGGGCTCAATTCAAACTATATATTTAGTTTCATTTTTGGGAGAGATCTGGTCTGTACAACAAAGTGTGGAATATATTTTGTTTGGTGAACTTGCTGTACATAAGATATCATTTTCAGAACATATAGCTGTTGTTCAGGGCCTTAAACCTCTATCAGTACCTTCCCATAGTGCAGTTAATATTTCCTGGTCCCTTGGGATAAATAACTTATTTTTGATTATTTGGAATATACCTTGTCGCCGACAACTACTTTTGATAACCACTCAATAAAACCTAGCCTTATATATTCATAACTTGTTTAATATCCTTGCTTCAAAAGGATCTCCTTTTCAAAACAGACGAAGAAATGCCAGTTAATCTCCGTTTGTAGTTACCCTGACGAGATAATGCCATGGGGTCTGTTTCTAGACTAGTATCCATAGAACAAATGGCTGAAATAGACTCTTCTACCTTTTCTCTTTGGATCGATCCATTGCCAGCAGAAAGGGTGTCTTGTTAGTTTTATAAGTAGTATGTTTCATAACAATGCCTGTATTTAATGCAAACAGTGTAGACCCTAATCAGACGCCGCGTTCTGCAGTGTCTGATCTGGGTATACACTGTTTGCCACTGTCCCTTTTATTGGATACTAGGTATAAATGGGTTAAAACCAGTTGAAAAATACGCACTACCTGTATCTCCTAAAATCACGAGTTTGCAGACAGTCAGGAAAGCATCTAAGACAAGACTGCGGACAGTCATCTCTAAGACATTGTTATACTGTTTGTCCGTCGAAAATCATATTTCCGGGAAACTGGGCTATATAGTGATTGTATATGACAAACGAAATGGTTTTTGCGTTCAATATATAAGGGTCAAACAGGTCTTTCTTTTGACTGAGATAATTATTGGAAAATACATTTTCTTGACGCTCAATCGAAGTGAAAACTGCATATTCGCCTTGATCGTTCATTGAGTCTTAAAGTCTCTCTCGACTAAAAGGCCATTTCTCCAGCGCTTTGCTATTACGAGTGAACAATTATTATCTAATCTCGTTTCTGCTAGCATCCGAATGAGCTGGCTGTAATAAAATAATAAAAACAAATAAATGAAACAAGTGACCTACCTGAAATACAAACCTCAAGTATGCAATTACCGGTCGGACAGAGTCGCAAGTTCCATTTGAAGCTACTGTCCGGTATTCCACCGTGTTTAATCCATCGGGCAAATTTCAAATTGAAAAAAGAAAGTTTAATCCATCGGGCAAATTTCAAATTGAAAAAAGAAAGTTTCAAGGTTATTTATTTTTTGTTTTTTATTATTTTATTCAGACTTAATGTTGCTTTCAGCAATCTTTCAGTTATACCGCAACGGTGTCTGGATGTAACAGGGACCTTAATGCTCACTTTAAGAATGCTGTCTCACTGACATATCACACCTCAGACACATGATGTGACATTCCACCCAGTCACATTATACTAACACCGGGCCGACCAGTTCCGTTTTCTCAGTGCCGAGCGCAAACGAAAGAGCAGCTAGTACCATTTTGAAAGTCTTTGGTATGACTCGGCCGGAGATCGAACCCACAACCTCCCGGACGCAAGCCGGACGCTCTAGTAACCTAGCCACTGCGCCAGTAGATTCGAAGATGATCGACCTGGTGATTTGAAAGGTTTTTACCATAAATGAGCCAGGGTATGAGAAAACCAACAAAATGACTGGGCTCTCAGGGAGGAATCACATCAACATAGGTATCCACCCGGTCTGATCAGTTTTCGCAGTGCACTCAATGGGTTGGTTGCTAAGGTTTCTAATGTTTCTATAGCTTTGGAAAATAAAGAATTGAATTGTAGACAGTGAAAACTGATCAGACTGGGTAGATGCCCAGGCTGATCTGAGTCTATGCTGGGTGCACATGTCATTTTGTTGATTTGTTGGCGGCTCATATATGCAGTGTTGCCACTAGGACCAATGTGATAGGGCCATTTGTTCCCCATAACCACTGTTAAAGGGCTGTCATCTACTTAAAGGGATTCTATTATTTAAAAATTAGCAACACGACTCAATATTGAGGGTCATCAAGGCCCCTTGTTCCTTTCATGCTTCTAGGTGGAGAAATAGCCCCTTGTCCCCCTCTAGAGACAACAATGTATATTGGCAATGAGGATATCCTGATGACATGAGTGGATCATTTTAACAAATATTTGTTCCCAAAATGCCTCAGAAGCTTTGTATGAAATTGGATTTGGGTTGACCCAGCCGTTTCTGAGATGTTCGAAGAGTGCGGACGATGGAGCCTGCCTATACTGCTAGTTCACCCATAGGCTATAGACTCTATGATACAAATCAAAGGGGACTGGTTCACGAATGAAAAAAAAAATCTGCCCTCTTTAATATATTGATGAAAACTTTTCTATTTATAAGTCAACATGAGATATCTTCAAAAACAACAATAATAAGTTAAAAAATGTAATGATTGCTATGGTAACAACAATACACTACATATTGTATTTTAAAATTGTTTATCTTTAATAGATTTTATGGCAGCAATCTGAGAACAATGTAATTAAAAGCATGATATTTCTATAGTTGTTAAATATTGAAACACAAATTTATGAACAAAATCAACATGGCACAGAAATCTATGTTGCCATGCCAACAAATATGTAGAATTTAACCCATAAAAGCAAATAGATTTATTTAATATATTCTTTTTAAACTGCAATTCTATGTTTTTTTCGCCGCTTTGGTTATCTTGATTAAGCACTGGATGACAACTGAGAAAGAAAAAAAATTATCACTTAAGCAAAAATTGCGTTGCCATGGAAACAAAACTGTTTCCTTTATTCATATAATATGTGGTTTTGATTGACTTTAACTATGAGAGGTAAAGGTTTATTATTTTACTAGTTTTAATGTGTTACTTATCAAGTATCTGGCTGTGCGTGAAAAGCAACATTCACATCACTTAGCTTTGTGTTTCCCTGTCAACAAAATACATACATTTTATCCCATAACAAAGACATACAAAAATACGTATTTAAGGTAGCGCGAGGTCCCCTGTGCAGGGAAAGTCACACATTGTGCAGGTTAAAGAACCATACGGTAATTCAAACTGATTGCTTGTAGGCCTTCATCCTGCAGCCCGGGGTGTACAATGTACACCGTCTGTGTCCTCCTAGGAAATTTAGACGTAATGGCAGAAAGAAAGAAAGGCAGTATTTTACGCCATTGCCCATAAGAATATGTTGGTTTTCATTTTCCGTAATATGACTTGGATCGTTCTGAAGTACTGCTTTTGCTAAAAGGTTAAACAATATCATGTTAAAGACACATTTTGGATTGCATAACACCCTAATGACCATAAGGAGATTTAGATAAGAAATTCTTGGTGACTTTGGTCACACTTACAGGTAGGGGTCTGATAAGGGGAAATTAGATTTGATATCAGCAAAATTCATGATGAAGAGAGAGAAACAGATAAAGTGGGTAATTTGGTGATAATTTGATGATTTTTTTCTGTTTTATTCAATCAAATATACCCGTTTTTATTCATTAAAATTGCCTCTCCCAGGCGGTTCTAATGAATACCCACAACATGTGTTATGGAGAAATACAGATATTCATGCCTATATGCTAATTTATCATCAAATGCCCTCTTTATCTGTTTCTTTGGTTCAAACACAGAAAATAAGTAAGATAGATAGTATTTTATTTATTTATTGATTTAAAAAGAGAAGTTTTATAGCATAAAATACACATTCTAAATTGTCTAAGAACTTTCCGACATGGAAAAATAAGAAAAATATCAATACTTTGAAAAAACGTCTTATAGGCTCTTGAAGAAAACTTTCTGATAATTCCATTATGTGTTACTTTCACGAATGAATATCATTTAGTATTCCTTTATTCTTTTTCCTAGTGAACTTTCATAATTAGTCTCAAGACAAAATGTTTGCAGATTCAATTTGATTGAAGCTAAAATATTTAGTTTTAGGCAGCTATGGAATAATTGGGCAGTGTTCTTATTCACTTTAGAAAATAAATAAATAAATAAGACTTTCTATTTTATATTTCTATTTCAGTTTATTTGTTGTTGTTTTTTTCGCAATGCAAGAAAAAACAACACTTTTGTATTTTGAAAAAAAAAACTATCAAAAATAAATAAATAAAAATAAATAAATAAAGTGCTACAATACAAATTAACAAATAAAATGCAAAATTTGCAAATGAATTTATTTAGTTGTAATATAATATATTGAATACTGCTCAATTACATGAATTAACCCTTATAGGGCCCCACTTAAGGAGACTTAACATCCTTATAATGGCTTCATAATCACTTAGATAAGGTAAGCCTTTGTTGTGTGCTCTGTTATCAGGACTGTATATTGGGGGTGATCATAAAGATGGGGTCTAGCCAAAGAAGGAAAAAAATGTGTCTTTAACAGGTTAAACAATATCAAAATACAGTAAACTATGAAAGAAAGATATAAAGAAAAACAACGGCTAAAATGTTCATTAAATTAAACACACACACACACACACACACACACACACACACACACACACACACACATACATATATATATATATATATATATATATATATATATATATATATATATACTGAATGCCACCAATGTGACTCAAACCCAAGTCTGTTCGTAGGAGAGGCCACTACACCACCCAGGACAGTATTAAGAGCTGACCAAAATGAAAATACTTATTGGCTAGATTTTTCAACGCAGTTTGAAATAAGTAAAATCACCTTCCTCGTCCCCCCCCCCCCCCCCTCCCTCCACAAACTCAGTTTGAAATAAGTGAATCACCTCTGCCGTCCTCTTCCCCACCCCTCTCACACACACACACAAAATAGAATAGTCTTAATTTCGTGTGCCATTACGTTTTAATTTCATGCACATTGTTCTTTTTCTCGGTTCAAAGCTTCGTTGTTTACAAACATCAGAAGGCATAAGCTGCTCGCCGTCTGCACCGCAGTAATGTTCCTGGGTGAACTGATATATTCCCACGAACTTGAACTTGCTGCAGCGCTTGTATCCGAGATGTCATGGCGGTGCAAAGCTAAGCCGGGAGCAAGTTCACGTGATCTATTTATACGTAATCTACCTATACAGTGCCCAGATAAGGTTTTAAGCAATTGGGTATTTGGGCTATTTTTACCTACCCTCATTGAATTAGGCATCAAGATTTTACCTTTTGGTACCCTTTAATGTTAATGGGTGCAAGAATTACTGATAATTGGGTTATTTACCCAATAGGTTTAATTCTAATTGCCCTTTTTAAAAATAAGGTAGCTTATCTAAGGTATTGATTTGAAAGTTCGAGAAAGATATTCAGCTGCTTTGGGAGAATTAAAAAAAAATATTGTTGTTAAATTAAAAAATCAGAAAAAGCAAACAAAATTCCATAAATCTCAAATCTAAATTAAAAATGAGGGCAATATGCTGACGGATCAACATTGAACCCCCGCTGTTAAGCTTTAAATTATTAACAATATTCACAAAAAATGAAACAAGTTTCAAAACAAAATAATATAAGTAAACAGTATCTTTAAAGTTTATGTCACAAAGTCCCTCAGAAATAATCCACAAGAATTTATGGAATTTATAAAACAAATTATTTGAATAACAGTTTCTGATCCCCACAATTTAAAGTTCCTGAATTCAGAATCTAAGTCTAGAATGAATAAACTATTAAAGTAATCCAGTGTAGGATTATTTCCAGTGAAAGTATACAAAGATGCCGGTATGAAATTTTTTCTTCTTATATAATATAAAAGAACATACTAAACAAGAATTTACTAGAGACATCTCTCAATTTTCAGTTTCAGTCAAGAAACTTCTAAATATTCTATGACATGCCCAAAATAACTCAGTCTAGAATCAAGGACATAAACAGGTTATTGTAAACATGTTTCTCCAGAAAGTTATTTATAGAAACTTATAGTAAACATGAAAATAATGTTACTTAAAATAACTGAACACCCTATATATAACACTTCCCCTCATCAAGGAAAGGAAACAATTATGTAATAAAGCTTTCTTTTAAAATTATCATAAAATAAAATACTGATAAAGGTAATTATTATCTTATGTTCAGCAAGTTACAAGAAACCACAGGTAGAAGTTAGATAAACTTCGAAATGCTGAAGAGCAAGAATGAGAGACAAACATCCTTTCTGTACTGTAGAATAATTCTTTTGATGTTTGTTAAACTTTTTTGAAAAGGAACAAACTGAATTATCCACACCATTGTCATCCTCTTGCAGCAATACACCATTAGCACCAACACCACTCGCATCTGCGGCTAGCTTAAATTCTTTATTAAAATTTGGTGCCAAGAGAAGTGGTTCACACCTTAGTATAGCTCTTCTTTCTCATCAAAAGCCCTTTCTAGTAAAGAAAAAATTCAGGACCATTATGCTGTTCCCTGTTGATCTTGATACCAAGTCATGACCTTGAACTTGGTCATTTTATATTAAAGAGTATTTATTAGACTCTGACTTGCCACATAAGTCTGTCTGTTTGTCAAACAGGCTGGAAAAGAATTTGTAATCTCGTGTTTAAAAGACTGACCCAAAAAAGGAATCAGTCAATGTCCCCATCATTCTGTTTTGTTTTCTTTGCCATGGCCCTTGTAATGGCACAAGATGGGTAAAGATGAGGGACGACTTCCTGTTCAGTGGGATCAGGTGGCTGATAAGTACAAGGTATAGTAGTCAAAAGTGGGTTTACCACAACCTTATCTCCCACTAAGTCATTGCCGAACAGTAAGTGAACACCTTTAAAAGGTAAAGAAGGTCGAATACCGACAGCCACTTTGCCAATTACCAAGTCTGAGGATAAATACATGTTATGAATAGGAACATTAACAAATCCACACTCTACACCCTGAATAAGGACACTTGTCCCAGAAGAAGTCTTCTCAGAAGGCAGAGTAGCTACTAAAATAAAGGATTGAGAAGCTCCAGTATCTCGTAAGAATTTAATTGAGGTAGACTGTGCATAGTCACTATTTAGTGACACAAAACCATCTGATAAGAATGGTTCATAAATCCATAACGGAATTAGACCTTTCGGTCTAGGTAGGATCTTCCTCCGTAACACATGATTGTAAAGATGTAAGGCCTGTAGGTTTAAGCCTGTAAGGTTTGCTATAATTGCAAATTGATTGAGATAAGGGATTTTGATCCTTGTTTTCACCAGAAGATTTGAGTTTGGGAGTAAATGTTTTGCTATAACTGCCAGATTACTAGGACTATGTTTGGATCCTGATTGTGGGAAAAAAAGGTCTTCTAGAAGGATTTGACTTATTAATAAAGGAAATATTATGTGTTAAAGCATAATCGTCTGCAAGTCTAGCTGCAGTTTTCTAAGTTTCAACTTGTTTCTCATCTAAAAAGGACTTAATATCTGAATTGATGCACCTTTTGAACTCCTCTACAAGCATGAGTTTTTCATCATTAGAGCCAATTTTCTTCGAAGAGCACTACCTGTCAAATATCTGATCTTTAGTTCTAGTGAATTCTACATAGGTCTGCTCTTTTTCTTTCTTACAGTTTGTAAATTTTTGCCTGTAAGCCTCAGGGACCGACTCATAAGCCTTAAGAATTAATTCCTTTACAGTATCATAACTGGAGCTCTGCTAGACAGTCAGCTGAGTATAAATTTCTCGGGCCTTCCCAGTCATAACACTTTGCAAAAGCAAGGTCCAATGCTCCTGTGGCCATTTTAAATTTTCTGCTACTTTTTCAAAATGAAGAAAATATTTTTCAACTTCTTTTTCCTGAAATGGAGGAACTAATCTGATTTGGTAACGTCAAAATGAGGGCCAGAGTCTAAAGGCTGCCGTTTTACCATCATGTGATGCATTTCTAAATTTTTAATTCTTAATTCTGAATCAAATTTTAATTTTTCCCTTTCTATCTGAATTTGTCTTTCTTTTTCTTTCTCCCTCTCTTCCATTTCTATTCTTTCTTTCTGTACTTTTTCTTCCATTTCCATTTTTTCTGCTTTTGTCTTTCTTGTTCTACTCTTAACTTTTCTAAGTCTATTCGCTTCTGAATTTCAAGCTCTTGCAATTGTATACCTGTCTGAGTTACGAGAACAAAAGACAAAGCAGAAAAAAAAACAAGAATTTCCTGATCACCCAAAACATGGACCAAAATATTTTCTATTTTCTATTATAACATGGACTTGTTGATGGTAGTCAGTTTATAGTGAGCAGCAATATCCAAGAAATCTGACTTTTTGGCCAAATTTAACTGCTCCTGTGAAGGCGCAGCTATAAAAGTATGAAGGTCAAATGACATAATTGCTTTTTGCTGCTTTTATAAAGAAAGTTTATCAAACTAAGTTTTTTTTCTTTTTAAATGCCAATACTTGTTGTTTTTTTTATCAAATAAAGATTTTTTTATTTATTGGATTGTTTTTAAAAGCCAATGCTTGTTTTTCAGCATAACAAATATTTTTTTTTTTATTTTAAGCTCAAACTTGTTTTAGCTCAAGAAAATGTTCGACCGCGGACGAGCCCCCAATTTCTGTTACGAGCCAGGTGTGACGAGAAAGAAATGAAAATGAAACCAGCAACATTCTTTAAATTATTAACCATATTTATTCACAAAAAAAAATTAGACAAGATTCAAACAAAATAGTGCAAGTAAACAGTACCCTTCAAGTTTATGTCATAAAGTCCCTCAGAAATAATCCACAAGAATTTAAAGAATTTATAAACAAGTTATTTGAATAACAGTTTCTGATTCCACAATTTAAAGTTCCTAAATTCAGAAATTAAGTCTGAATGAATAAAATATTAAAGTATTCCAGTATAGAATAATTTCCAGTGAAAGTACACAAAGACGCCCGTATGGAAATCTTTTCTCCTTATATAATATCTAAGAACATTCTAGAAAAAAGAATTTACTAGAGGCATGTCTCATTTTTACACTTTCAGTCAAGAAACTTCTAAATATTCTATGACATGCCAAAAGTAACTCAGTCCAGAATCAAGGACATTAACAACAGGTTATTGTAAACATGTTTAAACCCCCGCAAACTTTGTTTGTTGGGGTATACTGTTTTCACGTTGTCCGTCCGTCCGTCCGTCCGTCCGCGACGCTGGTTTTTTCTTACATCTTGAAAACGCAGTGATGGATATTCATCAATTTCTGCCGACACATTGATATAAATAAGATGTACTTACATAAGAGAAAATAAGGGCAAGGGGCCAATTCTTTTGGAGTTATTACCCTTTGTATTTTTTCTTAATGCAGAAAAAAGGCAGAAAGTTTGTGTGCAAACTATCTCTTTAAACAATAGCTGGAATTTGACCAAACTAGCACAAATACATCATCAGGATAAGGAAAAGAAGTGATTAGATTTTGGTGACATTGACCTGATTTTCAAGGTCACTACATTATAAATACTCAAAAAGTAGCTTAAAGGATCCTTGTTAATGAAGTAAAAAGTTTTTCTGCACAATATCTCTTTAACCAATGGCTTGAATTTAACCGAACTAGCACAGAAACATTATAAGGATAGGGCAAGGAAGTGATTAGATTTTGGTGACCTTGACCTTATTTTCAAGGTCACCACATTATAACTACTCAAAAAGGAACCTTGTTAATGCAGTAAAAAGTTTGTGTGCACAATATCTCTTTAACTTATGGCTGGAAATAGACCGAACAAACACAGATACATCATCAGGATGGGGAAAGAAGTGGTTAGATTTTGGTGACCTTGACTTTATTTTTAAGGTCACCACATTATAAATACTCAAAAAGGAGCCTTGTTAATGAAGTAAAACGTTTGTGTGCACAATATCTCTTTAACCAGTGGCTGTAAATAGACCGAACTAGCACAGATACATCATAAGAACGGGGGAAAGAAGTGATTCGATTTTGGTGACCTTGACCTTGTTTTCAAGGTCACTACACCATAAATACTCAAAAAAGCGAGCCTTGTTAATGCAGTAAAAAGTTTGTGTGCACATTTTATCTTTAAACAATGGACGGAATTCGACCAAACTAGCACAGATACATCATCAGAATAGGGGGAAAATGTGATTAGATTTTTGATGACCTTGACCTTATTTTCAAGGTCACTACATTATAAATACTCAAAAAGTGAGCCTTGTTAATGCAATTAAACGTTTGTGTACAGACTATCTCTTTAACCAATTGTTGGATTTATTAGATTTTTTGTGACCTTGACTTTATTTGAAGGTCACGCCAGCACTTTGAAACTTAAACTTTGTTAGAAAAAGGTTATATGCTTTATGCGGGGGTGGGGCGGGGGGGGGGTTATCGAATAAGCGTTTCTTATTGACAATTTTCATTTTGTTTTCAGAAAGTTATTTACAGAAATTTATAGTTAATATGAAAATAATGTTTGTCCTACTCTTTGTTGCTTTGTGTTAGTCCTACTCTTTGCTAGTCTTACTCTTTGTTGCTTTTCGGTTTATTCTACGAGGCGATTTGTTGTATGTCTTTCCGTGTGTCATTTTGTTCTTGCGTTTTTCCGTCCTTTTAGTATTGCGATTACCTCGCTTGGGGAAGAGAGAGAGCTAATCTTAGTGCTTTTCGTACGTTTGTTCGGTTTGTGCTTGTTTAGATTTGTCGGTTTCCTCTTCCTCTTGGGATCTGGGAAGGGCTGCGGTTTGTGATTGTGGCACTCCCTGGACTTTTCTCTTACCTTTTTTTACTTAAAATGAACACCCTATATATAACAATAAATATAATGGTGTTATTTTACCAAGAAAAACGTAACGCCATGTAACGTTTGTCATTTTCCTTCCGGTATATATAAAATACAGAAAATATTGCATATAAAGGAATAAGATTATAGGGAAATTCCATCTAGACAGCACAGTCTGCTCAGTACTCCCGACAATACTTTGGCAGCGTATGCAGAATCGAATCAAGCTGCACATAAAATTTATCATCTGCAAGAAATAGTCTGAAGATTTTCATTTACAGTCTCGATATACAACCTATCCTGTCGAAATTTTCACTGAAAACCAACAAACAAATTATTATAATAAAATAAAATACCACTCAGCGAAAAATCCGACAAAGGTCTCCTGATGTACTTAAGCGTCTTATATTGGTTTGCCCTCTGTCGTATTCTTTCAGTGGTGTTTATTTATAGTCAATTGCTCTCAAGGGAAGTTAGAAACAGTTTCAAATGAGAAAAGCCACGCCGATAAATACCTTACAGATTTATAATTATAATGCTTGTATTTTGTTACAAGCATATGTTTGTTAAAGGATGTGTGTGTGTGTGTGTGTGTGTGTGTGTGTGTGTGTGTGTGTGTGTGTGTGTGTGTGTGTGTGTGTGTGTGTGTGTGTGAAAAGGTACTGGCTGTAAAATATCAAGCTTGTATATTGTTCACAAGAATATGTTTGTTAAAGGAGATTATTGCTGTAACGATACGAGAGTTTGTCAAGTGAATGCAACCTGGAGCGGCAATACACCAAATTGTACCTTCTTAATAGCATGTTCAGCCATTATTACTCTTTGTGCACATTATGCAGATGACAAATTTATGATATTTTTCTTATTTTCTCAGAAACTCTCACTTGGTATTTCATGTAACTTGACAAATTTGCTTGTTATATCAAATCTTATTTTCATGGAAAAATATGAAAAAAAAAACATATTTAAAAATATCTGTTGCATGCAGCTATGTATATGTTTGTACATGTGTTTCTATGAGATTTTGTTTCACATTTTGCTGATCTTGGACGTACAGATGCCTTTCATTAAAGATTAAGCCTAAGCTGTTTTCATTTTCTACACGAAACGTGTTGAGTTGTTAAGCCCCTGTTAGGAAATTTCGCTATGATACCAATGCTATCTTTCATAAGCTAGGCACTTTTGCTGTATCTCAGCTCCTTCTATCTCCAAACTGAATGTATATATTATCTCTCTAAATATGTTTTTTCTATCTACAATCTGCAGCTACGAACTGAATTAATGTGGTGTTTTTTGCCAAATCTTTACTTTATCTTTTTATGTAATAATATTTATGTATTCGTTCAACAATATCCTTCTGCTACAAATGTTTTATATTTTCCTGCCATAATGTCTCTACAAATTGTATATATACTTTTAGGAGGAAAACTAAATAAGCCTAGCTTTCGGTCTGATTTTTCCTGGGCCTTTGGAGTTTTTGAGCGCTCTGCTCTCTTTCTCTTTACTTGATTTTGTAATTGTCCTGCCGTTGGCGTTGTGAGCACATATGTATCTGGTGCCATCGGCAACCGCGTGGTTCCTTTCCTTCTCTTTAGCTTTCGCAAATTTTGTGAGCACATAATTTTGCTGATCGTCTGTTATTTCATTCTATTTATCAAACGCAATTCTGTTATATAAGAATCGCTCATAATGAAAAATTTCCTCGACGGTAAGCTGCTCTTTGGCACTCTGCTGTTTGTCTCCATATATAGCATCCACCAAATCCGATGCATTCTTCTGTTTCAATTCAGCAGCTAGTTTAAGCTGAAACTTTGCGCTTCCGCAAATATTGTTGGTCCAGCTTGGTGATACTCTGTGTGTTTGTAAGGACGTTACAACCAACAAGGATTTAGAAAGCAATCGTGATTCAAAGTAAGACATGATTTTTTTTTACTTCCTGTGGAACCGTTTTGACGGATCATTGCGACAACTTCTTCCGGTCGATGTTTAAAAATGTCCATACCTCTTGAAGTTGACGGGCCTTGTTCGCCGAATGTAGTATTGGCAATTAGTTTTCTTCTTTTAACAACTAAACCTACTTCATCTTGAAGGTACCTATTGGTGTTCACTCTAAGATATCTGGCACATAGGACTTGAGCGGAACCTGCGAAAACTCTTTAACCGCATTTCGTAGAGCTGTTTCCTCATTTGATCTTATTGTCAATTCTAGTAGCTCGTGGCCACTAAAGTGACCATAAACGTGGTAAAGACTGTCGTAGTTGAATTGCCACGCAGAAACACAAGGCCAATATTAATGGGATTCTCTTTTGTACTGTTTCGAATGATAGATAATTTTTCTGTACATAGCTGCCGTTACGATCACATTGCCTAAATTGAAAGTTTTGTCAAACCCTAGAGTTGTACTCTTATCTCTGCAGCACAAATGTTTTATGTTTTAAAGTCGCTGTTCAGTGTATAATATGATAAGTGGAGACATACTCTTAATATGGTTTACTTCTTGCACTATTGGGTGCTCTTACGTCATAATTTCGAGGCTGATCATATGATTAGCAAAATTGCTTCTGTTTCCGTCGTGTTGCGTCTCTTTCCTTCTCATATTGTATTTTATGTTTCTTATATGTTTGTCATATCTTTCTGATTCAGAAACAGCCTTTTCATTTAAAATATCTTCCGCATTTTTAGGAATCTTATCGCTAACCAGATCTGCTATTTTTTTTTTCAAGACTACCTAGTTCTAATATGCTCCTCTTAGCTATGTACAGCGTGTTTCGCATTTTAATGAAATTTTCTTGTGGGACATTGTCCAATGTATTCAACCAAGGCTATGTTTTTTGGGAATAAATGGCAAAGACGATGATAGATTTACAAACCATGTGATGTGTCTCTTGTACACGACGGATGCTTTTGAAATGAAGTAGATCCCTTGCACTTCAAGAATTCGAGAAAACTGTGGTTGAGGCTCAGTGGAACAGAATGCACGTTTATTTTTTACTTTTTCCTCTACACAATATTGTCCGTCTCTATGGAAGTAGTAATAAGTTTTTTCTTCCTCGACAAACTACAGTGTGTTTGGAATGGTCCCTTTATTCCAAGCTCTCAGTCTTCCCAAATTTTTTTGTTCGCCTCTAGATCTTATCTTTTAGACATTGTTTTTTTTTATTTACAAAAACATACTGGTTTTCTTTCTTACCGGTTGGAATTTCCTAGTCCACAATGTATTCAGACTTACACAATTTAATAATTTCATCTATCTCCATATACTCACCACGCAGTATGGTCTCACACTCACGAGTGTCTCCTATATCTGACTGACTGATTGTCTGCTTCATTGCTGATCCCTGAGTTTTATTTTCCGACTCTTCATCCTGTCTGCTAGACATTAAGCAAACTAGACGCGTGAAATCTTCTTGCCTTCAATTTATTAAGTACATCATCAAAATGAATTGACCAAACCAAACTCCCGCCTGATCTTTCGTAAACTTTTACACAATATCTTATTACATGAGTTTAATAGCAGTAAGGCAAGCGGTTAATAATTTAGAAAGTTCAGTAGTGGTACAGAAGCTTGAATTAGCAAAAACCTTGCTTGATATGTTTTTTATGAAGCTTAAGTAACCAATACATCGCATGAAGCTTGTCTTGCCGTTCCATATTATCAACAGAAAACTTCCTTGCTAAATGGTTGCAATGGCCAAAGACAACTGACTTCACTTCTTCCGAAAAAAAGTAAGGGAAAAGTCCAGGGAGTACCACAATCACAAACCGCAGCCCTTCCCAGACCCCAACAGGAAGAGGAAACCGACAAATCTAAACAAGCTCAAACCGAACAAACGTACGAAAAGCACTAAGATTAGCTCTCTCTTCCCCAAGCGAGGTAATCGCAATACTAAAAGGACTGAAAAACACAAGAACAAAATGACACACGAAAAGACATACAACAAATTGCCTTGTAGAATAAACCACAAAGCAACAAAGAGTAAGACTAACACCAGGACTACCGCCTTAGAACGGTCGGTAGAGCAAACCACCGGGGGGTTTAAAACACTTTTATAGCTAGCTAACTTCACCCTGGGTCCCGATGCTACTCTTAATACAGAAATACATAAAAATTCGGTTCGCATAAAGGCTCCCAACTCAGTCAATGCATCAAAGCGAAAACATAAAAATCAAATTAATCACTATAATAAACAAAGACGAGTACTCATGGCCTAATTCTACTGTATGCCAGACTAAATGAAAACCAATAGTTGAACCACGGCGGGCCAAGCCAAAGACATATCGTTAAGCCCCACCCCACTGGTTAAAGTTTTACGAAGAGGCCGTCATTGAGTCTGAGGCCCGAACTGCCGTCGTGCAATTAAAGAGTGAAGCATAGCCATCAACAATGATTGGGTTGACAACTAGGCATGCAGTCTGCCGCATAATATCCAGGCTATAGCCAATTCTTTTATAACGGTTAATAAGTTTTCTGAATTGCTCCGAAAAGTTAGATTTACCTACAATTTTTCTAAATCTGTACACTAAGTCACCGTAAAATTCGGGTTCCGATATACCTTGTTGCAGAAGTGTTTTCAGACTGACTGAAGTCTCTTTATAGGTATTGGTGCCGCTCAGTTGCTGTTTCAGTGTATCAGTATACTGTAACCGTCAAGAAAAGACTACGTTGTTTGCGGCCTTGTCATCTGGAACCTAAACATACGTCCTATGAAATTCGTGAATACCCTGCTTCAGATGATGGAAATAGGTTTTAATTTAGGTGGTAACAGATAATTATTTTGAGAATAAAATTTAATACAGTTATCGATAACTTTGAAAATATATAGCTTCTATTCCTTTTAAAGCATCAAGCTCAACAGGCTCTCGTTTACACCATCGATTACCAAAATAGCTATTTCTTTTCTACATTTACTAAAATCTACATGATTAGAAAATTTGTAGTTTTGGCCCTTAGAAATTATTTTACGAATTCTTGGATCTGAAATGACAACGATTTCCTGTAGTGGCATGTCAAGCTGCAGGACAATTAAACATGGTGTCAGAGGTGTTAGTATGAATGTCAAGCTCTAAAACAATTTTATTGAAATTAAAACTAGTATTTCTTATAAGCTTCTTATATTTATAAAAAAGTTATTGGAGGTTCCCCTTTTTTTCGAAATAATCAGGTATTTATGAAGTTATCTATCTGTCATTAAAGAGGTTGGTTAAATTAATAAAGTCGATTAGTTTATTATTAAAGGAATTTTAATAAGATGCTATTTTAATAAGATGCTTTTTATGTTTGATTGCTGAGTATAACATCTAGTCAGGAGTGCAGCGTCATACATTTGATGACCCCTGTCGTAGAACTTATTAGCCTCGAGATAAAAAATACGTTTGATGGAAACAGAAAGGGAACATAAAAATGAAAGCATAGAATGTCGACCATGGTTCTTAAATATTTTTGATAAAACCTAAAGTGAAGCAGTGAATCTCTTTACTGCATTTTTTAATTTCCGCTTTTTCTTAAACCATGACTTCTACGCTTACATTTTTCAATATCCAAAAGAGAAAATACGCAAAAAATAAAATCATGCATTTTAAAAATATTACATGTAAATATTATTATTAAATCCCAGTGGAAATGGTGTTAGTAATAATTTAAACCATTTTAATTTAGTCTGATGTCTTTTGATATTTTTAAATCTCGAAGCCGTGTTTCCATCATAGTTAGTTTTCGCCACTGGTTGCATTGAAATATTACCGTGATAATGGCCTGTACGTTTAAAATGTTGATAAAATGTCAATCATTTTAGGCTTTTAATTCTGCGATAATGTTCACCAAATTGTTTCCTAAGAGCACCTCTTATTTGTCCAACATACTGCATATTACAAAATTTAGTATTTCAAGTTAAAACATATATCAATACAACGATGTTCAGTCAAATTCAAAACCATTGTTGACTGAAAATGTTCTGCCATTAACAGATGATTTAATTATAGAATAAGTACGTAGACGCTTACAACAGTTGAATCTCTTGGCATTGCACTAGAAAATACTAAGATATATTCCAGGTCTTCTGAACTGATTAGAGTGTGTGCGAAGAACTGGTGATTTAATTCGTGATTATCTTACTTTTAAGTTACTGCGAAAGATGTTTAGATTTGATAAACCTCGAATATTAACAGAAGAAAGCTTACTATAGATTTAAGGGTTTTATTTCAACAGAAGATAACAGGTTTTGAAAATTGCTGACAGAATGAAAAATCCGTACAGAAGATGCAGAGTGCAGCCTCAAAGGAGCTAAATTAATACTAAGTCCGTTTATGATACTCATACTTGTTTGATAAGTGGTTATAACATCAATAGAAAAGCGACATTCATATCGGTTTTTTTAGGTCAAGCAATGATATGTAAATAATTATTTTCTTTGAGAAAAGAAATGGTATAACAAGTACCCACAATTCATTACTATGAAAAACAAGTGATACAACGAGAAACGAATGTCGGTAAACTAGAGACCTTCAATGAAGTGTCGGTAGGGTCTGATGTCAACGGACGAGAAAATAAAAACCGATTGCAATCAGCAAACGCTCTCTGAGGATTGAAAAAATAAGAGCCTATTTCCTGGAGAAAAATAGAAACTTATTATGAATTGGCTTCTTCTGAATTTGTTAAGAGATTTTTAAAGTGTTATGGTCTATTTCTAATCTAAAGCACATATATCATAACTGTCAACTAAAAAAGCCTTTTGTCTGCACAAAACTTCTGCTGTGTTCAAAGACGAACACTTATTCTATTTCTTTTTCATTCAAAATACATGGATAAATTTAATTAATATTAACTTGGTATCAAAACTTAGATATAAAATATGAGTAAACATTTTAGATTCCATGTGTAAATGTTTGCTTTATGTGCCAAGTGGCTAAAGAATAAAACTTCATTGCTGCAAAATTAGAGAATCATACACTTTATTATACACTTTATCTCAAAGTGCTATAATTTCATCAAAGAACATTGATCTGTAGAAAAAAAAGTTATATTGAAATGAGTAATCGTGTAAGTTTGTAAATTTGATGTTTATTTGTACAGTGCATAAAGGTTTTTGTTTATGAAAAACACGCAAACAGCGAAATCAGAATGTCACATTGCCTACCAGCTTACGCAATATCTATTCCAAAGAATTGAATATTAATCTTTGCAAGTCTCAAATTCAGCAGACGATGAATTAATATTTTCTTATTTTCCCTAGAAAACAGATTTAGGCTTTTCATTCAAATTGTCTCCAGGATAGACAATTTGCATGAAATTTCAAAGCCTATTTCTTGGTAAAATAAGAAAACAAATCAAAATGTCGTCTGCTTATTATTTCTAGCATGCTAAGCATTAAATGGGGAATGGTACGGTTGCTATTTTTATCAGATTGCATATGCTGTATCAGTCTAGTTTCTTAAGTAATATATTGCTTTATGTTGTCTAAGATATAGGGATGAAACGTTATATTTAGAAGTTACATCATCACTGTAAGAAATAAATGCTTTGTAGGTAGTTTGATACTGACACAACAGTTACTTTATTTACTGTACATGTGTTTGTCATACAAATAAAATATTTAAAATGCTAGTAGCTTTCTTTTAAGGACCTCTAGAAACATGGCTCATCCTAAGGGCGCATCCTTTAATATAAGGTTGTTCGACAGGTGTGGGGTGGGGGCGGGAGGGTAGGATATTATTGATCACAAATCTTTGTTTGGTCACATCCAAGGCCAGTAAGTGAAAGAATTCTCCAAAATCACAGTCAAATTTCATCACTTTCTGCTTTTCCGTTTTCTTTTTGCAGTCCTATCCGATCAAATAGGCTCCTATGCCAAACATGCGGACCTTATTTGTTTAACTTCCGGTGATAAATGTACACCAATGGTAGTTGTGTTTTGACAGCTGTTTAAGAATTACAGTATGACACTTAACTAACTTCATTATGTTGTCTGTCTGCTACCTATGCTGGTTGCTGACACTACAACGCTGCTGACAGCTGTTTAGCCTTCGTTGGCCAACAAAACCCTGCTTGGGAAGAGACCTGTCGCCTATGGACAGTGCCTTCTTTGTAAGAAATCGTTTATTCTCTGTTTGATTTTCCTTTTCCAAATGCCCGACTTGTATAATCACATTTGGGCTCCGTCATTGAAAAAGAAACGTTATAGCATATGCGAAAAGCAATAGATCAGGCGACCCTGCGCATCCGCAGTCTCGCCAGAATCTATGCTGTTCGCTCATATAATAGGTGGGCAAAGGAAAAAACTTCAGCCAAAGAACTAGCAATGTAGCCTTGCTAAGGAACCGGGCATGCGCACGGGAAGTCCAAAGAGCATTTTTCTCTGAATGCGGCTCATTTTTTTCTTCTTTATTTTAGGTCAAACATTACCCGAGGGTGCTCTGGAGCGCAGCACTGGCTGTCAAGGAGCTAGTCTTATAGGATCATGTCCCAGTAACTATAAAATAGCTGTAAAAGGAGTAGCGTATGGAACTAAACTGACATCAACATGTAGTACATTTGATAACTCTATTGGTTGCTGTGACTATGACGCTGCTGACTGTCTTATAGCATACGATGGGACTAGTCAGCAAGATGCCTGTTCAGGCAGAGATCTGTGTCTCGATGTCTCAGTTGCTGCAGCGGACACCAGCGCCTGTGGAATCTCCAATTATCCTGTACTAAACCACTACCTGACCATGGAGTACTATTGTGTGGCCGGTAAGTCACTTTCTGTTCGGGAAGAGATTTGTATCTTGGTGTCTCAGTTGCTGTTGCTGACACCAGTAGCTGTAGAACCTCCAATTGTCCATGGAGTACTATTGCGTGGCCGGTAAATCACATTCTGTCCAGGAAGAGATCTCTGTCTGCTGACTGTCTTATAGCATACGATGGGACCAGTCAGCAAGATGCCTGTTCAGGCAGAGATCTGTGTCTCGATGTCTCAGTTGCTGCAGCGGACACCAGCGCCTGTGGAATCTCCAATTATCCTGTACTAAACCACTACCTGACCATGGAGTACTATTGTGTGGTCGGTAAGTCACTTTCTGTTCGGGAAGAGATTTGTATCTTGGTGTCTCAGTTGCTGTTGCTGACACCAGTAGCTGTAGAACCTCCAATTGTCCATGGAGTACTATTGCGTGGCCGGTAAATCACATTCTGTCCAGGAAGAGATCTCTGTCTGGGTATTTCTTTTGCAAATGCCGACACCAGCAGCCCTGGAACCTCCAACTATCCTGTACTAAACCGCTACCTGACCATGGAGTATTACTGCGTGGCCGATAGGTCACATTCTGTTTGTGAAGACATCTGTGTCTGGGTGTCTCAATTGCTTCAGCCGCCTTCAGCAGCTGTGGAATCTGCAGTTATCCTGTACTAAACCACTACCTGACCTGACCAAGGAGTACTTTTTTTTGTGGCCGGTAAGTTACTTTCTGTTCGGGACGAGATCTGTGTCTGGGCGTCTCAGTTGATGCAGCGGATACTTGCAGGTGTGGAACATCCAGTTATCCTGTACTAAATCATTACCTGACCATGACATACTACTGCGTTGCCAGTAAGTCACTTTCTGATCGGGAATAGATCTGTGCTTTGATGTCTAAGTTGCTACAGCGGACACCAGAAGATATGGAACCTCCAGTAATCCTGTACTAAAAAAGGTAAGAGAAAAGTCCAGGGTGTGCCACAATCACAAACCGTAGCCCTTCCCAGACCCCAAGAGGAAGAGGAAACCGATAAATCTAAACAAGCACAAACCGAACAAACGTACGGAAAGCACTAAGATTAGCTCTCTCTTCCCCAAGCTAGGTAATCGCAATACTAAAAGGACTGAAAAACACAAGAACAAAATGACACACGGAAAGACATACAACAAAGCGCCTCGTAGAATAAACCACAAAGCAACAAAGAGTAAGACTAACACACTAAACCACTACCTGACCAAAAATACTTTTGCGTGATCGGTAAGTCACTTTCTGTTCGGAAGAGATCTGTGTCTGGGGTCTAAGTTGCTGCACCGAACACGAGCAGCTATGGAACCTCAAGTTGTTCTGTACTAAACTACTACCTGACCAAGGAGTACTATTGCACGGTCGGTAAATCACTTTCTGCTCGGGAAGAGATCTGCGTCTGTTTGTCTCAGTTGCTGCAGCAGACACCAGCAGCTGCGGAACCTCCAGTTATCCAGTATTGACCTCTTATCTGACCATGATGGTGGCCGGTAAGTCACTTTCTGTTCGGAAAGAGATCTGTGTCTCAGTGTTTCAGTTGCTGCACTAGACACCAGCAGCTGTGGAACCTCCCGTTACCCTGTACTAAACCATTATCTGACCATGGAGTACTATTGCGTGGCCGGTAATTCACTCTCTGTTCAGAAAGAGATATGTGTCTGGGTCTTATTTGCTGCAGCAGACACCAGCAGCTGTGGAACCTCCGGTTATCTTGTACTTAAACACTACCTGTCCAAGGAGTACTTTTTCGTGGCCAATAAGTCGCTTTCTTCCCTTCACAGATTCGTGTCAGGTCGTGTCTATGCAGGGAATGAGGTATTTAGCATTAGCTTCTTCACAATCTTGAAGTTAGTAGTTTCTGGCCCTTTTGTATAATTGAGCAAATGCCAGCTATGAGGATCACTGATGAGACAGAAACTAGCAAGTCTGGCCCAGAAAGTTTGACACTTCAGCTGTTATCAGGTTTGTGTGTTCATTGCACCTAAGAATCATTCTTTCTAGATTGTGTATTCCCCTTAACCCTCTTAACCCTTTAATCCCTACGTACCAATACAGATACCTTTGCAAACAGCGCAGAACCAGATTAGACGAGCCGTCTTATAAGGATCTTCATTGTTTCCCATTCTGTTATTGATTTTTGCTGAAACCCCTATATACAACAATGGGTGTGTCCAAATTCAGAGATGGAAGAGTCCATGTCAGAAACTCGGGGTGAAAGGATATCAAACCACTGTTTGATCACGGTATATTATTAGTCCATTTTCAGTTACATAAATACATTCTGAAAAAAAGGAACCCATTGTCTATCAAGGCACTACTGTGCTTTAGATATCCCTTGGGGTTTAGTTCAAAATGAAAATAGTTTGTTGTGATTGACCATGTCTTATCAGAATCCATTTCCCTTTCCTGTTTCTATGCTTTGTAAGATTAAATATTTACGATCAAAAACTAGTCTGACATTTGTAATGTCTGTTTCAAGTCTTTTTCTTGGGAAAAATGAGATTTTAAAATGCCGTCTGCTGAAATCTTTACCTAGCATGCTAAATATAAAAAAGCAAGACTTTATCGCGTTTTGGTTTCCGAAGCAATATTTAGGTTTCTGATGTACAACTTTAGTAGTGTACAACTTTACTTATACAACAATATACAGATATCTTTATACATATCAAAGAAGATATCCATATAGGGACCGCGGCAAGCAAAAACGTGTCTTCGAGGATGATAGAAATGCACATATTCAGATTAATACCGCGCATGCGCTAACTGTCATCCGGACATTTGCTCTCCACTGACACCGTCTACAGTGTCCAATGATTCTGTTAGCGGACAGTGTAGGCCCTGCGTGGATGCGCAGGCTGTTCTTGGCCTTCGCTGTCCGCATGTGCTCAAAGACACGTTTTCGCATGGTGCGGCCTATAGAATGTAGCCACGCTGACTTTTCATCAACTTACTGATCTCGACAATGACATACACACCTCGGAGCCTTGATTTTTCATGGTCGGCATATGTCGCCTATGGTCAAATACATGTCTCGCGTATTGTTCATACAGTGCCCACGATAGTTTATAAGGTCCCACTTAAGAGGCTGTATACCTATAATATATTTTCTATTTTATTTCTCCGCAAAAAGCATATGTTGTTGGTACTAGCTGGTTGCGCCTCAGCACCTCAGAACGGCGCTTCTGATGTGGTACCACAACATATGTGTTTGAGGAGAAATAAGTACTTTTCGGTTGTAGCAAATGCCCATCTAGAGCGATCTCTCTCTCTCTCTCTCTCTCTCTCTCTCTCTCTCTCTCTCTGTGTGTGTCGGGGGAGGTTATTCTAACAACTATTATCTTTTCAGATTCAAGAATGAGTGCCCTATGTGAATCTGTCTCCGTATCAGAAAATGGCTCTGCACTCTACCTTACAAACAAATATTATCCTTCCACTATCGGATCAACAGAGACAAGCTGTTCTTGTTCAGTTGAGACAAGAAGCTGTTCCTCCAAGATCAGCGTAGATTTTGTACATTTTCAACTCACTGACGTTGGTGGATCCTGTACCGGGAACCAGAAAATTGAGATAGACGACAAAGGAGCTGTACATACGTTTACCTGTTACAATAATACTGGCTATTCGATAACACAAATATTGACAAGTAGTTCAAACTACTTGAAGATAGCATTGGATAACCAGTCTGGAACTAAAGACGGACACTTTTGGATAGGATTTGAAGGTACATGTATGTTGTATTTTATCTTCCGTTTCACATTACGTTAACAAGTCTAGGTAATTTGTACCCTCATGTTTCTGTCATACATATAGAGAAAACGTGTGTTTGAAGGCTCCATATTAGTGGATGGATTTTCCAAAATTTGTAGGTCATAAGTCAGGTATATAATTTGTTACTTACTTCTAGCAACCTTTCTTATTGCATTAATCTGTCCTAATGTGCTTATCAACAAAACTCTCCATATAAACATATGTTGTAGGTAGTCATTATACGTGTCTTGCATATGGTTTTCTTGAGAAATAAGACAAATATCGTTTGTGTAAAAAAATAGCCCTTTACACTTTACCACTCTCTGAAAGATATATATATATATATATATATATATATATATATATATATATATATATATATATATATATATATATATATATATATATATAAGAAGCATATTTCAAAACGTCGTCTGTTGAAAATATATTCAAAGGCAATAAAAAGTATACAGTTTCGAGTTTTGAGTACCAGCTCTTGTTTTACGTTTTCCGTTAAAATGACTTCATGGTCATTTTTGTCAAACTTCTGTCTTTGTAAATCACAGAAGTAATTCTTTCGCAGTCATAAATTATGGTGTTATGAGACCTTAATTAAAAACAGCATTTCCAGTCATAACTTGCTTTGTATAAAAAAAATGTCATTTTACTTTTCATAAATGCCTTGCACAAATATCTGTGAGTAGAACCACAACGTTATTTAATTCCAAATTCTCACCAAATGACGTCAAGCTCAATGAAATATTCAAAAGAGCTTTCGACACTAAATTGTTAGACTGGCTCCAGTCTCTAGTGACAAAATATTTTTTCATATGATCTGTTTATTAATCCACTAAAATAAAACCAAAGTAATATCATGACTATAATGGCTGGTACTCTAGTGACCAGCCTTTACAGTCATGATAGTTTTTTTTTTTTTTTGTTTTATTTTAGTGGATTATCAAACAGGATTAAGAGAAAAATATTTAGTCACTGGGGACTGGAGCCAGTCTACTAAATTGTATGTTCTGGCTAGAAGCACTCATTAAAATGAAATCTAAAAGGACGGGCAGTAATCTCGTCACTCATGGCCAATTGTTATCCAAAGAAATAAGTGACGCAAAAACCATCAATGCAACCAACAAAAACGAAAAAATGCTAAAATTATAGGGCGGAATGAGCAGCGCGTGCGGATATGAGTGACGAGACTAGGATATGAGTGACGAGAGTTGACAAAATGAAAACAAGAAAAAAGTCAGTGCTTGTTGGAAATATTTATAAAGGATCATAGTACAATTCCATCTTTTATTAGATATAAATTTTAAGTTCCTGTAAAAATTGTTCCGAATGAAATCTGTTCGCATGAACAGAAAAAAAAAGCAAATACTTTGAGAGTATCTTCATTTCATACATCCCGGAAATTTAGCATACTAATACTACATATAGATATCAAGGAAGAAAAAAAATGCACAATGTAAACATCTGCTTTAGATACGGATGCAACATGTATTTTTTGTCAGTTGTGCCTCTAAAACCGTATGTAAACCGTTTATATATATCCTTTATCGCGTAGCATGCTGGGTAAAAAATTCAACAGACGACATTTTGAACGATTTTTTCTTTCGAAAAAAATACCTTTGTTATTTCATGCCTAAGGAGACAATTTACATAAACCCACAAAGCTTATATTCTTTAAAAACTAAAAATAATATATCGTCAAATTGTCTTTTGTTGCATTTGCTCAGAGAGTCATAAAGGTGTATGTGCTTACTTCTATTACATGTACTTTTCTGTTATCAGTCTAAATTTGACAGTATTGTGGTAAGGATTCCGATAATTAGTTTGGTTCCTCGCTGAATTATCCAACGACCCTAAAATCGAAAAATTGTAGGCCTACTAGCTATTCATTTACTTGACACTCAACATAGTAGAGCTACGACTGGTCAGTCACCAAGTGTCAGGATAAAGCGACTGAGTAATAGTCCAAACTTCAAGCCAAACATAACATGAAAGAGAGCATTGGCAGGACTGAAAGATCGCTGAATGCAATGTCAAACCGTGTATTTTCCCACGCACAAAGTATCAACTGTATTGACAGATAAGGTAAAATAAGTAATAGAACATACATCTTGTAAAAAGATTTCAAAACATTTACTCGGCGGAGAATAGCCCTCTGTTTAATTAGTTTACGTTGTTCATTCCTTTTCGATCAAGTGGTGTTTTGTATGAACATTTCATGTATTTAAGCTATCAACCATACGTCTAGTTAAGAGAGGAAATAGGTACATATTGAGAGAGAGAGAGAGAGAGTTTGGATTTTTCGCCCATACATCTGCACCTGATCTTATCAGCTCAGTTGGGCTAAACATTGCAAGGAGAATCAGAAGAGAAAAGGTAAGATAAAATTCAGGAAATAATACACAAGACCTTACATAAACACATGGAGACAGATAAAAGACAACATCAAACAATACACACAAGACAAGACAAAAAAAGACAAAGCAAGATATGCTCAATTACAATGATCTCAGGGGCGCCACTTTGTCCTTTCTAACAGAGAGAGAGAGAGAGAGAGAGAGAGAGAGAGAGAGAGAGAGAGAGAGAGGGGGAGGGAGGCTCACATGCTCAATAATTTGTTTGCATACTTTCGTGACGTCAGATATGACGTAACGTTGAATGGGCGCACGTGCACAGTCCCTTTAGCGTGTATGATTTGCCTAAAAATTGATTGGTGCACTACCCATTTTCTTGTTTCCTTATAAATGGGGTACGTATCCACTACGTTTGTGTAAGGAAAGCAGTTTTGAAATAAGCGAAAGCACAACCCCTCAGCTTTTATTTGGGTTGAATAAAAATATTTCCCCTAACCCAAATACATACTACTTATTTGATTTTAAAGCATTCGTGGGCGTTCTGTTAAACAAAAGAGCGTAACTATAGCTTAGGACATTGCCTGTGGATAGAGTGCAGTGGCGGATTCAAAGGTGGGTCGGAGGGCTCGGTCGAGTCTCCCTTTGACACGAAATTTCAGTTACATTGGAGATTTTGGATAAATCTGATAGATTTTGGACACTTTTCCTTCTACTTCTCTTCAAAAAGTCAACACATTATACTACCTGTAAATCTTAGTAAAATTGCTGGGTGAGTGGCAAACAGTGTTCTGCGGCGTCTTATCTGGGTCTACACTATTTGCTCAGCCTGTTTGTCCGAATACGTAGAGTATGTACAGTAATATTATTTAAATCGACCCCCCCCCCCCCCCCCTCAAAAATTATCCTGGATCCGCACCTGTAGGGGCATTAAATGCCAAGATAAGGACTTACTTTTTAAAATATTTTTTAAATGAGCATTTGTTTTACGAGCTGAAACATACATCTATTTCTAATTTCGCTGCTCTCGTCAGTCATAAAACATCTCGTCACTCATATCCGCACGCGCTGCTCATTCTGCCCTATATTTTTTGTTGGTTGCACTGATGGTAATACGAATGCCAAATGACGGCGTCTGTCTTATTCAAGTCGTTACGCAAGATGCAGATATGGCTAAAAACATTCTTTAATGGGTAAATAGTCCAAAATGGCTCCGAATTCGGAGCGCCAAAATGAAACAAGTTCCAGGAACCGTAGCTATGTTTTGACGTGAATTTTGGTACTTGGTTGTATGGAATTTATATGTATTTATATGAATGTATAGCATTCTCCGATTTTTAGAATAACGCCCTAGACGACAAAAGCCCCAGATTGTCGACAACCCACCAGAAACAGCCACCGTTTTAGTTCGCGCTACTCATGTTCGGATATTCACGTCACTTATTTCTTTGCATAACAATTGGCTAAGAGTGACGAGATTACTGCCCGTAAAACGGTTGCTGTTGCAAACAAAGAGCACACAAAAGGACGAAAACCGAGAATCGGTTTTATTAAGTCTCTTTATATAAATCAGCGTAATTTGCCAGGCTGTATATGCCCCCTTGCTCTGGCTTCAGTCGCTTTGGCGAGGCGATTACAATTCGTACACACAAGTATTTTCTGTTAAACAAAAACTATCCCTAATATTCTAAAATGCGAGAAAAGATCACAGTCACGAAGCACAATTTTCCTAAAGAACCGAAGGAAGAAGAGATAAGGAACAATGAGCAATAAAACTCAGCAGCACAGTTTCAATAACTGACATGCACATTCAAGAACTGCAAAAAAAGGAACCATCTTGAAATGACCAGCAGAAACAATTACTGGGAGGCTTAAACTGGTTTTGCACGATCGCAACCTCGCCCTTAATTCAGACGCAGTTCAAAAATACAAATATGTGTTTAGTTTACGTAGGGTCCTGTACTACATCCTCAGTGAAACATAATAGTAAAACATAAATAATCATAATCATAAATTTGTAATGAAAACAAATAGCCATCAGAAGGGCTGGTAAATCCCCCGACCAAACCGCCATTTCTAAATTTTGTATATATTTCAATCAGATATCAATCAATTATTGAAAAAGAGCAAAGTAAAAAGATGCAAAGACAGTATGAAATGTGACCTAAATAATAAATGGAAACAGTGCTAGATGTTCTATAAATGGTTTCATTTTTTCATGTTCTTTTGTTTTATTTTTGTTTTGGTCAAAGTTCATCTATTACTGACTTCTGGTGTGATTATTTATACAGGATACACAATATTTGCAAATACTGTGAATTTGTGAGTGTACAAATTAAGAAATAATAAATGCCCTGTAAAGCTAAAGGTATTTGCTGTATGTTTATTGGGTAAAAAATCATCAGAGCAAAAGGTGTTCTTCTCGCATGCGACACGCCTACTTGGCCTGATATATTCCCTATCAAAACATCAAGTTATCTTCAGCAGTATTGGAATTATTGCCTGCATAAGATTTCGGTATCAGGGGAGATAAGTATATAATGGAGAAAGGGAGATTACTCTTTAACACGACTTGCCTACTGGTTCTTATCTATGCCTCTTCCAAATAATATCAAAATATTTCAAACCACATACACAAGAATTTGGCTATAGAAATATATTCCGGGGAGGTAACTAGAAAATAGCCACAGCAAAGGTTGTCCTTCTTGCACGCAATACGCCAACTGGTCCTTATCTATGCCTCTAAAAATATTATCAAAAATATTTCAAACCATTTAGTGCACTAGAATTTGGCTTAGAAATTTATCCAGTGGAGTGTACAAGAAAAAAAACAACAAAGCAGGTGTTGTCCTTCTTGCATTTGACACTTTTTAACCTGATGTATGTCCCACCAAAATATTATCAAATATCTCCGACAGTATAAAAGTAATACCCTGCACAAAATTTCAACTCCAGGGGAAATAAGTGCATAACAAAAAGTGAGAGTTGTCTCTTTTGCATGTGACACGTCCACTGTTTCTTATCTCACCCTTTACCAAATATTATCAAAATATTTTAAACCGTTAAGAAGGTATAGAGTGCACAAGAATTTGGCTTAGAAATTTGTTCAGGGGAGATAACTAGAAAGTGACATGAGTACTGGTCCTTATCTGTGCCTGTACCAAATATCATCAAAATATTTCAAACCATTAAGAAATTATGGAGTGCATTGCACAAGAATTTGGCTTAGAAATTCGTTCAGGAGAGATAACTAGAAAAAAGAACATAACAAGAGTTGTCCTTCTGGCATGCAACACCACTACTTGACCTGATAGGTCTCTATCAAATATTATCCAGTTATCTCAAGCAGTATGAGAGTTATATCCTGTTCAAGATTTCTTTTTTGGAGATAACTACATAACAAGAAAGTGAGAGTTGTCTCTCTTGCACGTGACACCCTTTCTGGTCCTTATCTATCATTATCTATGGCCTGTACAAGATTTCGGCTTCTGGGGAGAAAACTACATTAGGGAGGCAGTGAGAGTTGTCCTTCTTGCACGCGACACGCCTTTTCGTCTTCCTCTTCATTTCTACCAAATATTATCAAATTATGTCTAAGAATATCAAAGTTATTGAGCGCACTAGGATGCGTTTACTGATTTCTGCTTAAGGGAAGATATAAGGGAAAACTACATAACAAAGAAAGTGAGATTGTTTCTCTTGTATGCGACACGTCTGCTGGTTGTCTTCTTCATCTCAGTATGGGTGTAATGACCTGCACAATATTTCAGATTCAGGGAAGATAACTACATAATCTAAGAATATCAAAGTAATGGAGCGCAAAAGGATATGTCTACGGACGGATAGACGTACGGACGGGCTCCATGCTGATCGCTACATCCCCGAACCTATCGGTCGGGCGTAACAAAGTCTAGTGGTCATTGAAAATCTGAAACCAGAAGAAAAGAAAAAATACAAGTTGGACCAACCCTTAGGCGATCGATCTTTTCAACCTGCACTTGTAGATTGAACATATCGACCAGAAAGAATTTAAACATATATAGGGAGGGATCTGATAGGGCATTAGAAAGATTTCAGGGCGCGTTTAAACACGTCAATAAGGGACAAACTTGAAGTATCCGACCAGAACTATGTAAGTAATAGGCAATTCTGTCTCGTTGGCCATGGATCTTTGGCAAATAGCATGCATTTTAGTCACGTTTTAGTCACGTTGTATTCATAATGCGCCCATCAGAAGGAATCGCCCAGTAATTCTGAAACCAAAGCGGTAACTACGAAGCTGCGATGAAAGAGATGATCCATATGTGAACGATTTACAGCACTCAGTCAACAAAGGCCGCTGTAAAATATAGTCGAAATACGTGACTCGATACATTTGGTAAATTTTCAACCGTTTTTTGAAGAGAGACAATTTTTGTGACATCCTGTTTGCTTTTCTGCACACCAAGAATAGGTCTCTTATCGAAAAGGTAAACACTCATTCCAGAGAGAGACCTCTTTCCAGAAGGTAGATTTAACTATTTTGACAGAGTTGCATCCCTTGAAATTGTGTTAGTTCTCTTAATAATACTTTCCGTATAACATACTTTTATGTTATTCTCGCAAAGAGCTTTCTTTTAACTTTTACCATTCTCTGAGCAAGTACAACAGACGACAAATGGATATTTTCATATTTTCCCCCAGAAAATAGGCTTTGACAGTCAACAGTCTTTGCAGGGCACTCTGTGAGTAGCCGAGGATCCCAAGCGTCTTCAGACTCTCATCAGCCAGTGTGGATACGCAGGCTGATCTGAGTCTTCGCTGAGAGTACATGCAATTTTGTAAGAAATGCTCTTCCCCGGCTAAAATGCTGCTTTTAATGTTCCAGCTACAGAACAGACGTCGCCTCTACAAATAAACTGTCCGGAAATTAAACAGACTCGCTGTATGGGTACGTACGAGATATTAGGTGTGTTCGGAGTACGTTCTTCGGCAGCCTACGGTGCCTTCGGTAGTCAATGGTAGATTTCTGTAACCACCGTTTACCTTCGGTGGCATTTGCAGAAGGATTTGGGCTGCCGATGCTACTGGAACCCATAGTTTGGAAAACTTTGATAGGTTTGGATGACGTAGTTTAAAAATGGCTTCTAAGAACAGATTCTTGTGCAGGTGCTTTGACAACCAGTTAGCCGTATAAATTTGACTAAAAGAAGTAATTAAGTCTGTAGAAATCTAAATCAATGTATTTGCTTATATTATCGGCGGACTTGGTTGTCAGTTGGTGCCAGTGATACCTATCGGTATTCATTATGACTGCCGTTAGGAAAATTTCATATTAGGCGCTCCCAAAGAAGATTCTGTGTCTTAACAATATTGTATAATATCACCTGAAAGTAGAATCAACTTTATTATATTTAACTCATACCCTTAGCCTGTTTGGTCTAAGTTTCAATTTCAACTTTAATACCTGCTGATGTGTCTAAAACTGCTGGGTTGATGACAAACCGTGTAGAACAGTGTTGGACCTAATATGGGTCTACTGCGTCAGCTCAGGCTTGCCTGTCCTCATACTTTGCGTAATATGGTATTCTAAATAAGTGTTAGTACGATGAATGGTTTCGGTGTTGTATATTTAAAACAATTACTGAAATGTCACTTGAATCCTTGGTCCAGTACAATATAATAGAAACGGACATTTAAGAACTGTGCATTCAAGCATTTTATTGCCCGGAACGTCCTACTATCCTTGAGAAGTTCGAGAAAGGAACATATTACATATTTTATGGATAAGGACCGAGAATTCTGCGGAAAAATGTAATTTGATATTTCTCACTGTGAAATATTTCTAGTGTGAAATTATCAATGGTGTCATGTTATAGCATTATATGACGTCACGTCACGTACATTTGAAAGCAAAATATGACATTTAAGTTAGTAGAACAACTAAAAGTCATTTTATGGTATATGTAATATAAAATTTAGCCCACAGTTGTTTTAAAATACGTGAAGAAATTCTAACGGACAATGAAAGTCCTGGTAAAAACCTCGTGCTGAAGCACTCGGTTTTAATCGGACTTTCAATGCCCTAGGGAATTATTTTCCGTATTTCAAACCAGCTGTGGCCTAATCTCTATGTCTTCAAGGTCAGTGCTGATTTTGCAATCATCAGCGTACATAATTTAGTGTGTTATACAGATTCTTATATATCAACGAACCAATGTCATGTGATAAACAAAATGTAATTTATGTACTTACTTGCAATGGGCGTAAGGAATATTATATAGGGCAGGCAGGTACCAAACTCCAAACAAGAAAAACTATACACGCACACCTACGACAAGACAATTTCCTTTAATTAAAAAACATTTTAATGGGCAGTAAAATTTCAACAATTTAAAATGTTTCCATTGTTTAAAATACACACAGAAAATATTTTTGTCCGGTTAGCTAAGGAACAATATTTTATTCAAAATTTTAAACCAAATTTGAATGCTTTACGCTCAAATTTAATATATGTTAAAATAACGCTCGTAACGTTTTTGCGAGACATTTTTACGTTTAACGTACTAACCTAACGTAATGTTATTAACGTAATGTTATTTCTATGTCCTTTTACTTAGATAATATTAAATAGAATTTAATATATAAAACATGTACGTCATTTGTTATTTTTCGTACATAAACGAAAAACGAAAAATAACAATTGACATTACATGTTATAAATAATATAGTTTCTTGAAATGTTACTATTTAAAAAAACAAAAAAAGAACTTTGATCCTTCGCCCATCCAACGGTCAGACAGACATTCAAATCAAGAATGAACATTTACATTCACTCGTATTCTACGCTAAGAAAGCCCAGCTGTCCATCGCCAATCACGTACGTTTTGACAATAATGGTTAGTTTAAACTGTGTTTTATTTGTATAGCATGTAAAAAATAACGATCATTACATAGCATATTGGTATAAATATTGTGTACAAAAGGGATTGGGAAAAAAGCCATTCAGCTTACATGACTTCAACTCCCATAACAAGTCTCCATATCATAGATCATGAGTCAGTGCATTCGATCAATGTACATTGCGCAAAAATCTGCAAGTATTAACTTGCAACATCACAGTATTATAACAGTAATGTTAAAGAGTTTACGATATATAGAAGAAATGTCCGATTAAATATCTATATCAAAATGGCGAATATTTCTAATAACAGGGACTTGACGAAAAGGCAAGAAGATGCTAACAATTTAGTAGGAAAATGAATAATGAAGAAAAGATAATACATGTATACGAATAAGGATACACAGTCAATTTCACACAGCAGCAACTAGATGCTGAAGGAAAACATTAGATTTTTAGACTGCGTTTAAGCATACTTCGGCTGTAGGGAGAATGAACTATGTTGTTGTTGTTGTCATTGGTATTATTATTATTATTATTATTAGTAGTAGTAGTAGTAGTAGTAGTATTGCTTTTCAATGATTCGCTATTTTGACAATTGACAAGGAAATATTGATTGCTGATCACAATATATAAACCGGTGAGAGTAGCATGTATTGTTATCATTATTATCATTTATTGTGAGGACTGTTTGATTGGTACATGTACTAACAAATTGGCTAAACTAAATCGCTTACTCATAATCTTCTGTACCGACGTAAATATACCTGAGTTATGCTGGTCACTAAGTCCATCCGATCCATAGAGTAAATAATCAAGTATAGGTGTACAAATGAACAAATTTTATTCAGCATTTCTCGTCTAATTTCATTAAAAGCATTACAAACTAAAAGAAAATGTTTTGTAGTTTCTACTGCTCCACATACGCAGTTGGGGTCAGTGGTTATACACCCTTACGAAATAGATGCTCATTTAATGAACTACATCGATATATTTAGCCTAACCTTTCACCAATGTTACACTGACAGTAATAATAAGGTGGTTTATTGACAATATCCATATTAAGGGACATTTTGAATGATCCAAGAGTGGCCGCATTTCTGGCAAGCTATAATGGTTGAACCCAGAGATGCAGCGATGGAGAACCGTGCGACCCTCTAATTAAGGGGACTGGATGCACTGGACAAATCCTCTGCTATTTTTACAAGACGAAACAACTTTTGGGACTTCATGTTTGCTTTCCTGAAAAGGGTCTACTCTAAACGGAAGTCTTTGTCGTCTTTGTCAGAATGGCAGGCAAAACGAATTTAACAGAGGTGTCTTCCCTGAAAGTGTATCAACTTCTCTTTACGTTTTTAGAGTTCTGCTAGCGTTTGCAAAATGTTTATATTCAAAACTCTTTATAGTCAATATAGTGCAACCACCAGCACTGATCATTTGTTTTCTATAAACACATATTAACATATTTAATCTGTTTTTCTACAAACACAGATTAACATACATTATTTGTTTTCTATAAACACAGATTAGCATACATGTTTTGTTGTCTATCAATGCTATATATTTTCTACAAACACATGTTAAAATACAATACTTGTTTTCTATAAATACATATTAACAGAATGTTTGTATTATGAAAGCACATATTAACAGACACTATTCGTTTTCTGTAAACACATATTAACAGATTCTACTTGGTTTCGATAAGTACATATTAACAGACACTTTTTTGTTTTTTATGAACACATATCAGCAGAATTGTTATTTTTTCTATAAATACATATTAAGAGACACTACTTTTTTCTAAAACGTAATATTAACAGACACTACTTGTTTTCTATAAATCCATATTAACAAACACTTTGTTTTCTATAAACATATATTAAGTTTATAGTTGGTTTCCATAAACACATATAACATGTAACAGACATTACTTGTTTCTATAGACCCCTTCATGTGACGTCAGCATTAGCTTAAATTGACTGACAGTATTGATCCGTATGAGAATGATAACGGTAAACAATGGACAAGTGACTATGAAAAACGTTCTGGTTGTAGTTATCCTGACATAGTTAACTATCTTGTGTTTGCTACAAGTTTTTACACACTGGAACAGATGGGTGCATACAAAAGTTTGGATTCGTATAAGCAGTTAGTAGCTGGATGGATCGGAACCATTTGAATCAGAGAGTTTGGTGGGAACACAGTGGCCACTTGTAAGGTGAGACAATTTTTGACATGTGCTTATTTAAATGTACTATCAGTCTGATAATATCCATTTCTGGCCTTTACCTGCACTTATCAGCACAACCCCTCGGGTTATTTACGTTGGGCGCCTTTAAAGTAAACTAAGGAGGAAGACGTGTGCCCGATGCAGGACGTTATGGACCCCTGCTTGAAAGTCAGGTGCTCTACCGAGGGGCCTCTACCGATAACCAGGATGACAGTCCCGTAGATCGATCACCACACACACACACACACACACACACACACACACACACACATTATGGCAGGGCTGAAAGGTTTATGAAAAGTAATTTTCCCTGTGGTTAAGGGCGCAGTGGTTACAACTAGCACAATAGCACACACAAATGGGCCCTGCCAGTGGAATATATGTGTCTTATCACATATGTGAACAGCAAAGATCAGACATTCGTGACGTGGCAGTCGATTACCATTATTTTAGTGAAATGGCCTTGGTGGCATGGTTTAGAGTGCTGAATTAAATATTAGGTCTCTCACTGCTGTGGGTTTCAGTCTGGTTTGAGTAACTTGTGGAGTGCAAAATTCTGCTATAGTAGGTCAGGTAAAACATTATAATGAGAGTTTATAAAATGATAGCGAGATGTTGGGAATAAAAAAAAAATAGTAAACGAGTTTGGTTGTTAGTAAGAATGAGAAAAAAAACAGGGTTAAAACAAATGTTTCTTTCCACTGTCTTAACTAATCCTGCTCACTTCTCTCTTTAATGAGTCATTGATCAGCGCAGAGTAGCAGTCATCGAAATAAGCACTAGCCCGATACAGCATAAGGGGTATCTCAATCTATGCAAGTCAAATGAATTGACATTTTTTGGTTGTACCATAAATTTACTGCCAAGTATTGGAACAGAAAGGATTTTGCAAACAATGTAGACTCAGGTACCACAGAGTGCAACATCTGATCAGGGTCTACACTGTTTGCCATAAAGGGCGGGAGTGAATGATACATACAGCAATATTGCAGACACATCACGAGGTAGTAGGATGGACTATTTTTATTAATTGTCGATTGACCAGTAAATGTTCAAAAACCATTTGTCCAACCAAAGTCTACTTGCCTGAAAACTGACATAAGTTTTTCTTATTTGTTGTGGTTACTCATTACAATCACCTCATTTTATCGAAGAAACATGTGGATACTCATTAGAATCACCTCTGTGAGAGGCTTCTAATGAGTATCCACAACATGTTTCCGCAGAGGCACTTCTAATGCGTACAGTACATACAACATATGTATTCTTCGAGAAATAATTATACATCATAATCTGGATGCTCTTCTTAGATAGAGGCATAAAGTCCTTATCCAGGACAAGTGAATTGAAATTTCTTATTCGTCCTCAGGGAAATGGGACATGGTACTATTTCCACAGCTCTGAGTAGGGTAAGTAAGGTATCCCAATAATTATGTTAATATGGCACATCTTCATTTCAGGTAATGCACTCACAAAGTTTGTCGGACAAACCGCCACAGACATGGGTGATAACAGAAAGAGATGTTGACAGTGTTGACAACCCACTGCAACTGCATGGCGGGTCTAGGTGAAGCATGTACGCACGTTGGATTCCTCCTACTCAAGATAGAAAGCTGTTCGCATTCGAAAAACTAAGACTGTTACACAGGAAAAGGTCTGTTGGTTACTCCCTGGGTGTAAGGGTAGTGTTAGCTATGCGCCAATTAGTGATATTGATTCACATCCGCAAAAACAAAAAAAAGACTCCTGGATCAAAAGATAGACAAGTTAGTAATGACAAACCCCGCCATTCAGCCATCACCTGCCACAAAGGAAAGTTCAAAGGCTACTCCTCCAACAGAAGATTAACTGAAAGGACTTTTGTCAGAACTAAATAAATGTGACTAAAACCCAGCCATTCTGTCAGTAATAGCTCCATACTCGGACAGCTACACACCTATAGCAATGAAACCAGAATTTTCACCATTGTTAACAGAACTTTACAAAGAGGAGAATGAGAAAATGGACTACAATACTATGGGGATTATTGTAAAACAATAGATGTGAGAGTGAATTCAGAACAAATTCAAGCTGTGGAAGAGACCACCAGAACGCAGAGTGACAGTAAGACATGGTTCAGATTCAGGGCTGGTCGAGTGACTGCTTCAAAGTTAAAGGCTGAGAATCCAGCAAGAAGCCTGATCAAATCTGTGTGTTACCCTGAGCAATTCAAATTTAAAAGTGCGGCTACTTAGTGGGGGTGTAACCATGAGGATGTTGCCAGGAAACAATACATATCTGAGAAAACTAGACAAGGTCATAACAAGCTACAGTTTTTACCTGCTGGCTTTGTGATAAGTGAAAAATTCTCATTTATTGGTGCTTCACCAGATGGTTTTATGTCCTGTGACTGCTGTAGTGATGGTTGTTATGAAATTAAATGTCCATATTTTATCAAACAGGAGAAGATCAATGACAACAATGACAAAAATTCTGCCTTCAGCGTGATATCAGTGGTGTTAAGCGACTTGATTTCGATCACCAGTATTTCTTTCAAGCTCACTGTCAAAATTTTGCTTGCAAGAAAGAGTTTTGTGGTTTCATTATATAGACTGAAGGAGACATCCACATTGAATGTATAGGACCAGATTATGAATTTTGGGAAAGTGCATCACTGATAGCCAAACAGTTCTTTACAAACTGCTTACTGCCAGAACTAATGGGCAAGTCCTACTCGCGTCAACAAAGGCATGTATCCTTACCAGGGCAAATAGAGCCCCAAAATAGTAAAGTATTAAAGACGTCAACAAATTCGTCACTATCTACATCTACTACAACACAGAACAGTCTGTCAGTGTATGACTAATGCTCAGAAGACAACAGATGAGGAAACATGATGACTTTGCAATCAACCTGAAGAATGGAATATTATTGCATGCCACAATTAAAACTGTCCAATTAAATGGTTTCATTTCCAGTGTGTAGGCGTTAAAAAACCTAGTACACAGACAAAGTGGTACTGCCCTGACTGCAAACCAAAGTTTCAAAGGAAACCAGCAAAAAAGTATACATATGCAGAACTTAATTGAGGTGACTCACCTGGGTTATCCAGAGACAACTCATAGGTCTAAATACGAGTGGGTATCGGGTAAATAGTTTTCTTATTTCTCAATGAACATCGAAAACATAGGCGAGGCGCTTCTAATGAGTACCAATAACATATGTTTTTGTCGAGAAATAAGAAAAATATAGATAGTTTGTGGTTGAAAAAATCCTTATCAAGAGCTACGGGCCACTAACACGAGAGAACAGCAAATGCATTTGAATCAATTAGCGGGAGGGAATGGGGAGTAAGTTCCTGTCTGAGAACAACTTATCTGGTCAAATCAGACTAGGTACTAACTCCCTGTGACAAGCCACGTTCTTTGCTCTCTGACGAGTTTGTTGCCTGTAGATAACCGTAGTGTCATCCTAAGACACCTTTACTGTAATAACCTCAAGTATTGGGACACCTTATCTACTTATCATACATGCCTTAAAATTTAAAAAGTCCATTCTACTACCTCTTGATGTGTCTAAAATATTGCTGGATGTATGACAAACTGTGAATGCGGCGTCTGATATGGGTCTACACTGTTTGCAACAGCCTATCTGCCCCAATACTTAGGGTTATTACAGTAGTCTGTTCTACATCCAGATGTCCCTTTTGTATGTAACATGTAGATTCTGATTAGATTCTCAAATCTCAAGATTTATTTACAAGGTTGGCTGTTAGTTCATGCTAGGAATAAGTATG
Source organism: Anodontia alba (assembly GCA_964016985.1). Classification (NCBI taxonomy): domain Eukaryota; kingdom Metazoa; phylum Mollusca; class Bivalvia; order Lucinida; family Lucinidae; genus Anodontia; species Anodontia alba. The sequence continues at coordinate 89,814,950 of OZ024824.1, forward strand.
AAATGTAGGTGCACATAGCTCCAGATAAGGATGAACATGGATAATTTAAGGTAATTCTTTCCATAACAACATACGTTGTATGTACTTGTTAGAATCGTATCACCGAGGAGATTCTAATAAGTGTCCACAACATGTTTTTTTTTTTTTTTTTTTTTTTTTTTTTATGGCCGGGTACCAGTGGTTGTGGACGCAAAATTTTCTGCGCTAAATGACTTTCAATTTTTTGATAGATTCAAAGTGATATTTGATGTTTCTGGATATAAAAACAGGATTAACTTGTGAGGTAACTTTTGTATATTTCCACGAAGAAGCCCAAATTTCATATCAACTATCATGAACCAAAATATGGACATGTGAAATTTTTGACTTGTGGGTGAATGGGCGCTGCCATATTGATGTATGCTCAATTGTAAATAATACCTGGTTCCCAGCTCAGAGAATAAATCCAGAGACGGGTCATGCTGAACTGATTTAAAAGTATACTACTCAAAAAAAGAAATGGCTGACAGTGCAGACAAGAACGATGAAGGTGCAAAAACAGAAGTTGAACAGGAGAGTTCCCGCAAGCGTAAAGAAATAAGCAGTATTAGTGACTTAGATACTAGTGGGGCTACTCTTCCATCCCCAGATGCAGGTTTTATCCAAGAAACAGAGAAGAAAGAAAAAGAAAGAAGAAGAAGCACAAAAGACAAAGAAAGAACAAGTCAGTGTTGTAACAACAGATGTCAAGCACACAGCAGACATCAGTAAACAGTGAGCAGACATAAACAAAAAGCTCTCTAATGTTATGACTAAAGATGACATCAACAAGAAACTATCGAATGTAATAACAAAAGATGACGGCTTTTTGAGAGGCCTCTTTCGCGATATCTTTCAGGAGATGAAAGATGAACTTCTCAATTCGGTCTATAAAAGACTTGAAATCCTCGAAGGTCGGTTGTTTGAAAGAGACGAGGAGAATGATAGACTACAAAAAAGTGTAGAAAACATGACAAAAACAATAGACAGTCAGAAAGAGCTGATAGAACAACAGAAAGCCGAGAATAAGAAGCTGAAAGACGAGATCGGGGCTGTAAATATAGAAATGGAGGCGAAATTGAACGACCTTGAACAATATAGCAGAAAGAACAATATTAGAATCAGTGGCTTGACAGAAACAGGGTCAGAAACAGCGGAAGCAGCGACAGAAAAAGTAATAGAAAAACTGAATGAGAAAATTCCTGACCTAAACCTGCAGCTACACCATATCGATGTAGCTCACAGGGTTGGCGATAAAAAGAAAGGCAGGCATCGCCAGATTATAGTGAAATTGAATTCGCGAATGAAAAGAGATGAAATACTTAAAAACAGAAGATTGTTCAAAGGTACAAACATATTCATCTGCGAAGACTTGACAAAAGCAAACCAATTAGTTCTAACTTGCCTCAGGAAGAAAATGCCGGATGAAGTTGATCAGTCCTGGTCGAAAGGTGGTCGTCTCTATTATAAACTAAAACGTGACACTGATACAGTGTTAGAACTGTCATATCAGGACTTTCAAACCTGGATTGACCTACCTTGGCCTGTGAAAGAAGATGATAAGAAAAATAGCAACATTCATCAAACTTAAAGCGGCTATATAAACATGAATAACCTAGGGTAATAACACTTTATAAAAATGCACTCATAGAAACTTTATGCTCATTCTATACCATACCAAGTTAACCTCGACAAGTCAAACAGCGAATAAATTTTCTTTTATGGACAGTATAGTATCATAAATGGATTGTTGAATAACTGTTATTCACACGAGCACGACTACGATAGCGGTAAATTTTGGCTAGGTAAAGACAAAATCTCTTTAGGCGAAACGTTATAATAGAAACATACATAATTACTATTTTTAGAAATATCTAAAAGTACTCAATACCTGATAACATCACCAATTAGATTTGTAAGTTTTTGAAGGGACTTTAAAAGGATAATGAAACATAAAATCCAAGTCCAAATTATCCAGTTTGAACAAAGCACGCTGCTTCAAGTAGATTTTGCCGTGACCTGGCCAATATTTTGTCCACTGTGACCGGCACCATATTGGAATCTGTCTGAGATAAAACACGTTATAACTTTGCGAGCTGCTGGGGCTGTGCAATCAGTCGGTCTAGTTTGCGTTCTTAAGTTCGCAACATAGAAAAAAAGAAGCATTACATTTGTCAAACGTCTTAAAAGCCAGTACCTCAGTGGATTATGCTATAGAGTAGTTTCTTTTATCAAGGAGGGTTTTTATTGTGTCGAGGCTCAAATAAAAAGACCATTTAAAGTGTGAATACTAACAATATGTGGACCTCCTTATGCGAAAGATGTCTTCGAGTCCATGGTACCCAGGCTCAGATGCGCGTTCCCTGCCATCGGCATATTCATATTTGACTGAGGAGAAAAAAAAATGTCTGTCTGTCTGTCTGGTGAGGCTAGGGTCTGGCTGTTTGGCTGGGGTGCGCTTGTTTGCTTTTCTGCTTTTTTTTTTAAAATGAGTGAGCGGTGAAGGCTATGGCGAGATTGCGCGGAAGCGTAGCCTCTCCTGGGCATTCGCTGCTCGCATATGCTTAAAGACACAGATTTGCATGATGCGGTCCATATATGTTTAAAAGCAAGGCTATACTTTGACAAGTTTTAGTATAATATCGTTACTGTTAACAACATCATTATAAGTATAACTAATTTTTGATGATGATAATGATGATGATGATGATAATGATGATGATTATTACTACAACTACTACTACTACTACTACTACATATGAATGTTTTGTCTATAGTTAGCTAACGTTGAATACCTTAAAGTGATACGAATTCTGTTGTATACACAGTCGCTATAATACATGTTCAATTAAATAAAACTATCTATTTTAACAGATGTTTACGAAATGGAAAGTCGAACATATTCGGACGTTAACATTTCTCCGGAAGTAAGCTGACAGGCATATGTACATATACATGACAATCCAAACGTAACTATTTGGCTAGATTGCTTGAAGTATACATATGTCGTGACGCAGATTCTTACACGACAAACGTATATAAGAATAGTTGCCTCTTTGTTGTTTTGATAATTATAACAAGATTTCTCTATGAGTCAGCTCGTTAGAGATGCTAACTGTCTGCCTTATAATTTCGTTTCGCTTAAGGCGTCAGTGGGGACATCTAGCGATGCTGGAATTACTCTCCCTAAATTTGTTCTTGTTTAAACAAGGACAAAGCCATGGGGACGAGAAAATACGGAAATGGGAAAATATTTACTGCCAGCTGAAAACAATGTATGTGTCCGTGTATGCGATAAGTCAGATGCTTGGGTGGACCTTGATAGATACGGAGCGGCTGTGTCACATGTGCTGCATGTGAGGCCGGATATGGGGCATAGTATGAAATGTTCGATCTAATACTTTATATTTTCGAGTGTTTATGCTTCAGATGTTACTTATTTGATGGAGGATGTAGTATGGGCAAGCAGGTTCGATTATGCGGTTTGATGCACTCGGCCGAGCATGACAAAAGGGTGTGGCATATCCGTGCCACGAAAAACCAGGGTTCAAAATGCTTGGTCAGTTTTGAACTTCAAAAAGTAAATGTCGGCTTAAGATAAAAAAGATTTACCAAAACATAAAGACTGCAGAGTCATCGAAATATGCACTGCTGCTCTTGTCTCAAAGGCATGTTGGATTTAGTGCGTGCTCGTTTTGACAATATGAAAATGATATAGTGTTGGTTGTGTGAACAGAGGATCTCATATGAGTGTTTCATTTCATATGAAATTTATGAAATGAGCCTACGACAGTTTTTTTCAGGAATTTCATATGAAATGACCTCGAGCGTAAGTCTAAAGATCCCGATTATCATATACCCACTGGTACCACACAGTCATGTATTATATAACAAATACTTTTCAATGGAGCACGTACTGGTCTATGTTTTAACTTAAATATTTATGTCAGTTTTGAATGTGTATATCGAACAACACTTTGTATACATGATCCACAATGGGCATCCAGAGAGGACCGGCGCGGCTGGGGAGTAGAGTTTGGTTTTCGATAAAATATTCTTGATGTTCCCAGTCGCGCCGGACGTCCCTGGATGAACTGCGTGATAACCATACATTTAAATGCTCAGGCATAATATTGCAGAATAACGTTTGGATAATAAAAAAAAAAAAAAAAAAAAAAAACGGGAACGAGTCTTTCAAACAATGAGGTTAATATATTTTGCACTATTTTGGTAACGATAAAAGTGGAATTCATAACACTGTCAGCAAACTGAACGGGAATCAGGAAAGCTGCACCACATACATACTCGTACATTACCAATAACTTTTCTTCGATTTAATCAATTATCACCCTATCGTAATGGTTAAATGGGTTTCTTTATTTCTTCATTCATTCTTTGCTATTTTTTTTCCACCAAAGCTACCTTCCTGCTCATGTTAAGTAAATTCAAAATCAAAATAAGAAATGAATACACTGATTTGTTCTTATAATGTTCGCGGTCTGGGCAACAAAACTAAACGCGAGCAAATTTTCGAATGGGTCAAAAGGAATAATTACACTGTATGCTTACTTCAAGAAACACACTCAGGGGGAGGAACACATGATGCATGGCAAAAAGAATGGGGCAAAGAGGCTTTTTTCAGTGGTTCAAGCAATAATAGCGACGGAGTTGGAATATTAATTAACTCAAAAGAATCGTACAATATACTTAATTATACTGAGATAATAATTGGTAGATTGCAAGCTCTTGAAATAAAGATAAATGAAAACGAACTCATTGTAATTAACATATATGGTCCAAATAATGACGATATAAATATATTCAGCAAATTAGAAAAGTTCATACAAGAAAATGATGAAAAACAATTTTAATAGGTGGCGATTTTAACACAGTATTAGATGAAAACTTAGATAAGCATAATGGTAGGACTAATACACACAAACAATGCAGAAATAAGTTAAAACATATGATAGATACCCATAATTTAATAGATATATGGCGAGAAAAGTATCCAGACAGTAGAAAATACACTTGGCACTCATCACATAAACCCCCAATTTTTAGCAGGCTAGACTATTTCCTTGTCTCTGAAAATGTTAAAAATTTTGTAGTATCTTGTGACCATCTTTTAAGTTTTAAATCGGATCACTGTCCAGTCTTAGTAACGCTGGATCTTTCACAACATTCCCGGGGACCAGGATATTTTAAGTTAAATAACAGTTTGTTGTTATTTATTGAATATCAAGAAATTATAAAAACTAGTATTAATGACATTACAAATATAAATGCTGACGCTAATCCAAATACTCTGTGGGAATTAATAAAAGGAACTGTAAGAAATGAAACTATAAAATATGCTGCTAGAAAGAAAAAAGAAAATAACGAATTAGAAAACAGGCTGTCTAACGATATAAATAAACTGAAAATTGATCTTACAAACTCTTTAAATAATGATAATTCACAAAACATTAAGAGTAATTTGGATAAAAAAATAAGTGAACTTGAATCATTGATAGAAAACAAAATAAATGGCTCGATTCTCAGATCAAAAGCAATTGTAGTAGAATATAGCGAAAGAAATAGTAAATATTTTGCCAATTTAGAAAAGAAAAAATCTGAAACAAAATTGATAAATAGACTTTTAGTCAACAACGAAATATTAACAGACCAAACAAAGATTCTAAAAGCCACTGAAGAGTTTTATAAAAATTTATATGAAAAGAAAGAAACCAAAGACTCGGCTTTTGACTTCTTCGACAACACAATTAACAAACTAAGTGAAACAGAGGCAGATTCATGTGATGGTCTTTTAACAGAACTTGAATGCAAAACAGCACTTAAATATATGAAAAATCAAAAAAGCCCTGGCTCGGATGGCCTCACTGTTGAATTTTATAAGATATTCTGGAATGATATAAAACATTTCTACATTAGATCTATAAACTATTCCTATAAAAATGGATCTTTAACAGAATTACAAAAACAAGGTGTTATAACACTTCTCCCTAAACCTAATAAAGACATAGAAAAACTTGAGAATTGGAGACCAATCAGTCTTCTTAATGTGGATTATAAAATTGCAACTAAAGCTATAGCTAACCGAATCAAACCAATAATAACAAGTATTGTCGATAACTCACAAACTGGATTCATAAAAGGAAGATTTATAGGAGAAAACATCAGACTTCTTTTCGATATTATAGAAACAGCTGAAGAACAAAATAACCCTGGTTTGCTTTTCTTTACTGACTTTGAAAAAGCATTTGACAGTCTAGACCATGCATATATGTTTAAATGTTTAAAACACCTAAATTTTGGAAATAGTTTCACTAAGTGGATAAAATTATTCTACACAGATGTAAAAAGCTGTGTTGCAAATAATGGATATATGTCAAACTTCTTTTCTATCCATCGTGGAGTACGTCAAGGTTGTCCTCTTTCCACCTATTTATTCATAATTTGTATTGAACTGCTGTCCTATAAAATAAGCACAAATGAGGATCTCAAAGGTATACTTTTTTTGGAAAAGAATTTAGAAGATAGCTTTTTGCAGATGATGCGTCATTTATATTGGACGGTTCCTATAAATCATTTGAAACACTTATTTATATACTAGATAATTTTGCGAATATCTCTGGACTAAAACTAAACGCCAAAAAATGTCAAGTATTGCGCATTGGTGCACTGAGTAAAACTGAAGTAGTATACCTAAAACATCGTAAATTTCAATGGAATTCATCACAAGTAACGGCACTTGGGATGACGTTTACAACAAATAAGGACTCTATCTTTGAAGTTAACTTAGAACCAAAAATAAACAATTTTGAAAACTGTTTAAAACAATGGCAGCATAGAAAACTTACACTGATGGGAAAAATAACAGTAATAAAATCTTTTGCACTACCAAAACTAGTTTATGTTCTATCCTCGTTGCAAAGTCCACCAGCAGACACAATTAAAAGAATAGAGACCATAATGTATAAATTTATCTGGGACGGGAAACCGGATAAAATCAAACGAGAAATTCTGATACAAGACTATGGAAAGGGGGGTCTAAAAATGATAGATATAAAAACGTTTTTAAAGGCACTAAAAATCAGTTGGATTAAAAGAATAATCCAAACATCCGAAACAAGCATGCTTAGCCAAATCTATTTGTCCAAACTCAAAAAATATGGCGGGAAATTGTTTTTTGATTGTAACCTTTCCAAAAGTGACGCAGAAAATCTCAACATAACAAATAATTTTTTCAAGGAAATCTTGATAGAATGGTGTATTGAAAACTCAAGGTCAACTATTTGTAACTGTGGAAACGAAGTCTTATGGAACAACACAAACATAAAAGCAGATAATAATACAATATTTTACAGTGATTGGCACAACAAAGGTATAGTATATATGAAAGACATAGTGAACATCACAGACAAAAGTGTTTTGGATTTTACTAGTTTAAAAGCAAAATACGATTTACCCAACAGCGATTTCCTAAAATACTTAACCCTGCTTCACAGTATACCTAATACGTGGAAAACAATGATAAAACAAGAACCTTTAGATATGCCTATGAAGCCAACACTCATAAGTCAAATAGTAAAAACAGAACAAACGAATAGATATATCTATCAGTATATTTTGAACAAGCAGACCCCAAACAATAAAGCAGAACAAAAATGGAACACAAAATTTGACAATGAAAACCTAAATTGGAAGAGGATATATACAAATACACGGACGGCTACAAAAGATATAAAGCTTATAAACTTCCAATACAAATACATTATGCGCATTATACCTACAAACAAATTCTTACTAAAATGTAATATAGCAGATTCAGCACTTTGCGAATTTTGTAACATGGAGATAGAAACAACAGATCATCTATTTTGGCAGTGCATACATATACAAACATTCTGTGCGAAATTTTCCGACTTTCTAACAGAACATAATATTGAAGTAAATCTTACTTTATATACTGTAAGTTTTGGTTTAACTTTTTCAATCGGAAAACCAGAAATCAAATTAAAAAAATTTTCTTATATTACTTGGAAAATATTTTATATACAGGGGAAAATGCACAAAAACAATACCAACTATAAATCAATTTAAGTCATACCTAAGAAACAGAATAAAACTTGAAAAGGAAATCTACTTTATAAAAGACAAGCTTGCCCAGTTTGAACAAATATGGAGAAATTTTGAGAATTTTTAGATTAAATAAATTTAAGAAACCTGCATTAGTTCGATAATCGGGAAGGTAGCACAAAAATTTCAATATTATTTTGTCATTATCATATATAGCTGGTACATTTTTTTTCCGCGTGTGTGTGTGTGTGTGTGTGCGTGTGTGTATGCGTGTGCGTGTGTCTATGTGTGTGTAACAACCCTCTAAAATCTTAAATGTTTCCAAGTATCCATAATACATACATATATGTAAAAAAAATATATGCTATGAATTATATAAGTGATATGATTGATTAACTATTGTGTTGTCAAAGAACAAGAAACATGTCTATGTATGTGTACCATGTAAACTATGTATACATTTGCTTTGAAATACTTACTATTTGTAAACAATGAAATATGTTGTGTATTGTGATTATTTGAAAATAAATATTAAATAACAAAAGAAACAAGGAAAATTATCCCATAATTATCCTCGTTATGCCTCCTTATCTGGAGCTATAGATACATGTACATTTATAGTGGTGACATTAACTTGTGCAAGTACTGGTGATATTTAAAATACAAACTTGTGCAACCTCACTGTAACCTCACTTCCATTGGAAATTGCTTTTTTCAATGGAACTCAGGTTACAAAAAAGTTTCTCCCAATTCTGAACTTTTTCCACCAATTTTCCTCTCCAGATAAAGAGACACAACTAGGTTTAACACGGATATTTTTTCTTATTTCTCCATAAAATTGTATGTTGTAGATACTTGTAAGAATCTCCTCATTCCAACAAGTGCTCACAACATCTTTCTAACATACGGGAAATGGTATCTGACATTTCATGGACATACAGCTCTAGTTAAGGCGCTTTTTTCATTCCAAAAGTATTGATGTTTTTCTTATTTCTCCACAAAAAGCATACGTTGTGGTACTCATAAGAAGCACCCACCAAATGCGCTTCTAACGAGTACCCACAACATATGTTTTCATGGAGAAATAGGAAAAATATTTACCTGCTATACATTCTTATCTAGACCTACGGTCACACACTTACATGTAGGAGGAGACAACATCCATGAAGTGTCAGATCTTGAAGTGCCTGTCTTCAGAAAGTCAATGGGTAGAGTGCTATCCAAAATAGTCAACATTTGCCGAACAGTCCCAATGCCCTTTTCAACATGTATTCTAACATCAGCAATCTTTCTGGTAGCCTCAACATCAAATGCTGATAACTGTGACCGTCCTCTGGTGAATGCTGGTATTTTAACCTTAGCACACAATAAACCAACAGAGTCTTTAATGCCAAATGTGCTAGCACAACATCACCAGGAATAAGATTATTAAGGAAACCACTATTTTCCGTTAGATATTTGTCACTGACACCCCACCCATTACTCAAAAAGCTGATGGCACCTTGTGGGGTTATACCAATAAGAAATGTCACTGTATTATGGTGTTTGTAAGAAGACCACGTCTTTGCCCTCGCCTCCAGGCCTGATGGTCTTTCGATGAAAATTTCAAAACAGTCAGTCATAACCAACTTTATTTCCAAAGTGTTTTTTGAATTCTAGTGGCATTATTTTCCTCAGTGAATATCTATCTGGCCAGTAGATAAGTGGCTTCAATCTTATAAACAGAATATCCAAAACACTTTGAAAATCTTGGGAACAGTTGAAGCACTGATACAAAAATTTGTACCTTAAGTTCATTAGAACAAGTAAGAGTTGATGAAATTTTGTCACTGGTGTCCTGCGAACATGATGAATGGTGACACAGTTAAAGACAGTCAATAATACGAGGTATGTTGGTAATCCTGTGAGATACAGTACCTTTTCATTTTCTCCTTCAAATGACTCTGATTTTAACTCCATAGCACTAACAGTTTCTTTAAGCCGTATGTATGTTCTCTACAGTTAGATTGAACACCTCTTCTTCTAAGGCATTAACTGTCTTCAAATCAAGATCAGTCTGTGTTTCTGTGCCATGGTCTGCTGTCTCAGCTAGGTTGTTGTTGGTGTCGGTTGTGGTGGAAACCTGTAGGGACAGGAGTGACCTTTTTATGTCAACCAGTGCCTTCTTTCTTCTCGTCCCTTGAGTCTCTTGTGTCTATCTGAGTATGGAGATGTGATGCTGTCTTTGTACCCAAGGTTGAGAGTGGAAGTCCAGTCAGGATCATTTACCATTCGCCTGTGTGCTGGTTTACTTGCAAAATAAGGTTTACAGCATATTTTAGCAATTTTCCACTTCAGTAACAATATTTTGATTCAAAATGGACAGACAGTTCTGTGCAAAAAGTGTAGACCAACCCAGATCAACTTGTTTCTGAAAGCGCACTCTAATCTGGTGTTCTGTCTGCATTTTGCACTTTCCCAATGCCAAATAAAATATTTACATATAAAAATAGAAATTGTGTGTGTGTTTTTTTTTTTTTTTTTTTTTTTTTTTTTTTTTTTTTTTTTGCTTTTTTTGCTAGAAACATAGCTCCGGATAAGGAGGAATAAGATACTTTTCCTTATTTTTTGTCATAAACATGTCGTAGGTACTTGTTAGAATCCTCCCCATTCGAAAAATTATTCCTAAGTTATCCCCAGTAGAGCTAATCCTCCTTATCTGGAGCTGTGGAGAAATATAAAAAAAAAAACTGGTGCAAAAGAGCCTGATTGTATATTTGAACATTTGATAATAATAAAAAATGGGTAAGGTCGACAAACAACAAACACACATTTTTTTTGGTTTTGCCCAGCTACATGTACATGTGTAACTGTTTGGGCCTTCCTAGCGAGAATTTATAAAAACTTGTCTCTGTGCGGCATCCGGATCTACACAGTTTAACAATGACCCAAAAATGCATTATTTGAACAGATTAAATTATAAATGATGTCTGACAAATTTGTTTATTTACAAAAAGTCCTGTTCATGAAGCAAACAGTGGTGACCCTGATCAGATGGCGTTCTGTTCACAAAAGGCCTTTGAACATGTCCATTTTAAATTTAAGGGGTGTCATTTTGGTTTTGTTGGGTGTGCGCTTGCAAAAAAACATCTGTACTTAAGACAAGCATTCTGTGGCACGATCAAGGTCTACAATGTTTGCCAATGTTCCAAAAATGTTCTTGGATAGATCCACTGGAAAGATTCATTCGTTTATAAACTTACTACAAAATTTCCTTTACTTTGGCAAACGGTGTTGACCCTGATCGGACGCTGCATTCTGTGGCATCTGAGCTGGGTCTATACTGTCTGAGAATGTCCAAGCAATTCCTGGAGGCAGACAGATTTTTAAGTTAACTTGTAAGATTTACGAAAGTTCTTGTACTTTGTTTCTTTCAGCGTCGTCTGATCTGGGTCTAATGTCCCTAAACATTTGGAGCTACGTGTGTGTATGTCTGTACGTAGATGGGTGTGGAAGGTTTTTAGATATTATTAATGTCTAACAAGGAATGCTGAGCAGAAATTAACTACGGTAGTCACATTTACCCTTTTTAGATGCTGATTTCTTCACTGTTATGGTCAGCTCTGTTAGAATTTAACAAAAAAGAAAACAAATACATTGTAGGACGTTTTCACAAATCCTCAAAACATAAACAAACTCTTACCCTTGATAAAATGGTCCGAACAGACCCGTGTATGGGAATAATTTCTTGGTGTTATATCACTCTTCTTTATGCTTTGAAGCCATTTTCTCCTGCAATCCTCCGATATTTTCTCCATTTCAACACCTTCATTTGTTATGATTGATGGTAGCCTGAAGAAAGATTTGTCCTTGTTCCGATCGGCTCGATTAGAACAGTTTATTACGGCATAGAAGTTTACCATTATTAAAAATTATCAGAGCGTGATAACAGCTGATGTCCTTGACCTGTAATCCGAAATGGCGGATGTACAAGAAGCGATGACGTCACTAAAATCGGACAATAGATACATATATTAACAAACATTATTTGTTTCCTATATATACATAGCAATAGATTCCAATTGATTTGGATTAACACATATTAAAGGCCACTCCTTTTTTGTTGTTGTTGTTTTTTTGTTGTTGTTTTTTTGTTTGTTTTTTTCTTTTTTTTTTTTTTTTTTTTTTTTTCTTTTTTTTTTTTTTTTTTTTTTTTGTTCTCGTGGGTTTTTTTTTCTTGCTTTTGTGTGTATGTGTGTGTATGTGTGTGTGTGTTTCTGAATACATATTACCAAATATTATTTGCTTGTTTTCTGCAAACACAAATTATCAGACACTATTCATTTTCTATAAGTACGTATTAACAGACACTACTGGTTTGCTTAAAAACATATTGACAGTCACTTGTTTGCTTTCTGTAAACACATATCAAATGTATTCGTTACTACTTGTTTTCTATAAGTTCATGTTAACAGCCACTATTTTTTCTTTATAAATAAATATAAACAAACACATATTAACAGACACTACCTGTTTTCTATTTATTATAATCAGACACTATTGTTTTCTGTGAACACATATTAACAGACATTATTCGTTTTCTATTAAGACATATTAATAGACACTACATCGTTTCTATAAATAAATATTATAGATGTTTTTTTTATTTTCTGTAAACACATATAAACAGACACTATTCGTTTTCTAAAAATCCATATTAACAGAGTTACTTTTTTGTATAAATACATATTAACAGACACGATTTGTTCTCTATAAATACATATGTACGTACAATATTTGTTTTCTATCAACAAATATTAACGGACACTTGTTTTCTGTAAATACATACTAAACGACATAATTTGTTTGCTATAAACACCAATTAACGGACACTTTTTGTTTCCTATAAATACATATTAACATACACTGATTGTTTTCAATAGACAGTATTTGTTTTCTATGAACACATAATAATAGACACTTTTCGTTTTCTTACAGTACATATTAACTTACAATTTTGTTTTCTATAAACGCATACGTTTTATTTTCTATAACACATATTAACGGACAATACTAGTTTTCTTTAAGTTCATATTCACAGCCACCATTTGTTTTCTAAAAGTACATGTTTAATGAACACTATTTGTTTTCTATAAATATATATTAATAGACACTATTTGTTTCTTATAAACACATATTGATATACACTACTTGTTTTCTATAAACAATAGTAACAGACACTACTTGTTTTCTATAAACACATATAACCAGGCACTGTTTGTTTTCTATAAACACATATTAACAGACACTATATGTTTTCTGTAAACACATATAAACAGACGTTATTTGTTTTCTGTAAACATATTTAAACAGACATTATTTCTTTTCTGTAAACACATGATAACATACACTATTTGTTTCCCTAGATACGCGTACTTATTAACAGACCCTACTTGTATTATATAATTTTTTTCTGTATAACAAATTAATAAACATGATTTGAAATATTTGAATTAACTAATCGATTTTTTTCTTTTTAGTATGTTAAGATATATAATCAATCACAAACAATGGACTTTGCGTTTGTCCCATTTTAAACCAGACGACAATATATAATAAGTAATCTATGTGATGAAACTATTTCGTTTACTAATTCAATATGTTTTTTCTTGTAGACTGTCCATCTCTGACAAACATCACAAACGGAATGGTAGAAACGCTATATGGTTTATCTACAAGACAAATTGCGACATACACATGTAATCGTGGGTATGATATCATCGGAAACCTCACAAGAACTTGTCAAGAAAACGGCAGCTGGAGTGGTAGTGAGCCGTTTTGTCAAATTCAAGATTAGTTATCAGACATATCAAGATATGCATACCACACAGTTGTAGTGACTAGGAGCCAACTTACCATTATAACATTTGGCTACATTTTGACCGTACATATTCCTGGATTTCCAAATTTGGTCTGAATTTAAAGGGTAGCCTTAGACTGACAGAATACTTTATTAAAAAAAAGAAGGGGTCTATCAGCATATTTTTTCACCTTTCTGTCCGTGAACACATGTACCCTCATTTTTATGGAAAATAAACAAAACTAAAACTAAAATAGATGTTTTGTAGGTAAGATTTTTCAACACAAACACTTAAAATGCCATGGACAAATTTAAATTGGGTCTGAAATTGTTTGAAATGTATTTTTGTGTAAACTGTCATAAATTCAAAGAGTCCCATCCCATTTTTTGTCCAATCAGAGTAAAGGTTGTTTTTTTTTATTAAATATAGCTCGGTCCTCACCACCCTAATTGGTACTCTGTTCCCTAAAACAGTGCTTTGGTACTAGCTTGTAAAGGACCTGGATACACTTGGTTGATATTCTACTATATTTTGCACAATGTTTCGTCTTCCTACTTGCCTTCCTGCAAATCAAACCTAGTCTGAAAATGAGTCTACTCGGACAGGAAAGAATTTGCTCTCAATGTGGAATTAGAAACAAGTTCAGAAGAGAAATGCCATGCAGATAAAGGGTACAGAAGAAACGGGGCACTGTATACGACTCCCTCGCTATTGTCGCAATTCTTTCTTGAAGTAAAGGGTACGATTGGGGAGACAGTCTGATTCATGTCAAAATGTTGGTTATCATATACGTAAACCGTTGGCATGCTGAAAAATATGTATAAAACAACGATCAATCGGAATCTATTGTGACAGTCGGGATATGTTTCATTGACATGAGTTAGCCCAGCTATACCCTCCTTTTCTGTATCCCGGTATTTATCCATGTGGAGATGCTGTATTTCATTACCTTGAATCCTGATGTCATCTGACATAGTATGTCTGCTGTTCCAGACATGCTGTGCCAGCTGAGATGCCGTCGATCTGAATCCTATATCCCGATTGGCGGTCGTTTTGGAATGAAATTGGTAACTATGATGATATGCCTTCAAATCTCGGTTTTTGAAACCTAGCACCGTTGGTACACATTACGAAAACACGCCTATATAATTTTGACCCCCTTCAACCCCACTTTTATATAGTAAAACTGGGGTTTACAGGGGTATACATTATTTTTCTTATTTCTGCTCCAAAACAGATTGTGGGTACTCGTTAGAACCGCCTCGGCGAGGCGGTTCTAACGCGTACCCACAATCTATGTTTTGAGCAGAAATATGAAAAGTATCAGAATTTTTATCTGAAAATTTTCCTCTTTTGGTTGTAAAATTTTCAATTTATTTGAATAGGCATGTTTTCGAAATGATTACCAAAGAATAAGTAGAACTTGTGATTATGACATATGCGAATAATGAGGGTTCGGGCGAGTCTCTGTATTAGCACAGTCATGCCGAGACCTTTGTCATTCGCTTTCCATTATGAGATTTAGAGGAATCTTCGTAATGGGGATTCAAAGGTCCATTTGAGCTACTGCTTGGCTTTTCTTTGCAATGCGTCTCTAATGCACCTGCTTTTGTGAGTATATCCCGGTAGGTACACGCCGTTGATACGACGTCGTCGATGTCGATTCGATGTTGTTTCGACGTTGCGTGCCCGCTGGGGATATATAATACTTATCAGCTGTTTACATATCCTACATATATTTTTTTTTTTGTGTTAGAAAGTTGAAATATGCAATCCATTCTCTAGTCTATTTTTTTCCGATCCAACCACGTGGTGCCTGCATGGCGATTATCTTCAATGAATACC
Source organism: Anodontia alba (assembly GCA_964016985.1). NCBI lineage: Eukaryota > Metazoa > Mollusca > Bivalvia > Lucinida > Lucinidae > Anodontia > Anodontia alba. The sequence goes on from OZ024824.1 coordinate 89,830,735, forward strand.
TCAATGAGCCGAACAAATCCACAAGAAAAACGTGCAGCCAACACGAGGCCTATATAGGCAGTCAGTGCCCCGGAACGTTTGTGAATGAATATACATGTACACATTCAAGGCATAATACTTGTTAATATTTACGGATACGAACTGTTTTCATTCATAATCTCTCTCTCTCTCTCTCTCTCTCTCTCTCTCTCTCTCTCTCTCTCTCTCTCTCTCTCTGTATCTCTCTCTCGCTCTGTCTCTCTCTTGTTTAATATATATGATAGTGGAATGTAATGTACATGTAAACACGACAATTTCTGACAGGAGTACGAACTTTTAGAAAATAATAACCTTTCATAAAGCCTCCCCCGCTTCAGATATGGTGTTCACAGTGGGCTCATAGCATCGAAGTGGTGTCGAATCCATGACGTCGAATCGACGTTGATCTGACTTTGTTTTGACGTTGTGTGACCACTGGGTTAGTGTTACGGTACTGATGTATCAGAACACCACTCTCTTACTTTTTTTTTCTCTCTTTTCTCTGTGCCCAACCTTACTATTAGTTAGTTGTTAGTCGCCAAGCTAACCATGTTTATAGCTACATTTGCATGCATACACAACATTTGCTCTTATGTAACTTGTGTTATTTGAGCTTTGAATGAAAGTTAAAGGGGAACGCAACCTTAAAAGGCATTGTGCTTTAAAGTAAAGAAATTTACAAACAATGCATTTTGACACAAATTTGATCAAAGTCGGGGGAAAATAAGTAAGTTATAGACAATTGAATATTTTAACATTGGTGGTATGGGCGCCACCATTTTGAATATTTAATGAGGTTTCATAACAATTAAAATTCGTTTCATAAAGTATTCTCATAAAGTTGGTTTATTTTGGGGGAAATGATTGCTTATTATTAGAATTAAAAGATTATAAAAAAAAATCTGTAGCAAATTTTTTCTTAAAAACCTTTTATAATTTGGTTTTGCATATTTAATTTGGGCTTGTGACGTCACAAAGCCTACAATATGGCGGCATCCATGACAGCCATTTTTAATATATTCAAACAACAAATAAGTTTCTTATTTCTAAGCCGATTTTGAAAAGTCTTGCATCAAAATGAATAACGTATTAAGCACTTTACTACAATATATACGCGCAATTTATATTGCGTTTCCTTTTAATTTAGTTGTTGTGTTGTTGATAAAGATGATACAGACTTTTAATCGTTATGCTTGTATTAATGTTTGTTAAAGAAGTGTGTGTGTGTGTGTGTGTGTGTGTGTGTGTGTGTGTGTGTGTGTGTGTGTGTGTGTAGGCTGTTACTTATTATGCTTGTATATTGTTTTCAAGTTTATGTTTGTTACAGGAGTTGTGTGTGTGTGTGTGTGTGTGTGTGTGTGGCGAAGGAAATAAATTATTGATTATAAAGTTCCATTTTATTCTCGTGAATGTCCGGAATTCGCTAATCCCTCTAATGGTAATGTAACGACTAATAACGACATTTTGGCAATAGGTCAGCATGCTGCTTACACCTGTAACAATGGCTACATACTTAGCGGTAATGCTACGAGAGTTTATCAAGTGAATGCAACCTGGAGCGGCAATAAACTAAATTGTACTATTTTAATAGCATGTTCAGCCTTTACTACTCTATGAGCACATTCTGCAGACGACAAATTCATGATATTTTGCTTATTTTTCCCATGAAGCAGCAATACACCAAATTGTTTATTCTTACTAGCAAGTTTAGCCTTTACTACTTTATTCTGTAGACGACAAATTCATGATATATTTTCTCATTTTTCCCAGCAAATAGCACTTGGTATTTCATGCAACAAGACAAATTTGCTTGTTATATCAAATCTTATTTTCATGGAAAAATATGAAAAAAAAAAACATATTTAAAAATATCTGTTGCATGCAGCTATGTATATGTTTGTACATGTGTTTATATGAGATTTTGTTTCACATTTTGCTGATCTTGGACGTACAGATGCCTTTCATTAAAGATTAAGCCTAAGCTGTTTTCATTTCCTACATGAAACGTGTTGAGTAGTTAAGCCCCTGTAAGGAAATTTAGCTATGATACACATGATATATTTCATAAGCCAAGCACTATTGCTGTTTCTCATCACCTTCCATCTCCAAACTGCATGTAGATATTATCTGTCTAATTATGTTGTTTTTTTTTTTGTTTTTTTTTTTTTTTTTTTTTCTATCTACAGTCTGCAGCTAAGACCTGAATTAATGTGGTGTTTTTTGCCAGATCTTTACTTTATCTTTTTAAGTAATGATATTTCCGTATTCGTTCAACAATATCCTTCTGCTACAAATATTCTATATTTTCCTGCCATTGTGTCTCTACAAACTGTACCTGTAGGTTACGACTCAGATCAGACAGATTCGGAAGCTGACCACATTCTAGTTTTTATATAGGTGGTAATATTTCTACTGAAGAACCACTTGTTTATTGATAGTCGCGTGATATTAAAGTTACGCAATTATGATAAGGATAAACTTGTTTCCAAACGCACAAAACGTGAAAAGCATATAAATTGTGGAAGTGATGCGTTTCAAGGTTATAGCCTTACTATATATACTCTCATCGACACTGTCCAATTGAAGCCCAGCGGGCACATGACGTTTAAACAACGTCGGCTCAACGTCGATGCAACGTCATGACGTTGCATCAACGTTGAGGCGACGACGTTGTATTAACGTCATGTGCCCGCTGGGAGGACACTCAGACAACGAAACAGCGCCATGAGCGTCCTAATAATAATAATAATAATCCACTTTATTTATAGAGCTTAACACATTTAGTAAACTAGTACTAATCTTCCATATAGCCTTCTTTTTTCCTGGGTAGAAACCAGTACTAAGCAATGTGGACAAAGTTTCTTGCTCAAGGAAACAACGCTTGATGTTAGTAAGGGTTCGAACCCGGGACCTCTCGAGTCCGTTGCTTTACCACTGCACCACAGCGCTCCACTGTGGACAGTTCGATGAGTGGTATTTTCATATTTATATTACCGGTATTTAATTGTTTGTATGTTTTTCTGTTCGAATTCCGAGAAGCAGAAAAGCGCCCGAGCCTGAATGAGAACCCCAGAAACGCAATTGTAGCGCACGCTAATCCGATTCTGCCTATGTTTGTCTTCTGGTTGTTCAGTCTGCCAGGAGGTTCTCAGGTTGCGCGAATTGTAGTTGCTGTCGTGAACACTGAGCAGGCTGCGCTGGCATGTGCATGTGCTGTCCTTTTGCAGCAGCAGGCGCAAGATGTAGATGTAGTAAATTATACGAATAAAACAATGCAGGGTCGGAAAAGCCAATTTATTAAGCGCGCTACCATATGAATCGCGTAAGCAGAAAGATTAGGTTTTACATACGCATACGTAACACGTAAACGTATGCACGGACATACAGGCATGCCCACACCTACACACATGCTCAAGTGTTTTTCATTATTATTATTATTATTATGCTAAATATAAATTTATATCAATTATATATAGAAAATTTGATTACTCTTAGCCTTGTAAGACAAATTTTGTACTATTTTACATCTGCGGAATAAGCTGTACAACTTAAAGGGTTATCTTACTTAAAGCTATTCCGATTTCGTCTGATCAGTATAAGGCCGTATGTATGGAAATGGAGTTGGCATATGACGTTAAATGGGTGACGTTGCAGACGCTCACCGTCGACCGCTTTGACGTCACTAAAAGGGAAATAAGTCACGGATGAGTCACATCGACGTCAATGATTGGTTTATCATGGCGTCGGTTTACAGCCGCGACGCCAATGACGCCACTCACTATACGGTGCCGTGCATCATTGAGAATAATGGGTAGAATCATAACAACAGACACCATCTTGTATTATTGGAGGATATGTCCTGAGTCTCTGTTTTTGTTTATTGCAGTTGTGTCCTGCCAGGAACAGTTCGATATTCAGTACTATATTTAGTATTTAGTATCTAACCAGAGAACAAAAGGTCAAGCAGAGTCCGACAAATCAAATTATGGTAGATAGAAAAAAAATCTCTAAGTATTAAACAGTGCCGTGGACAGCAAGACGCTGAATCATGAACAGTACTAGTTTGTACTGACTAGATAATAATATATTTTAAACAGTACAAAGGCTGTAATTAAATAAAATAGATACATAAAAGTTGTCCAGCGGAAAACTAGCATGAAAGAAGAAAGTTAGGTATAAGAGCTCGAACTAAAAAAAAAATAGTATACTAAAGTAGAGAAATAAGAAACACGTTGTAAAGAACATGTACATGTAACAGTGTTTAGAAAAGAGAGACAATCTCTTCACACTGGCACAGCGTTCTCTTCATTTTGGTTAGAGTTATATAAAATTGATTAACCAACCCAGGTTAGTCAAGTAATATACCAGTATGAGTCCCCAACCGTGCCATTGTCAGGAGACTTGCTTGGTATTGTATTGTAGTCGTTATCTGTATTGTGTTATATATGTAAAAAGGTGTTAAAATCTATCTTTATTAGAGTCTTCTATGTAGTGGTACATCTTGGCATCGCCCAACCCGGAGCTTAATCAAACTGAAAGTCACCCTCGGTGCGTCTTGGCCGCCTATAGCGTAACGTCGACTGATGGGATGATTGCCAGTTGATTGGGATCCGTATCGGCACGGTGTACTCTTGCTGTATTGTTACACAGATATATCATCATATCAGCAAATGGAAATACTCTTTGTTCTCATTAGGTACAATAAATTCATTCAGTGATAAGTTTTCACTCGTGATGAAGAGCAACATCCTGGTGTTTCAAATGTATAGGAACCCGATAAGCTTATCTGAATGGGAACTCAAAATAATCTTGAACATCTATAGCAAGTTTTATCAAATTCTTTGAATGTCTAAATTTTCCAAATTGTTTTGACTGTCTCAAGTCCTTCGTTGAATACCCTCGGCCATTCCTCAGATATGACATGTTTACGTTTAGATATTTTACGTACGATAACGTTTAGGGTAATGTCTCATGTGACGGTAAAACGCACGTCAATTATTACGTCAGTAATCTGTTCTGTTGTCAATAATAATACGTTATACTCTACTTACGTTAGTTAATATATATAAAGTCATTTTACGTTAAATGACTTTCAGTCAGTGACGTGGTTACTTAGCGTAACGCAAATAAATTTATTAATGACGACGCTATTTGAAGTCAGTACCGTTAGTTCATTGTATAGATACTATATATTCGGTTCTTGATATGCATCATTTCCACACGTCACCCTTACGTTACGTCGCTGAAATTGTAAAGCTAGGGTGTAACTTAAATTTAATGCAAATGCATTAAAATTCTGATCTGCTTTTTAATTTTATCACTTGATTTAATTTGTTTAAATTTTGACATGAGATTTTACGTTAAGGTCATTATGGCATAGCTTACACAATTAGGAAAAGAGGTAGGTTATAAAGGACAGGAATTAAGGAAACGGGTTACTAAGCAGCTGGAAATAAAAGGGCAGATAGAACTGCGGAACGAGAGGCCGAGAAGGTCAGTCGAGGCAGAGGTCGAGGTCTAGAGCCGAGGCAGAGGCCGAGAAGGTCAGGGTCGGGGTCAAGGTCGAGAAGGCCAGAACCGAGGCAGAACCGAGGCAGAAGCCGAGGACCCGGCCTCGGTGGCTCAGTTGGATGCGCCGTCCGACTGGAGACCAGGAGGTCGCGGGTTCAACCCCCGCCGAGGTCGGCAACATTCTTTCGTGGAGATTGATCATGAAATACTTTCTACGGTCATTCTCTCCCTTCCGCTGATTCAAGAAGGACAGTTGTCAGTTTCTGGCGAAAGAATGTGCACAATACTGGTTAACAGTTTAGAGGACTAAGCCTACCCAGTAAACGTGTGGTTAGGTAAACTGACCGCGCTCGACATGACTCCATTGGGTTGACTGGGCCGTAAAACCTCAGCACAAACAAGAAGCCGAGGAGAAGGTCAGTCGAGGCCGAGAATGCCGGAACCAAGGCAGAGGCCAGGAACGCCCAGATTGAGGCTAATACAGAAATAGAAGTAGAAAGGTTACGGCTGGGTCTACGAGGGTCCTGCAAAAAGTTTTGTCACTGGGTTCGGATTACTTCTGTGCTACGTTTTATCAAACATATTTTTATTACAAATCTTCAAAGTATTCCCCCTTTACTAAAACACATTTCTGTAACCTTTTTACCCAGTCGCGAAAAGCAGATAACTAGTCTTCTTTTGGTATCTCTTGGAGACACTGATAGATAGCGCTGCCAAGAGAACTTGACGTATGCTTATTTCCAGAAAGCATTTTCTTAAGCCTTGGAAATAAAAATAAGTCACAGGGACTCAGGTCAGATGAATAAGGTGGATGGTTTAAAACTTTCACCTTTTTAGAAGCCAAAAAAGGCTTAATAACCTCACACTTATGAGAGGAGGCGTTGTCATGTAAAAAGTGGACTCCTGACTATCCTTTGCTTGGTAGTTTGTTATTGTAATAAGTAAATTGGTCAGTGTATATGACTGCATCTATTTCAATTTGAAATCACTCGGTCAATTGGAAAGCAATTTGAACGAAATAAACGAGTATCGTTAGCTATTGAACACACCATTCAAGTGCAGTGAAGCATTTTAAAATATACCTGGGATAAAACCAAGGAAGCCCATTAGTGATTTGCATGACCCTTGTAGAAAAGGAGAAAAAAGACGGACAGTTTTTGTCCCAGCTTGAAAAGTACGCAACAGCTAATAAATGGGAGCCGTCTTTATGGGCTGCATATTTAAATGCTTTATTAAAGGGGCGGGCCTTAAATGTATATCAATGGTTATCAGATGAGGACTTTGCCAGTTATAATAATCTGAAAGATGCATTGTTAAAGAACTTGATATGACAGAACGCGGATTTCGTAAGAAAGGGCCCAGTTTAAGCAAGATGAGAAAGTCATATAAAACCTTAAGGTCCCCGATCAGATATTGAGTGAGAACAAACAAGCATTCCAGGACGCTCGAATGTCCGATCCCAAGTTAGAACATGTAAGGCGTAGAGCCCACTCAGGGGACGTTATTAAGAGTTGTGCTTTGAATGTGGGTGAAACTAAAATAATTAAGAGAAGATACTTGTTGTATAGACATTTCACTCAGGGAAATATGTCGTCACTTGAGCGTATCGTCCCGAGTAATTTTAGAGCAAAAGTTCTGTAATTGGCTCATAAATCATTGATGGTCGGGCATTTAGGCATTAAAAAGACTTTGAATAAAGCTCTCGCTGAGTTCTTTTGGCCAGGGGTTTGTGGTGATGTAATAAGGTTTTGTAGGTCTTGTGACATCTGTTAGCGGGCAATTCAGAAGGGGCGTGTAACCAAAGTTCAGTTAGGAAAATTACCGTTAATTGACACACCGTTTCAGAGAGAAGCAGTCGGCATTGTCGGTCTGATTGAATCCCGGTCTAATAAGAAGTGGCGGTATAAACTATGACTGATAATGCAACGCGGTACCCGAAAGCGGTAGCATTATCTAGTATTGAGACCGAGCTTATTGCAGAGGCATTGGTAGAAATGTTTTGTAGAGTTTGGGTTCCTGATGAAACGCTAACTGATTCTGAGTCGCAGTTTACTTCAGAAGTCATTAAGGAGGTTGCAAGGTTACTATCTCTCCAGCAATTATCGAACTCGGTATATCACCAAATGTGTAATGGATTAAAAGAGCGGGTACATGCCACTTCAAAGGAAATGTTGCGTAGGATGTGCTCGGAAAGACCGAAAGATCGACCTAGGTATCATCCCGCGTTGTAATTTGCCATTAGAGAGGTTTCACAGGTATCTCTAGGTCTCTCACCTCTTGAGCTATTGTACGAACGTAACGTTCGTGGCCCATTGCAATACTGAAAGTATAATGGTCAGAAAAGATAAGCGATGACCAAGTATTATCTACCTATCGCTATGTGGTTGACCTTGGAGAAAAATTAGAACAGACATGTAAATTGGCACATACATTTTGAAGAACGTACAGGGCAAGCAGAAGACATATTACGTTAGGCGCGCGAGATCGCGTCTGCTTAAGGATAGTGATAAGGTATTATTGTTGCTTCCTAACGATAGCAATAAATTGTTACTACAGTGGAAAGGTCCGTTTGAAGTGGTCGAAGTCCCTAATAGAATAGATTACCGAATTGACGTCAACGGCGTCATAGGCACTTATCACACCAATATCTTAAAACAATATGTTTAATGCCAAAGTGTTATATCAAACTGCTTATTTTCAATCGAGAAGTTGGTGGAAGTCGACGAAGTTGATGAAACGGACGAGTATTCACATAAGATGGTTGTACATTTCAGTCAGCTCAAGAGCACAGAATCGTTTAAGAACGATAGTATTTCAAACGAATTATCGCCAGAGCAAATTCGCGAGGCTTAATCACTAATATAACAGTACCTGGATGAACTGACGAGTTTTCCCGGACGCACGGATGTAATCCGCCATACTATTTAATTATTGACAACGGAACCTTTAAAATCTAAAGGTTATCTTATTTCAAATAAAAACTGTGAGGTTATGGAAACAAAAAATTCAAGAAATGCTTGACTTAGGAGTAATTAAACCGTCAGTTTCTCCATGTTCTTTGCCAATAGTATTAGTTCCCAAAAAGGATGGTTCGATGCGGTTTTGCATCGATTTTCGGAAACTGAATAAAGTTACCGAATTCGATGCAGAACCGATGTCAAATATGCAGAAGATGATTAATAAACGGTCCGGTCATGAATACTTTACAAACATTGATCTAATTAAGGGTTATTGGCAAATGGAATGGAGTGATGAGTCCAAACTCTTGAATGCTTTTGAAACTCCACAGGGATTATTCAAGTTTAAAGTAGTTGTGGTCATAGTATCCAAGCCATAATCCAAACTCATAAATCCGTATGAGAATGACGAATCAGAATGTTCAGACCAACAGACATTGATCCCAGAATAAAGGGTGTAATTAGCGTTCGCGGATAGTTAGCATTACTTGGTAACCATGCTCATAGGCCTGAACGAAGTAAATATACGTAGAAGCGTATGTTCTGGATTTTGGAAGTCTACTTATGGCTCGTCATTGCCAAAAATATCAGAAACACTTGTAGGGATTGACCAGATCATGATGTCCCGATAGAACTTCTTAAGTGTTGCTACCAGTATGTTATTTTTTGGTACTCTCGGTTCAACAACCTTGTAGTGAGCACTTTCCCACGCTCCATGAAGTCCTGATAATTTGAACAGGCTCTGGCATAACAGATTAATTGTGAAACGTAAACGCCGTATGCTGTGCAGAAGGTATATTACTTCTCAGGAATGGAAAGTTAACAATAAGCAAAAATGAAATCATCGCGTTTGTTGCAAAGCCTAGTAATAAGCTTTCCATTGTCAATGTAGAGATTATAGCCCAAGTATGAGAAGGAGGCTGCAGTGTCCGTTGTTGCCTTTATTCAAGTTCACGTAGATAAATGAATTGCAAAGGCTTTGCATTTTTTTTTTTCAGAGACAATACATCATCTTCACATCTGTAGGTGAAATTGACTTGTTGTGCAAAGTGTTTCTTGCTTGCTTTGAGGAGGTTTTGTACAAAATCCGCCTCATACGAGTATAAAAACAAGTCGGCAAGCAACGGTAAACAGTTAGTACCCATCGGTATGCCGATTGTTTGCTGAAATATCCGTCCACCGAACTCCACAAAAACATATTATATTGTCGATTAGATATTCCAGCACCTTTATGACATCTACATCTGAGTATTTGTGTGGTGCATCAGAGTGATCCCGAACGACGTATATGTCTTTGTAACCAATGACAACATACTGAAAGCGACGGCCGTTCCGGCTTGTAAATGCTGGAGCTTCCTTTTGCAGGCTGATCAGCATCGTTCTGTGGGGTCTTCGGAAAGTAAATATTTTTGTGGACGATATGTGCTTTTTTTTTCCAACTTTGGAAAATCATATTACGTCTTTATGTCAGGTTTAAGGTAAACCGGTCTGCCAAGATAACAGCTAAGACAGCGAAATGTATGATTTTGTATGACAGTATTTAATGTCTTGATTACGATATTGTGGGGCGATCTATCAGGCCTAACGGGGAGAAAAAAAAGGCTATCAGAGACGCCATTAGACCTACTACCAAAAATAAAAAAGTCATTCATAGAGAAAGCGGGATTTACCGCAAGTTTATACCTAACTTCTCGTTCATTGCTTATCCTTTAACGGATTTAAAGAAAAAGGATAGGCCGAATAATATCAAAGATTGGCAAGATCATTATGAAAAGGCTTTTCAAACATTGAAGAATAGGCTCACATCTAGCCCTGTTCTTCGCCTACCTATATTCCAAAACGGAGTACCGTTCATTCTTAGAACGGATGCTTCCGACACTGGGATAGGGGCTGCTTTGCTCCAAGAGTTTGAAGGCGAAGGAAAGATTCCCATTGCCTACGCAAAAAGTAAACGTCTATCGAGGGAAGAGAATTACTCGGTGATAGTAAAAGTATGTATTAGCATAAATCCCCGAATAATGAGATAGGCGCTGAAACTTCAGGCGTACCGCTTTCGACATGTGGCAATACGTGGTCAGGATAATTTGCATGCGGACTTATCTTAGCATTTTAGCGCTGTTACTGTGTCATGGCAAAAAAAAAACAGGATTTTTTCCTCTTAAGGATGGGCCTTTGTTACTACTCAGAGCAGACCGCAGCACAACTGACCATATTTTAGTTTTTATATAGATGGTACCATTTCTACCGTAGTACCACTTGTTTATTAATAATCGCGTGATATAAAAATTACGCAACTATAATAAGGCTAAACTGGTTGTTAAACGCATAAAGCGTGAAAAGCGCATAAAGCGTGGAAATGATGCGTTTCAAGGTTACAGCCTTAATACATATACACCCACCGACACTGTCCAAATGAAAGACAGACAAAAAAACAGCGCCGCGAGCGTTCTTAATGGACAATTCGGAGAGTGGTATTTTCATATTAATATTATTTAACTGTCTGTATTTTTTTTCTGTTCGAATTCCGAGAAGCAGAAAGTGCCCGAGTCTGAACGGGAAATCCGCAAACTATATATTGTGGCGCACGCTAATCCGATTCTGTATATGTTACCTGAATTATTTACGACTATTGAGCGAGCTGGGCTAGGTTGTGCAGTCTGGTCGGGGGTTCTCAGGGGTGCAAATTGTAGTTGCTGTCATGAGCACTGAACAGGCTGCGCTTTCATGTGCAGACTGACCAGTCATTTTGCAGCAGCAGGCGTAAGGTGTAGTTTAGTTTATACGAATAAAATCAGTACAGGGTCGGAATAGCCAATTTATTCTGCGTGGAACCTTAGGAATCGCGTAAGTAGAAAGATTAGGTTTTACATACGTATGCGTAACACGTAAACATAAGCACGAACATACAGGCATGCCACACCTACATACATACATAGGCAAGGATTTATTATTATTATTATTATTATTATCATTATTATTATGATTATTATTATTATTATTATTATAAACCGTTATTTAAATCGATTATACATGTATTAAGAAAATCTGATTACACTTAGTATGGTGGCATATTTCTGCCACGAGGTAGCCAGATAGCTATCGCGATAATATTCTTCCAGAAAATAAAAAGTTTTCCTGAAAACATTATCGCAATAACTTCAATTATCTAGATATGTTTTTTAATTTCCAGAAAATATTTTAGCGCAAAATTTCGTGGTACTGCTCGGAACTGACATTAGTATTTTGCATTTGTTTCTTTTGAAATGCCGGAAAATTCATTTCCCCCATCTTTGATTTTATGCTTTTGGATAATTTTTGTGACATTGTCAATTTTACTGTATCATAATTGATGATGCTATAATCAATATTTGTTTCTACTATGAAACATTTGCATAATCTAAATGTCATTTAAATATTAAATGGCCTTTTCAATGTCAATCATCTTTGTTGTATTTTGCTTAAAATCAAACTAGCAACCCTAAGCAATGTATAGGATGATGAGCATAAACTTCTTTATCAAATGAAAATGAGAAACAATGCAATATGTTCCTTCTGTGCACAAAATAATGAAACTATAATACATTTGCTTCTGTGCACAAAATAATGAAACTATAATACATTTGCTATGGCAGTGTGAATGCACCAAACAGTTTATTAAAGAGTTACTTGAATGCTTAGTCTTATGACTTGAATTACATTATTACAGAGGAATGTTTCATGTTTGGTAAACAGGGGAAGCATGCTTATCCTAAAGTTATCAAGTTCATTATTTTTTTATGCAAAATATTACATATATGTATCACGCTGCAAACAGCGATCTTTGTTTCTCAGAAAAAGATAAGAGAAAAGGCCAGGGAGTGCCACAATCACAAACCGCAGCCCTTCCCAGACCCCAAGAGGAAGAGGAAACCGAAAAATCCAAACAAATCCAAACAAGCACAAATCGAACAAACGTACGAAAAGCACTAAGATTAGCTCTCTCTTCCCCAAGCGAGGTACTCGCAATACTAAAAGGACTAAAAACACAAGAACAAAATGACACATGGAAAGACATACAACAAATCGCCTCGTAGAATAAACCACAAAGCAACAATGAGTAAGACTAACACCGGGACCACCGCCTTAGAGCGGTCAGTAGAGTAAACCACCGGGGGCTATAAAGCACTTTTACAGCTAGTTAACTTCACCCTGGGTCCCGATGCTACTCTTAATACAGAAACGCATAAAATTTCGGTTCGCATAAAGGCTCTCAACTCAGTCAATGCATCAAAGCGAAAACACAAAAATCAAATTAACCACTATAATAAACAAAGACGAGTACTCATGGATAATTCTACTGTATGCCAGAGTAAATGAAAACCAATAGTTGAACCACGGCGGGCCAAGCCAAAGACATATCGTCAAGCCCCAACCCACTGGTTTAAGTTTTACGAAGAGGCCGTCATTGGGTCTGAGGCCCGAACCGCCGTCGTGCAATTAAAGAGTGAAGCATAGCCATCAAAAATGATTGGGTTGACAACTAGGCATGCAGTCTGCCGCATAATATCCAGGCTATAGCCAATTCTTTTATAACGGTTAATAAGTTTTCTGAATTGCTCCGAAAAGTTAGATTTACCTGCAATTTTTCTAAATCTGTACACTAAGTCACCGTAAAATTCTGGTTCCGATAAACCTTGTTGCAGAAGTGTTTTCAGACTAACGCTATATTTTTCTAACAAGGCACTGTGTCTGCGATAAAATTTCGAAAACGCCTTACGAAGTTTAAAAAGCAACTGAAATTCATGCATAAAGTGCACCAATATATTGCGTCCAAAAATAATGTGTTTGATACATTTCACAAAGAATGGAGTCAGTATAAGTTATTAATAAATGATATTATATAAATTAGAAAAAAAACCTAACCCACAGCTATTAGAATACATTAGATTAAATGAACAAATATAACAACTAACTGTTACAGTGCAAGCAACGTCCCAACTTCAAAAATCCCACACACCACCCTTTCCATGTTCCCCTTCTGATCCAACCACCACCCCAGCCCAACTCCCACCCCTGTTGGAATGGTTGCCAGGCCACAAATGGGAATCTAATATGTATTGTATAAGGATAACATTGTGATTACATCAGAATTTCTCGATCTTTTGGAATATGGCCACAGAATGTATACAATGACAAAAAATCTCAATATAATGCATAGAGATGTATAGCTCATAAAAAAATTAAGTCAGACTTTGTATCTCTGAGGCTGATCATTGTATGGAGAGATACTGGTGTAAATACATCTAATAGCAATGCTTAGAAATTTTTTATTGAAACCTGAATATTTCCTTCTGCCATAAAAATTATAGTGATTGATAGTGAGAGAGGTGCACCACAAAAATTATAAAGGTCTTTCAACGTATATATATATATATTTTTTTTTTTTACTTTACTTTACTTTTTCTGTAAGACAGGCTCCAGACTGTCAGAGAGTGAATATAAATATGAGTGTGGTGCACATATGAATATATGGGAAGAATGACGAAGTATGAAAGGAGTGGAAAATCTTTTGAGATTACCCGGATCCCAGAAGGTGTTTTGTAACGGGAAATTACAAAATAAAAATTCAGATTCCAAATAAAAAAAAAAAAAAAAAAGTCCCGTGCTGGTCCCGGGCTTAGAATAGGCCAGACGTACCCTCTGCGTGACGTACGAGCCGGCTAAAAGAGGCCGCCCGTGACCACCCGGGCCCTCGAAATAGGTGGCTGCCTTCCGCTTCTGTGGCAGTTGGGTAAAACCCCTAACATAACAGAGCAACCGTCCGTTCAACCGGTATAATTCCAGACTATAAAATTAAATTTACTGAAAATGCATCTTAAATTGGAAAAAACAAATTTCGCGATCTATCCTTTTAAACCTTTCCTATCTCATGTTACTAACATGCTTCATTTGTTTGTGTATCATTCTGTGCCCGTGGGTCGCACATGGGACGAAGATTATAACCTCATCTGTATTTAACATATGTGTTTGTCTTGTGTTTGTGTTATTTTTCCGAACTCTAGCATTCTCCACATTAAAAAGTAAGATGCATTTATTATTGTTAGAGAAAAAAAAAAACTAAACGTTTTTCAAGGTATGAAAGCTACATATCATTTGAAAGCTACATATCATCTAACACAGCTTGTTTGTTTGACTCTTTAAAAATGAATCCAAAATGAATCTTTCTTTCTTTAATAAACTGTTTATTTTTAAATATGGATTTCCTAATGTTAAAAATAACCCTTCAATTTCCCAGACGTTTTCGGCCTCCCTTGTCTGTAGGGAATAAAATCTACAGATCACTTTCCTTCTGTAGTGGATAGGGTGTAATCCCCTATTAAAACAGGAACCACCTGTTTGCCGTGGGTGGCGTCTCGTATGCTGGGAGAGGGGAACCTGATGATTGAGGAAAGCCCAGGGATCTCCAGCTTTTCAACACATCATTTTGGCCCTTATTTCAGATAGAAGAGCGGTCTGGGTTAGATCCGGCCTGGATCAATCGGCTCAGTCGTGCCAAGCTCTAGAAGCGCACAACTTGTTCTTAGCTTCTTTCTCTCTTTTATACGTATCTTGATGGTACAAACCGGGCTTATTTTTCTCACGTTCCTCTAACTTTAAGTGAGTTTCAATGAGCGGCGGCTGAAGGGTCAATTGGTGGGCTTGTATTGGGGCTTTGGCGGAAACCTCTGTGAGTGGAGGCTGTGGATAAGGGGGATGAACTCAACTGTTCATAAATTTTTCTATGGAAATTTAGATGAATAGGTGGGAAATCATCTAAGCATGAGGCCGAGCTGAAGACTCTGATCTTGACACCGAGTATAATAGCAATGTAGCCTTGACGTTAGAAATAGGAGATCCATTTCTGTTAAACGTCCCCTTGTAGGGCTCCATGGAGGGTGGGGCGCATAGCTATCGAATCAAAAATTTCATCACCATGGCATCTCGAAAACGATTTCTGGCGTTCGACTCTTCGGAGGACGACACGCAACCGACTACTTTTACTTTCAAAGCAAATGAGAACTTCGCTAAATTTTTAGTGATTTCGAGTAAGGAAGACAAACCAATTACTTCACTGTCTCCTTTCATCATAGAAAAGCAAATAGAATCTTTAATAGGCACTCCAAAAAATGTAAAAAAATTAAAAAATGGAACTCTTTTGGTCGAGACTAACAGAAAATCTCAAACTGATAATCTCTTGAAAATTACAAAATTCTTCAACATTAATGTCTCTGTCACGGAACATAAAACACTCAATAGTTGCAAAGGTATTATCCGTGACAGGATGCTAAAACATGAAACTGAAGAAAATATCACAGAATATCTTAACACACAAGGAGTAACAGCTTGCAAACGTTTTAAAATTAAAAAAGATGGAAACTTTATAGAAACAAATACACTTTTACTAACTTTCAACACCACAACTTTACCGAAATCACTAAAAATCTTTTACCGAATTATACCGGTTGAAGTCTACATTCCAAATCCTCTGCGGTGTTTCAACTGTCAGAGGTTTGGACATCATGAAAACGGCTGTCCTGAATTACCTGGATCAGTATGTGAAAAATGTGGTATGGGTGACTCTGATCACTCAACAAATGCTTGTAAAAATGAAGCCAAGTGTGTGAACTGTCACAAAAACCATCAATCAAAATCAAATCAGTGTGAAATTTGGAAAAAAGAGAAAGAAATAATGAAAATTAAAGTTACACAAAAAATCACTTATTTGGAAGCCAAAAAGATTCAAGAAAATCAACCTGAAATCACCTTTGCAAAAGTTGTTCAATCCCTAAACACTAAACCTGAAACCAAAGAAAGTTCTACCCAGTTTAACGAAAAAGATTCTGTCATCAAAGCAAATTCAAAAGTTATTACTCCTACTGTAAAACCTAAACCTAAACCCACATCTACTCATCAGTCTAGACCACCAACAAAATCTCAAAACAGTTCACAAACACAGCCGACTAAAACAAATGGATCACAACAGAGATCCAGGTCCAGGACAGCTGACCAGAAAGAAAAAAATGGAAAAGAAAAAGATAAAGATAAAGCACCAAATCCATATAGTAAAGGGGCGTCGGCCGATCCGATCAAGTTGGTCAATCGGTTCGATTCCCTTGAGAACATGGAGTTAGAGACTGACTCCTCCATGTTCTTGCAGTCTCAGAGAAAACAAAAGGATTAAGTTCCTTATTTTCAAATCATCTCTCCATTCATCATGGATAAAAAATCAATTATTCAGTGGAACTGTCGAGGACTAAAAGCAAATTATAACGAAATTTTAATTTTAACAACACTACTTTCTCCGACTGTCTTTTGTCTCCAGGAAACCTTTTTAAAGAATACAGATAATATTAATTTTAAAAATTATAGTTTATATAATCATATCGCAACTGAAAATCAGAAAGCCTCAGGAGGCTCATCTATCCTTGTAAAATCAAATGTTCCTCATAGACAGATAGATATAAATAGTAATTTACAAGCTGTTGCTGTAAATGTCACTCTGTCTAAATCCATAACAATTTGTTCTCTATATCTCCCTCCACACTGTAAATTTTCTAAACACGATTTAGAAAATCTTATAAACCAGTTACCTCGTCCTTATTTATTATTAGGTGACTTTAATAGTCACAGCAAACTATGGGGTTGTCTGGATACAAATGACAAAGGAGAAATAATAGAAAATTTTATTGCAGAAAATGATCTATGTTTATTTAACGATAAACAACCAACTTATCTTCATTCTCCTACAAGAAATTATTTTGCTTTAGATTTGTCTATATGCTCTCCAAATATTTACTTAGATTTTGATTGGTCAGTTTTAGATGACCTTCATGGGAGCGATCATTTTCCAATTAAAATTGAAGAAATTGAATCGACAAATGAAGACCATCATTCCCGATGGAATTTGAATAAAGCAAACTGGGAGAATTTTATAGAGCTATGTAATGAAAAATTAAATCCTGAAATGTTTAAAACAGCAGATGATATACAAGCTTTTACTGATACATTAATTCATGTAGCCGAAAAATGTATTCCAAAGTCCTCGACACGTTCAAAAAGAAATAGACCTTGGTTTAATAAAGATGTTAAAAATTCAATAAATAAAAGAAAATCTGCCTTACGAAAGTTCAATAGGCAGCCAACAAAAGAAAATCTAATCCATGCCAAACAAATGCGAGCTAAAGCTCGCAAGACAATAAAAACGGCTAAAAGAACATCTTGGCAGCAATACGTCTCCAAACTTAATTCTAGAACTCCAGCAAAGAAAATATGGGACATGATTCGAAAAATTACTGGCAAAAATAAAAATAACAAACATGTCCATATTAAATCAAATGGAAATATATGCTCAACGACTAAAGATATTTCCAATGCACTAGGAGAGAATTTTCAGAAAAACTCTTCTAGTGCAAACTATTCCGAAACCTTTCAAAACATAAAACAGGAACGAGAGAAAGAGCATCTAAATTTTACGTCACTAAATCATGAAAAATATAATGTACCATTCACAGCTTCAGAATTATTAGATGCTCTTCATAAATCTCACGATACAGCTGCTGGTCCTGATGACATTCATTATCAAATTCTTAAACATTTACCCGATAACGCTTTAAAAACTTTATTAAATATTTTAAATGATATTTGGATCACTGGAAAATTTCCAAAAGACTGGAGTAAAGCAACGATTATACCTATACCAAAACCAAATAAAGATCATACTGAAGCTACTAACTACAGACCTATTGCTTTGACAAGTTGTTTATGTAAAACAATGGAGAGAATGATTAATGATAGACTGGTTTGGTTCTTGGAATCAAACCAGCTAATAACAAAATATCAAGCTGGATTCAGAAAAAATAATTGTACAAACGATCATTTGATTCGTTTGGAATCCTTTATTCGTGATGCCTTTATTAAAAAAGAACATGTCGTAGCTGTATTTTTTGATCTTGAAAAAGCTTACGATACTACATGGAAACATGGCATCATGAAAGATTTACATAAATTAGGCCTTAAAGGCCGATTACCACTTTTTATTCAAAATTTTTTATCAGATCGAACATTTAATGTTCGAATAGGTAATACGTTATCGGACATATTTAAACAAGAACAAGGTGTACCACAGGGAAGCATTTTATCACCTACCTTGTTTGGCATTAAAATTAACGATATTGTTAAATGTGTGAAAGACCTTGATTGTTCACTTTTTGTTGACGATTTTGGAATATTTATTAGATCGAAAAATATGGAAACCATTGAATTCAAACTACAACGATGTTTAAACAATATAGAAGATTGGACAACAGAAAATGGTTTCAAATTTTCAAAAACAAAAACTCAATGCGTTCATTTTTGTCAGATACGTCAGCTACATTTAGATCCTCATCTCACAATATACGGTAGTCCAATTCCAGTCGTCAGTGAAGCAAAATTCCTGGGTCTTTTGTTCGATAACAAATTATCTTTTATACCACACATCAAAGCTTTAAAAGCTAAATGTTTAAAAGCTCTTGATATTCTTAAAGTTCTCTCCAGTTCCGACTGGGGAGGAGATCATACTGTCCTTTTAAATCTCTATAGATCTTTAATTAGATCTAAATTGGATTATGGATCCATAGTTTATGGATCCGCAAGAAAATCTTATTTGAAATCTTTGGATACTATTCATCACCAAGGTTTACGTCTGGCTCTAGGGGCTTTTCGTACTTCCCCCGTCGAAAGTTTATACGCTGAATCAAATGAACCATCATTGTATATAAGAAGAGAGAAATTGTCTCTTCAATATGTTACTAAATTAGCCGCCAATCCACGTAATTCAGCTCATGATTGTGTTTTTAACCCTAAATATGAAAGATTTTACAATAATAAACCAACAGCTATTAAACCCCTTGGCCTGAGAATACAACCGTTACTTGAAGAGGCCAATATCAATATTAAAAATGTTCAGCATTTTTCTTTTCCATCAAAAGAGCCATGGACGTTAAACCCTCCAAAGATTATTTTAGACCTTCATAAAAATAAAAAAACAGAAGTCGAGTCGCATATTTTTAAGAATGAATTTTTAGAAATCAAATCAAATTATAAACATTACCTGTCAATTTATACAGATGGTTCGAAACAAGATGAGAAAGTTGCTTGTTCTGTTATTAGTCCAAATTTTACTGACAGTATCAGATTACCTGATAATAGCTCCATTTTTACCGCCGAAGCCAAGGCAATTGATATTGCACTTTACCATATCAGAGATCAGTCTGAAAAACAGTTTATCATTTATTCAGATTCTCTTTCTGTATTAAAATCTCTTAAAGATTTACACCATAGAAACCCATTAATTCAGCAAATTCTTAAAAAATATTATTATCTTTCCGCTTCAAAAGAAATTGTATTTTGTTGGCTTCCCAGCCACGTTAATATTCGTGGAAATGAATTAGCAGATTCAGAAGCCAAATCTGCATTATCCTTAGTAATAACCAATTTTAAAATTCCTCACTCCGACTTTAAATCAAACGTCTGTCAATACATCAACAACAAATGTCAGTCTGTTTGGGAAACACAAACTTATAATAAATTAAATGAAATCAAACCAAATTTTAACAGCAAATGCACATTCTCTAATCTCAGCAGAAAAGAACAAACAAAAATCACGAGATGTAGACTTGGACACACTAGAATTACTCATTCTTATATTTTAAACAATGAACAAGCTCCATTCTGCATTCCTTGTAACGAACCTTTTACGGTCAAACATTTTCTTGTCACTTGTGCTGAATTTAATTATATTCGCACAAAGTATTTTAATGTAAAAAATATAAAGGAACTTTTTAATATGCCAACTCAAAAAATACTCGATTTTCTGAAAGAGATCGGACTTTTTAATAAAATATGATCTGTATTTTAATAACATAAAATCATTGATACTTTATCTTTCTTAAAATGAACTCATCAATCCTAGATATTTTTAATTTCTCATTAAATAAAATCATCATATAATCATCTTATTAGACGCTATATGCCCTTTTAGGGTTGAGCGTCTATAAACAAAATATCCATCCATCCATCCAAATAAAAAAAAAAAAAAAAAAAAAATGGATGCTTGAATGTTTTCAAACATGATTCTTATAGTTAACAAAGGCTGAAGACAGTAGTATTGAAATGGTAGATGACCAACATCCATGATATATTATTCGAGAGCATTTGATTGGTTTCATGAATTTATATTACATTCGACAAATAAGGTAAACGTGTACATACCACCATTTCTTAAGCGTAGTTTCTGTCAGAGGCTCTAGTTTTGCACAACAAATATTCCTGTTTGTAGCTATTCTCAATATTTTTTGTCGCTGTTACAGTATTTTCCAAAAAAAATGCACAATTATGAAGCTGTTTTTAACTTACACAGTCTATACTTTTTTCGACATTAAATTAGCTCCTAGCGTCTCTTTCGGCGTGAATAAGTACAATGGAACAACGATGGCGATTCTCGTCAGTTAAAGAGTTATATAGCCCTGATTGTCTATGAATTTCGTATAGACAGTAAGCTGTTCAATAGGAATTCAGCACCTTCAGCTTTTAATAAGTCTCTAGCTTATTATAGTCCTTCAGGCCCCAACATTAGATCTATCCAATAGACATTAGGCCCCTAATAAGTCTTAATCTGCAGCAATTCTTGCGCCTACAGTAGACCGTGAGCTCCGCTTAGGTAATGAGTCCTAATATATCTCGAGTCCTTCTCCCCCATAAGCCTTCAGTACTAAATCGGTTTGAGTCCTCCATTAACCACTGAGGTTCCAAATTGCCAGAATGCTGCTTATATTCTACTATTTGACCATCCTGGAACTGATACAGTCAAACTTCATTGGCTCAAACATCTTTGGGACCATGGAAATTTGTTCGAAATATAGGTAGTTCGAGCCAGTGAGGGATAATCATGGCACCAGGTCAGGAAGCAAGTAGCGATAATTTAGGGAAATCTTTTCGATTTTCTACCCAATAATTGTATGTTGAGCGTACTCATTAGAATCGCCTCGATGAGGCGATTCTAATGGGTACGCTCAAAATACAATTTCGAGATAAAGTAAGAAAATTTCCCTAAATATTTGTTTTCTTGAGCAGTCGGAAGAATTTCGTAGGGACTCAAAAAGGACTTCGAATTAGCCATGGTAAACGAGCCATCGGTGTTCGAGCTATCGAGGTTTGACTGTAGTTTGATTTTGTATGAATTAGAAATACTGGCAAATAGAGTATCTTAAAAGCTGATATCAATTTTATACCGAAGCATACTTGAAAACTCAGTTCGAACGCCTTTTTCTGGAGGAAGCTTCTAACCTTCTGATCTGCCGTCCATGTTAGCCTTCAAATTTTCTCCTCGACCGTGTGTGTTAGCCAAATAAAAATTTATTTGTAAGCAAAGGCAGTCATTGTTCAGACATTTGCTCTGTTTGGAAGCGTATAACTTCCTGCGACGCCAAATTTCGCAGAATTGCTGATGAATGATTGCAAATTCATTTTATGCAAGAGAAAATACCAGATTTGGTTCCTGGAAAGTACGCCCCGAAGAGAAAACGGATTTTGTTGCACATTTCAGGAAACCTTTTCTATACTACTGCGGGGGTCTTCAAACATTTAATAATATCCCCATAATTGATTAAAGTCAAATGCTTTCTTTCTGGAATTTTACCGGCACAATTTCTTCACATACCATTTTTATGTCAACAATGTTTAAATCTGTGGTATCGTTAGTCATCTGTTGTCAAAAGCACCATTTGTACGGTGTAAATAAGCTGCACTTATCCATTTCTGTATGATAAAAGCAGAGGGAATGAGAATTGTGAAGCTTAGCAAACAAACACAAAAAATAAAATGAAGAATATAATACTAATGCAGGATGCATTAATATTATAATTTGGTGCGGAATTAGACTGTACGATATGGAAGCTTGTCCTAGCTTTAGAAATGCTAGGTTCGATCAACTGGTTTTAGAAATTTTAGGTTCTGTCAAAGAAATAGATAAAAGCAGTGTTACCAAATTTTGTAGAGACATAGTTTCTACATTTAATTGTTCCTGTCAGTAACTAAGGTACAGTCGATCCACTTTATACTGACACTCGATGCAATGTCAAAATTCGTCAGAATTATGTCTAGACTGGCACAAAACACTCCCTCAAGAGGTGTTAATAAATCAGAAATAATGCAAGAATGTTGTATTTAAGACGAATTAGCTTGTACTTCAAGAAACATATGTTTTGGATATTCATTTGAATCGCCTCGGTGTCCTTTTGTAAAACTATATCTTGAAAACAGATATGACATAGCTGATTGCGTCGATAATATTTTCACTGGAAGCTTGCAAATGCATAAACAGGGCAAATTCAACTGTGTTTGCCAACTTCCTACTTTCGATTTCCCCACTGAGCTTGCAGGATGAAAATGTTAGCAATGACACGGCTTAAACCCTTTCCATACCATATGGTCTGCATATATAAAGGCCAAAAAACGGATAGCATGATATTCTAAGACTTAAAATATGTTTTGGGTCAAGAAAACTCTTACTTGTCACTTTCCTCCTACCCACGAAATCTTATAACAATAAAGATTCAAATGGACCTCCGGATTGTTTTCTCCTTCGGAGGTCAATTTGAATGTTTACCGGTCGTGTGAAAGGCCCCAATATATTGAACATATTCTACATGTATTTGTCCCAAATATTTCGACAAACATGTCTGAGCAAAATGTAAAGATTCACAAAAAACGAGCAGTTTGACCAGGGTCAGCATTGTTTGCCATCCAGTCAGCTCTTTTTTTTGCAAGACCTAATCTGGTGGTTATACAGACTTGTTCAAGTTTCAGCACTTTATTCAACGAAATCCACCCATTACATTGGCATTTATTATAAAGTTTAGCCGTCGCTAAGGCAAATTTCGAATTGAATGTTGTGCATAACGTTACATGTGTTCCACATCCTGGTACCGATGCATTGAGGATCAAAACAAATAAAGTTTAACATTTTTTTCAGCGTAGCTGTATAAGCTGGCTTTTGACATACTTATTGGTATTAGTCTCGAATGAATAAATAGTAATTTGCGATTGGTTAAAAATGTGTAAACTTCTGTAAATAAGTAGGGGTAAGTATAGAATTTACCGATGTTTGACGAATATATTTGTGACTGAACAATCACTTAATTATGACATTTATCTATTTAAGGTTGTACAGTATGGCAATGCAGATGTTAAACAATGGACAAAAATACCCATAATTTAAATAATACCAATAAAATAGTTGCAATGAAATAAATGATTATAGACGAGCTTTTAATTCTGTACAGTGTAACTAAATTGTTTGATATAAGCGGCCCAAACGCTAAGCGAACACGGGACGTTCAAGTTTACTTCTCTCCACTGTGTCCATAATATACAGAATTATCATGTGCCTTGTATTATGTGCAAAAGGGATGTAAAATTGCATGGTTTAATTTTATATAATAAATAAACAGGAACTATGCCTTAAGCTTGGTAGAAATATTGGCAACATAAATAATATTGTTCATTCTTAACTAGGTAATAGGTTTGTTGAACACCCCTTTTATTTATTCACGGTGTAAGCGGCCTATTGCGTCTACACGAAGAAGAAATATTACTATTTTTAGCCTCCGCTTCAGGTAGGATTTTTTAGAATATCTCTTCTCATACCGAATGGAATTTGTTCAAATAAAGCGCAGAGTACGCGGAAAATCAAGGTCTTTCTGGTGTTGTAAGCACTATTCTGCGATCTGGTCTAATTCTCGAGAACATTGGAAGAATGTTTTTGCTGCCAATCTGGGTCACCGGAAAAATGTACATGAATTTTGACGAAAAACATTTTCCGAATGTTCTCGAGAATCAGATCAGATTGCAGAATAGCACTGACACCACGAGAAAGAGCTTAATTTTCCGCGAACTCTGTGCTTTATTTGAAAATAATTCATCAGGTATAAATCGATCTAAAACATCCTATCTGAAGCGGAGCTAAAAATAGTAACAAACTCTTGTCCTGAATTCCCTTTCTCCGTTTTCTGACGGATGCAGAATTTTCCTAGTTATTCCCCTTGAATAGTAATACAGAGGCTCAACTATTATGAGATTTAATTCCAAGTTCAAGTCTTGAACATCAGAGAGAAAAAATAATAATAACTTTTTAATAAATTACATAAAAAAGGTAGAAATGTAATATTTGATGTGATTATCTGTTTAGATTAGAGCACGTGGTAGGAAGAGGATCTACAACTCGATAAAAATTGAAATTTAATTGATACAATAATATATTGTGTGACTAAATGAACCAGTTGTTTGTTGCTTAAAATATCTGAACAGTCAGCCATCCAAATATTGACACACTCTAACTATTCTACGCCAAACTATTCACGTGAAATGTCGACATTTTACAAAGGAAAAAAAAATAATAAGTGTCTGCTATTATTGTGATACACAGAATTTTCTCTCATTGAAAAGAGGTAATCCCAAAGTTCAGTCCTAAATAAAAAATATAAATTGTAAGACCCCATTTAATTTATTTCTGTTACCTTTACTGTTTCTTAGATCAAAAATA
Source organism: Anodontia alba (assembly GCA_964016985.1). Classification (NCBI taxonomy): domain Eukaryota; kingdom Metazoa; phylum Mollusca; class Bivalvia; order Lucinida; family Lucinidae; genus Anodontia; species Anodontia alba. Next base: position 89,855,821 of record OZ024824.1, read on the forward strand.
AAGTAATAGATCTATGTTACACGAGACTGAATTGCACAGTACACTATAGATCATAATGGTACTGATAATTGACCATTTCAAAGAAAAAAAAAAGTGCCCTATTTTGTTTGCCCGCACGCGCAAAAGTGCCCTACCCAGCACCCCTCTGCCCTAAAATCCTAGCTGGAGCACTGAGAGTTATCCCTCTTGTTGTAATAGCAATCAAACCTAGTACGGGCTGGCTGGATTTTTTTTTTTTTTTCACAGAAATGTTTCTTCAGTAGAAGGTCTTTAAATCTTGTTAAAGGAATTCTGTCTCAAAATATGCTTCCAGTTGGCGTGGTTACTTTTCATTATATATGGAATTATGTAGAGTAAACTTGACAGTTCTTCTTCTGCACAACCTATGGTCCAATTTCAAAAAATTTGTACAAATGTTCCATAGGTGAATGTCTATCAATTATTCAAATTAATTTGTATCACCAAAAGAAAAAAAAATAAATCACCAACAAAGGGCAGGGTCTGATATATATATATATATATATATATGCAGAAAACTTTGAAAATATCCTTCTTCAAAGGCTAAAAAAATCCGCTTCCCACGTGAGCAATCCAGGGCCATCATGACCCTCTTATTACAAATAAAATGCATAATGTATGTTTTTTCCAGTTTTTGCCAATCTTCATGGTCAGTGTTACACTTTGCTAACTCTTTATCAAAAAGGTGCATGGTTGGCAAGGATATTTCTATTACTAGTAAAGTATACAAATTAACACACAAAATTATATGCTTTACAATTATATGCTAAATTGCTTTTCATTATTTAGCACAGATGTTTACACATCTGAGTACACTCTCTTTCCTGCCAACTCTTGTAATATATACAATGTTATACAGTATTAAAACTTTCTTGATTCTGTTTGAATTTGTAATAAAGTTTATATTTTAAAGGCCTTCTTCTTTTCATATTGAACCACAAAGTTGTTTCAATATTCATATTCCAGTACCTCTTACGCTGTTTATCTTTTTTAAAGATATTTCTTGTTTCTGTTTCTCTCCTTGTTATTGTGTCAGAACAATACGGACGCATATTTTTTTGTTGCCCCTCTCTCTTCCTGGTTTACCAGATACATACATACATACCATACTTACAGTATATTTTAGGACAGGTATTCCTGAAGAAACAAATAGACCCATATCAAACTGTTCCCATAAAACTGCATTGTTTGCCAATCAGCAACAGTTTAAGTTATCAACAGTTTAAGTCACTAAGCTACGTATTGAAACAGACTTGCATTGCATGTGGTAAGTCTATCTCCAAACTTTATTTTTTCTGTCATTTTCTTTGTTCTCTTCAAAAGTACACAACCTGGAACAGCGCATAAAGATCTAATCAGTTATGTCCCTTAGTGAAACATATAAAACAGGTAAATTGAGATAAAGAGAAATCTGGGATGAGAGAGAGAGAGAGAGAGAGAGAGAGAGAGAGATCGTTTAATGTTCAGGGAAAAATAAAATAACAAAAATAAAAAAAAATGAACAATAATCGAACAGAAATGACTTGAGTCATTCCAGGTAAGTTGCAGTGTCCGACTATACAGAGTATTCGTGGTCCATTACATCGGCTCCTCTCTGTATACATACTTGATGACATATACGACCAGCATAGACAAAGATCAGCCTGCGCATCCGCGCAGACCGATCAGGGTCTACGCCTATCGCTACAATAATGTATTGGCATTAAAAGATCCTGATAACGAACAGCATTGACCCAGATCAGCCTGCGCGAATTCGCAGGCTTATCTGGGTCAAGGGTGGTCGTATATGTCATATAAGGTCGACTTCTGTTAAGATGGGCTCATTCATGGTAGTCAGTTACAGAATGGTAATCGAGGAATCTGCATCGCAAAGATTTGTTTCGGAAATAGTTTAAATTATGGACAACTTAGAAATGGACCCTTATGACATATGCGAACAGAGAAGGCCCAGATCAGCCTGCGCATTTGCACAGTCTGTTCGTGTTTTCCTTGGTCGTCGGCATGGTCTACAGTATTCAATAATACTGAAAACCTGCTAATCTGGGGCCCTTTTCCTTTTTGCAAATCAATTATTCTTCCTGTTTGTAATAATGCGGCACTAGAGGACTAATTATCAAAGGTTGTTTGAAGAATAGTAACGCAGTACAATACTACATGGCGAGGGTATACTTGGTAAAAAACTGTAACTCCTATGATCGCATGGCTATTAAATTATGCATACCATTATTAGGGGAATTAAGAAACAGTAACCTTATTTTCTGGCACGTATTTGAATTACCATGGCGAGATGATTGCTATGGCGAGGTAATGTGTAACCACTATTACGAAATACACGTGGAAAATTGCATTTTCTCCATAATCAAAGAAGCGATGTTAATAATATTTTGCAGTTATGATGATTGTCTACCCAGCTTATGTGTTTTATGACCAGCGGCCATTTTGTTTGGTTGCCATGGCAACATTAAATTTTAAAAAAAGAAATTTTTAAACGACAACTGAAGCAGTATGACCCTTTTTTGGTAGAAATGTTGCTTGAGTAAGGCCAATTCAAAATAGCTAAAAGTTTGACAACTAATTGAGTTGCCATGGCAACAGAATGCTACCATAGACTTAAAATGGGAACATGTTTAAATTGCATTTTCTCCATAACCGGTGAAGTGATGTGAATCATACTTGGCATTTATGATCATTTGATGATCTCTCCTGTTTGTTTGTTTGTTTTATGACCAATGGCGATTTCGTTTGGTTGATAAGGCAATATTATTTTTAAATTTAAAAAAAAGGAATTAAAAAAACAAACTTTCCAAAGCACTGAAGCAGTATAACCCTAATTTGGTAAAAGTTTTGCTTAAGTAAGACCAATTATAAATAGCTAAAATTTGCCTATCTGCCTTTTGGTTTGGTTGTCATGGCAACAGAAAGCTCCAATAGACTTATAATGGGGGAATGGTTAAATTGCAGTTTATGTAAATTACTGAATAGCTTAAACGTATAAGCAGCTTTTGATTATTAGCAAATTTTCAGAATTTCTGGACACGAAATAACTTCAGATGTGTAAACAACTTCCGCTGACATTTTAAAATTGACTTGACACACGTAACAAGTTTACAGTCATATTTTCAAGGGAAACAACATTTTGATTTCCTGTTTGTTTATTTTTTTCTGTCTGCAACACGTTTTAAAGACGCAGTTACAACGTTTTGGATGCCTTGCATTTGTCCCGCCCTTTGAGTGATGAACATGGGTTTGATAGAAACTTCTTAATTTCGTTTAGGTTACACAGAGCAAACCACTTGCACACGTTTTAAAACGTGTTCGTTACATATTTGCTTCATTTCGCTTAGTTTTTGTTCACGTTTGGAAAAAACAAATGCAGGCGTAAGGATTTGAGATAAGCAACGCGTGTTTAACACGGGCAAAAACGTTACAAAATCGTTTCCATGAAAAACCTTCCTTCAGTCTTCTACACGTTTTGAAGACGAAGTTAAAACGTTTTGGTCGTCTTCAATTTGTATCGCTTTTTGAGTGACAAACACGCGATATGTAAAACGTCTCGGTTTTGTTTTGACTTAGTTAAGCAAACCACCTGCACACGTTTCAAAATGTGTTCATAGCACATTTGCTTCGTTTCGTTGGAGCTTTCCCTAATTTCGGAAAACAGAATGCAGACGCAAAAACTTAAGATTACTGACACGTTTCTAACACGAATCAAAACATATTGAAAAGTACGTATCCGTGGAAGGTCTTAATTCAGTCTACTACGCGTTTCGAAGACGAAGTAACAACATCTTACACGTCTTCAAAATATAACGCTTCTGAGTGACGAACACGTGTTCAACACGTGTGAGGTGGAAACTAAACTGTAAGATGTAAGAATCCAGGAGGCACAAATTAATTGAACTGTGGCATGTCTCAGGCCCCACACATCTAAATGGATCACTGATTGTGAATGTAATCAAAACCTCAGAGGCGCATAGGAAGAAAACTACACGTATCTCATATTGCGAACAACCAAGCTAACTCGTAAAAACGTAATTTCTGCGTTGCCGTTGCGCGACCTTGAAATAATTCTGTTGCAACTCCGTTTATGGCAAATGGAGACTTTGGAAACCCCGCTGATTTTACATGATAACTGGTAGAATGGTCAATACACCTGTGACCAGACAAAGTCAGTGGGATTTCCCTAGCGCGACTTATAATAGGTAAATTATCTTCCTGGTTGTCATATCTTTTAAAAGACTTTGAACATTATATCAGGTAAATTATCTTCCTGGTTGTCATATCTTTTAAAAGACTTTGAACATTATATCATGTAAGGGAATGAATACCTTTATACGGGAGACAGCTCTGCCGAAACAAAGTTTGCTTCTCTCCTGTAAAAGGTCTACTTTAAAAGGAGATAATTTGCTCCCCTTGAGCAAATTCTTTCTATTTAGAGTAGACCCCTTTTCAGAAGGGTCTTGATGCACAGGAAATCAAACAGGAAGTCGCAAAAATTGTCTCCCTTGTTAAACATTGCGGAAATCCAGTCTTCTTAAAAGTAACGTCCTGAGGAAAACAGTCCTTAGGCATGCAAGAGTTATGCATACGCCGAATACGTAGTCTGATATGTCGTGAACCGTTTGAAAAGACAATCTTTAGAATTGTAAAAGTTTAGCAAGTGAATGTCCCGACTAACCGCATATCTAGTCTGGTCCTTGCATTTGCAGGCAGCCTATACACGTAACACGTTTAATTATTATATGTGCTTTATGCAAACTGGGGTATAATTACTGTTTAAGTAACCAGATCTCCGTGTAAATCGTTGTCATATGAAATTATCTAGGTATTTTTAGACGTACAATTCAAGGAATCTAACAAGCAAATGACTTTGTTGCTTTAATATCAATAATGATTGGCGATAACGACACTACAATACGCGGCATTTAAAGTGCTTTTAATATAATATTTAAACAAGTTATATATATGGATATAATATGGCGTTACCGTTTATAATCGTGATAATATTCGTGAACTTAATCAAAGGTAAGACTTCTGTTTCCCCTCACGAAAATTGGGATACTGGAGTATACGTTTTACTTCTTATATTGAGTTAACCCATTTATGTCGAGTAGACTCATCTACATTAACTTTTTGGAACAGTTCATTTCCAACATAAGGAGTGTCTGCTTAGTTATTATTGTTACCTTGGTTTAAAGCAGTTCTGTCCTACATGCAAACCGTCTAGACCCTGATCAGATGCCGCGTTCTGCGACTACTGATATGGGTCTACACTGTTTGTCAATGTCAATTTTACGAACGCTAGACATAAATGGATTAACGAGTCTTTGTAACCCATTGTTTGGTTAAGAGATCAACTACATGTACTTTTACTTAGGCTTCCTTCAGCCTTTGGCTAAATACTGACCCTCACAATATTCCTTGACTTCCAAATTAGGCATCAAAATAAAGGTTAGCCATAGACTGACAAAACACATCATATGTTTTGGCACTTTTATGTTCTTTGCTCAAAATAAACAAAAGAAAAAAGGTTTGCCAGGTCTGACTTTCCAACTATAGCACAAAAAAATATCCTTGACAAATTTAAATTCAGTCTGCAATTCGTATATATAATATATATATATTAGTGTGTGTGTGTGTGTGCGCGCGCGCGCGCGTGCGTTTTTGTAAAACTGATATAAATGCGTACATGTCTCATGTATTATTGTGTAATCAAAGTCGACCTTTTTATGAAATATAGCCTAAGGCTTCCATATATTTTTTGCGAGTTTCAGTCCTCACCACCCTGGTCCCTGTTGTCCAATAATAGATATACAGAGGTTTGCAAGGGTTAATATTATTAGGGGAATTACAGCATTTTATAGTTGCTAACCAGCTAAGTTTGTTTCTTCTATTAACTTTTTTTTTACTTCATAAACATGTCTAAATATGTTAGATAATCATAGATTTTTGCGCATAGCTGTCGATAGAATATCAAGATATTTTTTTTTAAACGAGGTCTACACATTTTGCCACTCATCCAGACACATCAACAGGAAGTAAAAAGTTCAAGTTTAAGTACAAGTATGGTAGAGATATTTTATCCCAATATTCCATGTAAAGTCGGTAACTATTCCGTCGAAACATTCGGACAAGCATGCTTGAGCAAACCGTGTAGTCCCAGATCAAACTGCTCCTTAGGAGCTCTTTGGTCTGGCCTGCACTGTTTGCCTTTCAACCAGCGCGTTTTAGACACATAATAGAAATCTGCATCCTTAACCTTTACCACTCTCTGAGAAAATTTAGCAGACTACAAATTGATATTTTCACTTATTTTTTCCAGAAATGGACTTTCACTTTTCTTGCAAATTGTCTGCAAAGGAGATAATCTACATGAAATGTCAATGCCAACTTTCTGGGAACAATAAGAAAATATTTCAAAATGTCGTCTGATGAAATTATTACCAAGCATGCTAACTGTAACAAAATACGGTATGAAGTTGTGTAGTCTGAACAGTTACAGAAATTACGACATAAAATACCCTGTAGACAGAAGACGCCTTTATGCGCCGGTTGGTCCGAATCTTCTCTGTTCAAATCATAGCTGGACTTTGTATAAGGTGTATGTTGTCTTTATTCACACTATGCATGCTGAGTAAAAAGAGTCAGCATACGACATTTTGGAATATTTTTTTCATGTTTTCTTTCCAGAACGTAGGATTTCATAAACTGTTAAATCCTATTTTATCTGAAAAATATGAAAATATCATCAATTCGTCGTCTGCTGAGTGCTAAAGGTTACTTGTAACACATGGTATGATATGATATTAGATCAAGGTTATCCATCATCTTTCTACGACATTTTGCTCGTCTTGTATTGAATAGTGCATTTTAATTACCCACAAAAGACAAAATAGTTCTATTATCTACTGTCCAACATAGTTAAATAATGTTTTTTCCGTAATCAAATATGTGTATCTTGTGATTTGTAATTTAGCACAATGTCAGAAGACGTAGATATAGTCATGTGCGCCCAGCGAAAAAAAAAACAAACAGATCAGCCTGCGCATTCAAACAGTCTGGTCAGAATCTAACTGGGCTTTTGGATAGTCAAGAATACAACGTTTCTTCATGCGGATAACGTTGACTCTGATCAGACTGCGCGGATGATTTGTGTCTGTTGGACGCACATGTAAGAAGGTACGTTTTCTTACACTGCGGTTAATATGACAACACATATGCTTTGTGAAAAATCCATGTCGAATCGATAAAAATAAACGTTACTGGCGTTTCAGTTAAAGGTTTGAAGAGCGTCACCACCGCCCTACTTACATGTAATACGCACCATTTGTGTGATGGTCTGTGGTGTTCTTCATTTACGGCCCTTTCAGACTGATGATGTGTCTTGGCACCCTAGTTTGTTTGTCATCCATCATGCACATTTATTGTTGTAACCAAATCCCCCTTCGCCGCCCGACCCCCTTCTGAAAAGGGGTCTTCTATTATGCCGGGATTGCTAGTCGCCCAACCTGAGGTTTTACACCTTTATCATCCTGCAGGAGTGGTGATCTGCAAAGGCGTTCTGTGTGGTGATTTGAGGTACTATGTAGGGATCAGGCTATTCCAGATTTGGTCTCTGATTAAACTGACAAAACACATCACAAGAAAAGGGATCTACTTGCATGTTTTGGCACTTTTCTGCTCTTGAATAGATATACCTCATTTTGATGGAAAATAAAGACTCCATATTCCTCAAAAATATACATGTTTTAATCCAAGAAAGGTTTATTAAGTTAATATGTAGTATTAATACGATCATAAAATGTGGCATCTGACAGCCTGTAAAATTTCAGTTAGTTTCTCGTATTTGAACTGGATCAAAAATTAAATGAATTCTTATAGTATCTCTGAATTAACACACCGGTTATCCTGGTGCAACTAACGCGACGGGCCACAACTAACGCGACCCAATTTGTTGACGTCACGAATTTATTTGAGGTGAGTAAACGGTTTATTTTGGTCTATTTGGGCATTTCTTGAACAGTAACTTTGGTGTGCTACATGGTAGCATATTGTGTAGGTAGGGTACACAATATGCTCTTCGAGGGAGCACGCTGTATAGGGAGTATATTGTGGCTCAACAACGCACCTTTAGTCATTGATCAACCTTAGATGCGAATGCTTTCTCTTTCATATCTTTGCTGCATCGGATTGACGATGTATATCTCTTTTTTATCGAACAAATGTCAGTATAACGTACAGGGTGGAGTATGGTACATCAACAGAAAGTGTGCATTGAGCTGCTGTCACATTCAGACACCGATGTGATATGATTGAAATATTATTGAAAGGACTACTAAAATTTAAGAGAAACACATATTTGTACGCGCACTCGTCGCTGAGCGAGCAAATTTGCAAGTTGAACTGATAAGAAGCCTCGCTTGCAGATATAATAAAAAAAAACAGATCTACATCTGAATCTAGGGTGAAGGTTGGCCGGCCTTAAAAGGTCATTAAGCCCCTCCCCACCACCCCGGTGGTTTGTGATATCCACCGTTCTACGGCGGTGGCTCTTATGTAGATCTTGTTTGCGTTGCGTCTTGCTCATCGTTGTGGGTGATGTGGCTGTCATTTTGTGTTGGGTACATATTTTTCTCGTTTACATTTATGGCATTTGATCACCTCTTGTGGGGAAGAAAGGGCTCAGTTACTTGCGTGTTTGTTAATTCGTATAATACTGCTTGTTTCTTTTTTGGTTTTCTTCCCCTGTGTGCCTTGGGTTAGCCTCATCTTCTGATTATGGCGTTCCCTGAACTTTTCATTCTTACTTTTATATATGTTAAACAGAACAACGGCGGAGATACTCTATATAGTTACTCCATATAGTTGAGCGGTACAACGGTACACCGGTAAAGATGCTCTTTCCCAAAGGTTATCGCACCGATTGATTCAGAGGGTGTGTATCTTTAGAAAACAATGATACAGGTCCGGATCCAGAGACCCTGTATCTAGTGGGTTTCTGGGCAAGTGGTGGGGCTAGAGGTTTGCAGTTACATTGCTATATTCAAAATGGAGTCAAACTGGCGGGGCTGTGGTCCCTAAGCCCACCCCCTGGATGCAGGTCTAGTTACATTTGACATGCATATCGAGAAGTATTTGACATATACTTTAAAGCTGGATCAGTCAGTCAAAATCCCAATATGCATTACCAAAACTTCAATGGAGTCTCGATAAGAACTTCAATTGGATTCAGAACTGATTGTGCTGCATTGATTAACTTTCATTTTATGCAGCATTACTCATATGTACAGGTAAGAAAGAGTAAATCGGGGTAATGGCGCTTACAATGAAAGAAATCGCTGAAATACAGTGTTTTAAAATCGGTGTTTGTTGTACCCACACTCCGTGTTCCGTGTACCAGGAAGAAAATTTGATCCGTGGTTTGTTGTGCCCATCTGGAAGGGCAATACCTGAGAAGACATGCATATCATTTGACTTCCATAAGGTTTCACAGGTTTTTACAAATAGCATATTTACTTCGTACCCTAGTGCTACCAAAAACACCTAATATATCGTGTTTATATAATTTGTTCATAAAATACAGACGTCAGATGCCAGAATTTGGAGAAAACATGAATAAAACATGCTTCTGTTTCCTGATAACGATCACAGATAACTGCTACGGCTAGTTTCTTTCAAATAAGGAAAATATCTACTTACTCGGAACTTGATCCGTTTGGCGGGTCAAAACATTGGGTCGCGTTAGTTGTGACCCGTCGCCTTAGTTGCACCAGGATGACCGGTGTGATTAATGTTGGCAATTAATCAGAGATACAATAAAAAATCATTTCATTTCAAGAACGAGAGACTTACTGAAATTTTACAGGCTGTCAGGTGTCACATTTTATGATTGTATTATACCATATAGCAATTTATAAAACCTTTCTTGGATAATAAAATGTCTATTTTTGAGAAATATGGAGCCTTAAACAAATGAAGAAAGAAAAAAGAAGAAATTTCCCAGTGGGCACACAACGTTAAAATGACGTCGTATCAACGTCGATGCGACGTGATCACGTCGCATCGACGTTGAAACGACGTCATTTTGATGTTGTGTGCCTGCTGGGTTACCACGTTTGATTTTTCAACAATAGGACACTGAAACTATTACTAATTTATATTGGTCTGCAATTAAATGAAATATATTTTGTTTTGCAAATCTGTCATAAATTCAAACAGTCTCTCTATTATTGTCCAGTCAGAATCAATGCCTTTGGCATCCATATACTTTTTGCTGGTTCCAGTCCTAATCACCCATATTGGTACCCTGCTCCCCGCATGGTTTGCCCAGTAAATAGAGTGTTAACCCTGACACACTGCTTTCCTTCTTCAATCCGACCGCAACGAATAGGTCCAGAAAATGTGTCATCTGTGTAGGTTTGTCAGTGATACCAAGTAAATTAACCTTTACCACTCTCTGGGCTAATCCAGCAGACGACAACCTGATAATAATTTGTCATTTTCCCAGAAGATACGCTTTGAACATTCATGCAGTTTTTTTTTTTTTTTTTTTTTTTCTTTAATTTTTCCAGAAAATAGGCTTTAACATTTCATGCAAATTGAGACAACTTGCTTGAAATATGAAAGCATATTTTCTTGAAAAATAAGAAAAATATCACGAAGCTGTCCTTTTCTGGATTCTTTTCAGAGTGTAGTAAGGGTTATGGTCTATTTCTTATCTGAAATACATATATCATAATTGTCACTGTGAAAAAAAAACTTTTCACGCGCGCAAAAAAAAAAAACTTCCTGTTGTGTTCAAAGGCGAAGACTTATTTTTATTTCTTTTTTTTTTTTTTTTTTTTTTCATTCAAAATGTAAAGATTAATTTATCTATTTTTGTTCATATTAATTTGGCAACAACACTTTGATATTAGTTTAAACATTTTAGATTCCATGTGTATATGTCTGCTGTATATGTTCTTTATCATAGAAGCAAACTTAATAACATTTAATATTAACTCGTAAAATGTCTTGCAAAACATGTTGCAGACGAAAATATAATTTTGTTTACTTTTTACAGAACATAAGATTTTACATTCGCGTGAATCATCTGCTTAGCATTCCGTACTGCACAGCTGTAAGGAAGCGAGTCTTCAAGGATCATGTGCCCCCGGTGAATCGATAACTGTCCTGGGAGTACAGTATGGTACTAAACTGATATCAACAAGCTGTCTGTCTGCTCCCATGCTGGTTGCTGCCACTAAAACGCTGCGGACTGCCTTATAGCCTATGTTGGCACAAACCGACCAGATGCCTGCTCCGGAACTCTGTCACCTAAGTTCATTTGCAGCAGGTTCCACTTATCTGTTGATGGATTATTTGCAATGGCCAGGGGTGCCCAAGGACAGTGTCTTCTTTTTAAAAAATGTTCTATTCTCGGTTTAATGTTCCATATGCCAAACTTGTCTAATCACCTTTGAGCTGTGTCATGGGAAAGAGCCTATATACCATATGCGAACAGCAAAGAATCAGACGAGCTGCGCTTCCACACAGTCTCGCCAGAAACCTAGGCTGTTCACTCACGTACGCGATAGGCCGAGGAAGACCTTCGCCCCAAGAACTAAACATGTGGCGTTGCCAAGGGGCGGGCATGCGCATTGATAAATTGACTCGACGGGAAGTCCAACGAGCATTTTTCTCTCAACGCGGCTCATTTTCTTCTTTATTTCAGGACAAACATTACCCGAGGATGATCTGAAGCGCACAACTGAATGTCAAGGAACTAGTCTGATAGGATCATGTCCCAGTGAACACAAGATAGCTGTGAAAGGAGTGCAATACGGTACTAAACTGACGTCAATATGTAGTTTATCTAATAGCTCTGCTGGTTGCTGTGACTACGACGCTGCTGACTGTCTTATACCCTACGATGGGACTGGTCAACAAGATGCTTGTTCAGGAAGAGATCTGTGTTTAGGAAATACAATTGCTGCTGCTGACACCACCACCCGTTGTGAAACCACCAGTGAAACCACCAGTTATCCTGTATTAAACCACTACCTGACCATGGAGTACTATTGCGTGGCCGGTAAGTTACCCTTGTTCGGGAAGAAGTCTGTGTCTGGGAGTCTCAGTTGCTGCAGCAGACACTAGCAGCTGTAGAACCTCGAAGTTACCCTATACTAAACCACTGCCTGACCATGGAGTACTACTGCGTGGCCGGTAAGTTCTTTCAGTTCGGGAAATGGTCTGTGTCTTGGTGTCTCAGTTTTTGAAGCAGACATCTGCAGCTGTGGAACCTCCAATTACCCTGTGCAAATCCATTACCTTACAATGGAGTACTTTTTTGTGGCAAGTAAGTTACTTTCTGTTCGGAAAGAGATCTTTGTCTGGGTGTCTCAGTTGCTGCAGCAGAAGCCATCAGCTGTATAATCTTCAGTACTAAACCATAACCTGACCAAGAAGTACTATTGTGTGGCCAGTAAGTTACTTTCTGTTCGGGAAGAGCTCCGGTCTGGGTGTCTAATTTGCTGCAGCAGCTGTCGAACCTCCAAAATCTCCTATACTGAACCACTATCTGACCATTGAGTACTTTTGTAGCATTTGCTGATTACTATAGAGTCTCTCTCTCTCTCTCTCTCTCTCTCTCTCTCTCTCTCTCTCTCTCTCTCATACGGATCCGGAGAATGCCTTATATTTAATAAGTGTCATTACGCAGTGAAAAAACGAACTCTACCGACATGTCATTAAGAGAAACCTAGTATAACACTGTTTCATGCAACTCTTTTTTTCTTTTTTCTTTTTTTTTTCTTTTTTTTTTTTTTTTTTTTTTTTTTTTTTTTTTGGCTTGCGTAGAGTGTCAGCGGTTATAACGGTTGTCTCTACATGGCTAGTCGCTGTGGCCGCTTCCGGCGTGGGTTCGAGGCTCTGTCTGACCAATAGTACTTTATATCTCTCTCTATACCCGTTTTTTTTTAAGATACGTGTGTGTGTGTGTGTGTGTGTGTGTGTGTGTGTGTGTGTGTGTGTGTGTGTTCAAACAGTTCAGGTGTTATATTTTCAGTTTCAAGAATGAGTGCAATATGTGGTTCTGTCCCGTGTGTGTGTGTGTGTGTGTGTGTGTGTGTGTGTGTGTGTGTTATTCAAACAGCTGTTATATTTTCAGATTCAAGAATGAGTGAATTATGTGGTTCTGTCCCACTATTAGACACTGGATCTGCACTCTACCTAATAAATTCAGCTTATCCTTCCTCTATCACATCTGCAGAGATATACTGTTCTTGTTCAGTTGAGACGACAAGCTGTTCCTCCAAGATCAACGTATACTTTGTACATTTTCAACTGGTTGACAGTGGTGGATCCTGTACTGGGAACCAGAAAATTGAGATAGACGACAAAGGAACTGTTCATACGTTTACCTGTAACAACAATACTGGCTTTTCTATAACACATACGCTGTCAAGTAGTTCAAACTTTTTGAAGGTAGCATTCAATAACCAGGCTGGAACTGCAAATGGACAATTTTGGATAGGATTTGAAGGTATGTTTTATTTTATTTTTCGTTTCACATTACGTTAACAAGTCTGTGTAATTTAATTTGTACCCACATAACATATTGTGAGAACATAAGTAACTATGGGGTCTATATAAATAACCGGCATACATGCAGAGAAGAAGAGCTGCAACAAAGGAACCATCTTGGAACAGTCTGCCGAAACTACCCTTGGGAAGTTAAAACTGGATATACCCGATCGCATCCTCAATTTTTATGAAGTTCAAAAATACGAATATATGTTTGGTTTACGTAGGGTCTTGTTCTACTTCATCAATGAAACATCATAGTAAAACACAAATAATAATTAGTCGAGGGCTCAAAGAAAATTTGAAACCAGAAAAGAAAACTACAAGTTGGACCAACCTTCAGGCGGTCGATGTTTTCAACTCGCACTTAAAAGTTTGAACATATCGACCAGAAAGAATTCAAAAATCTGTAGAGGAAGGGGTCTGATAGGGCATTAGAAATATTTCAGGAAACGTTTAAACAAGCGAGTGGGGGAGAAAGCTGGAGTACCTGAAAAGAATAATGTAAGTAAAGGACGATTCTGATAGGTTTGCCATGGACCAGTGGCAAGTAATATGCAATTTTGTCACGTCTTGTGATTCTGAAACCACAGGATCGACTAAGATGTTGCGGTAAAAGAGATGATCCGTATGTGAACGCTTTAGAGCACCCAGTCAAGGAAGTCCCGCTTTAAAACATAGTTACAATACAGTATCGTTAAATGTGACTGGATACACTGGTACATTTTCAACCGGTTCTCAAAGGGACACAACTCTTGTGACATCCTGGGCCCAGTTGTTCAAAACTAACGATGTCGTTTGTTAACGTATCGATAAAACTTTGATAATTAAATATTGCATATAGGTGAAAAAATGTGAGTAGCTTTGCATTTGCAAAAGCTACTCACATTTTTCAGCAAAAATCGTGTGAATTAGATATTGTACTTACTAGACAGTTAACATTTTGACCACTAACAAGCTCGTTCAGCTAACGACGCTTTGAATAACTGGGCCCTGTATGCTTTTCTGCACCCCAAAACTCTTCTGAATAGGTATCTACTCGAAAAGGTAAGTATTTTCTCGAAGGAGAGACCCCTTTTCAGAAGGAAAATCAAACAATTTTGACAGAGTTGCACCCCTTTGAAATTGAATCGGTTCCCCTCTAAAGTACTTTCCGTATATCATAAGTTTTAAGGCTGGCACAATTAATCGGATAATCGATTAATTGATCGATAAATTCAACAAAAATGCTTTTCATTACAGATTTGCTAATAATCGATCATTTGATTTCTGTGGTATTTTCCTTTAGTATTCAGACACCTTAACTCCTTATCACACTTTATCTAATATTTAAACAATAACAATTTACTATCAACTGTTGCGTCTAAAATAGCTGGATGAGTGGCAAACAGTGTAGACCTGAAGAGACGCCGCGTTTGCAGCGTCTCATCTGGGTCTACACTGTTTACTCAGGCCTGTCTGACCAAACACATGCAATACAGTATAACATATGAAAGGGTCATGCTCAGACAGGTAAAATTATGACCAAATATTCTGTGATAGCTAATCGATTATCGATCACAATGACAGGACTGATAATTGATTATCTTTTCAGCTCTGATAAGCCAGCCTTAATAATTTTTGTCATTGTCTCAAAAAGATTTCATTTCCCTGGGCAAGTACAGCAGACGACAAATGGATGGCATTTCCATATTTTCCCCAGACAATAAGCTTTGACGCTCAACAGAGTCTTTACAGGGCTCTGTAAATAGCCGAGGAGCCCAAGCATCTTCGGGCGGACAGCGAAGACTCTGATAAAACTGTGCGGATAAGCAGGCTGATATGATTCTTCGCTGGGCACATCTGCATTTTTGTAGAAAATGCTGTGCCCTGGCTCAAATGCTATTTTTTAATGATTCCAGCCACAGAACAGACGTCATCTCTACGAATAGACTGTCCGGAAGTAGACCAGACTCGCTGTATGGGTACGTACGAGATATTAGGTGCGTTCAGAATAAACCTTTTCGTAGCCGATGGTGTCCTCAATTGTCATTGGAAGATTTCAGTAACCACCGTTAACCTTCTGTAGCATTTGCGGAAAGATATGGCTGTCAATGCTACTAGAACTCATAGTTCGGGTTACTTAGGTAGGCTTTGATAACGTAATTTAAAACTTTCTCTTCCGGACAGATTCTCGTTACTGCTACTGACAGCTAGAAAGCAGTATACATTTGACTAAAAGTAGGAATAAACTCTTAAGATATTTCAGTTAATGTATTTGCAACTTAAAACAAATAACATATCATGATAGCGAAAGTGTTCATAATTCCAGATCTGTCATCGGCGGACTTGGATGTCATACCCATCAGTATTTATTATGGCTTGCGATGGAGAATTCTGAACGCACTGGGTCTGTTATATTTCTAGTTGATTCATTTGGTTTATATTACAGCATAATTGCTCTAATATTCTAACAGTATTGCCTCAGCAAGTTGGTAAAATAATATATTCATATCAGGTGCTCCTAAAGAAGAATCTTGGTCTTCACAATATTGTGCTACGTCACCTGGCAGTAGAAATAACTTTATTGTTGAATATAGGGGTACCTCAGCTCCTTCCCATATTTGTCCTAACATTTCAAAGAGCCGACTTAAACCTATTGATGAGTCTTAAACTGCTGAGTGAATGACACACAGTGCAGGCCCTGATTAGTCGCCGCGTTTGTGTGTCCGATCTGGGTCTATTCTGTTTGTTTAGACACGGTTGCTACAATACCTTAGGGTAAACACGGTATTTCAAACTAGTATAAATATAATGAAGGGTTTCTGTCTATTGCAGTTCTTGATGATTTGCGCGTCTGTGGTTTAATATGTGGCGTTTGTATTACCGTTCCTTATCTCTCCTTCTTTTGATGCCTTATTTTGAGGGTAGTGCTTCGTGATTGTGGCATTTCTTGGGTATCTTTACTTATATTTTTGAAATATTTGAGTTGACTCTCGCTATCTCAAACTCGCTTATCTCGAATAACCGCTTATCTCGAAGTGAAAATTTTTCCCTAATCCAACAGCATGTAAAAAATATTGTGGAAAAGAGGAGAAATTGCTCCTAAGGAGTAGTTTCTCCTCTTTTCCACAATATTTTCGATATATCTCTAACTTCCAGAGTCCAATTACACATATATTTGTTAAATCTGGTTAATCGAATGAGTTTTTCCTCAATTCTGCAAATCTGATATGTCGAAATACGGATATCTCGAAGTATTTCAGAAAGTCCCTTGGAATTCGAGATAACGATAGTCGACTGTATTTGAATTGACTGATCGAACTTTTCTTTTGTATTAAGATACATAGTCTGGCACACACAACGAACTTTGATTCTGTCTCATTTTAAACCAGACGATAATATGTGACAAGTTATAGCAGGAATGAAAATCAAAATGTTTTGTATAAATTATTTACTGATTCGATATTTTTGTTCGCGTAGACTGTCCCTCTCTGAATAACATCACAAACGGAATGGTAGAAACACCAGATGGTTTATCTACAGGGCAGAATGCGACATACACTTGTAATCTCGGATTTGATATCATCGGAGACCGCATAAGAACTTGTACAGAAAATGGCAACTGGAGTGGCAGTGAGCCGTATTGTCAAATTAAAGGTAAGTTATCAGACATATAAGATAGATAGGTATAGAACACAGTTGTAGGGACCAAGACTTTTTCATAGACCAACTACAGCATTGGCTTTATTCTGACCCTCAGTATCATTTGACTTTCAAATTTGGTCTGAAATTAAAGGACAGCTTTAGACTGACATAATTCGACACAAGCAAACTAAAAATACCGTGAACATTTTGGTTTGTCTGAAATTATATGAAATATACTTTTGTGTAAAACTGACATAAATTCAAACAAAACGTTTCAAATGTTGCGACCCTAATGCAATGAAGACACTACAATTTGTTACCTGTACCGGCAACCTTTGAGATATAACCCATTAGAGCCATAATAAAAGATCTATAGGGTTTGATTAGTAGTCTAAGTCTAAAATCAAATTCCCATAATAACTTATTTGTTATATTTTAAATAATAGATATTGTTAAACCGATAACCCATGTCGTCTGCTCAAGTTCAAAAAAATATTGCTCTGTAAATTTAAACTGCACGTGCATATGAGATTGCACGCTCATTATTAACGTACAAAAACTGCGCACATGCACATGCCCTCAGTTACTTCATACACATGTGTGTAGGTATTTTCGTGCATATATGTCCGTGCATATGCGTATCCGCGCTCCCATAATCCTATACTAAAAAAAAAAAAAAGGTAAGAGAAAAGTCCAGGGAGTGCCACAATCACAAACTGCAGCCCTTCCCAGACCCCAAGAGGAAGAGGATACCGACAAATCTAAACATGCACAAACCGAACAAACGTACGAAAAGCACTAAGATTAGCTCTCTCTTCCCCAAGCGAGGTAATCGCAATACTAAAAGGACTGAAAAAAACAAGAACAAAATGCCACATGGAAAGACATACAAGAAATCGCCTCGTAGAATAAACCACAAAGCAACAAAGAGTTAGACTAACACCGGGACCACCGCCTTAGAACGGTCGATAGAGCAAACCACCGGGGGGTTTAAAGCACTTTTACAGCTAGCTAACTTCACCCTGGGTCTCGATGCTACTCTTTATACAGAAATACATAAAAATTCGGTTCGCAATAAGGCTCCCAACTCAGTCAATGCATCACAGCGAAAACATAAAAATCAAATTAATCACTATAATAAACAAAGACGAGTACTCATGGCTAATTCTACTGTATGTCAGAGTAAATGAAAACCATTAGTTGAACCACGGCGGGCCAAGCCAAAGACATATCGTCAAGCCCCAACCCACTGATTAAAGTTTTACGAAGAGGCCGTCATTGAGTCTGAGGCCCGAACCGCCGTCGTGCAATTAAAGAGTGAAGCATAGCCATCAACAATGATTGGGTTGACAACTAGGCATGCAGTCTGCCGCATAATATCCAGGCTATAGCCAATTCTTTTATAACGGTTAATAAGTTTTCTGAATTGCTCCGAAAATTTAGATTTACCTACAATTTTTCTAAATCTGTACACTAAGTCACCGTAAAATTCGGGTTCCGATATACCTTGTTGCAGAAGTGTTTTCAGACTGACGCTATATTTTTCTAACAAGGCACTGTGTCTGCGATAAAATTTCGAAAACCGGCGGGATCCCTCATGGTACTGCAATATGTATATTTTACTCAGCAAATGGAATCTACACTGTTCTTGTTCCCTCAAAAACCTCAACCTGCGCCTACGAAAGAGAAACCATGACCAGACTGCACACAGCCAGCGCAGTCTGCTTAGCACTCTCGACAATATTTACAACCTGCGCCAACTGTGGAGAAATCTCGACAATATTTACAACCTGCGCCAACTGTGGAGAAATCTCGACCAGACTGCACAGTCAGCGCGGTCTGCTCGGTAATCGCGACAATACTTCGTAACGTATGCAGAATCGATTCAAGATGTGCACTACATTTATCATCTGCAAGTAATAATAAGAAGGTTTCCATTTACCAGTCTCGAATGCAACCAGCCATTTCGGAATTTGCACTGAAACCCAACAAATAAATTCTTATAATCAAATAAAATACCACTCACCGAAAAAAAATCGAAAAATGCCTCCTGAGACTTTTAGCGTCATACACATTGGTCTGCCCTTTGTCATATTGTTTCAGTGTTGTTTATTTACAGTCAATTGAGAGTATCAATTTTGCAAAAGAACGAGGAAGTTGATATTTTGCGGTTTCATGAGGTAAACATTATTCACGTGATTCAAGCATAATGTAACATTTGTATTTTGTAATTGCAGGTAGAAAATGGAATTAGGCAGTAAAAAAGGGGCCTCGCGTCCTAAAAAACTTTCTAATATATTCAGACTGCTCTGTATCATAACAACCAGTTTAATTTGAACCCTGTTTCTAAAACTGGGCTGAAGTACTAAATTGTAAAGGGACTGAATACACTTCAAAGATTTTCTGCTATTTTTAACAAGGATTTTGGTTTACTTTCTTTTTTCCTTCCTGCACACAAACTGCATCTGAAAAGGAGTCTAAAAGGAAGGAATTTGCTCTCCATGCAAATCAAAAACAATGTCAAATGAAAAATGCCACACTGTAAATACCTTACAGACTTTTAATTATCATGCTTGTATTTTGTTTACAAGTTTATGTTTGTTAAAGGAGATGCGTGTGTGCGTGCATGCTTACAAACAACTTTAAGGCTTTTAGTCATTATTATTTGTAAACTGTTAACAAATTTATGTTTGATATAGGAGTTTGGTAGTGTGGAGTAGGGGTAGAAGTTTTGTTGTTTTTTTGTTTTTTTTGTTGTTGTTGTTGTTTTGTTTTTGTTTTTTTGTTGTTGTTTTTTGTATAAAACAAAGGAAATAAAGTACACTTTTAAAGTTCCTCTATACTTTTGTGAATATTTATTTTCCAAGAATGTCCGGCGCTGACTAATCCCTCCAATGGTAATATAACGACTACCAACGACAGTTTAACAGTGGGTCAGTACGTTACTTACACTTGTAACTATGGCTATTTACTCAGCGGCAACGATACGAGAGTTTGTCAAGTGAATGCAAGATGGAGCGGCAATGAACCAAATTGTACATTAATAGGTATATCTTGATAGAATGTTTAACGCTTACCACACTATGGACACATTCAGCAGACGATAAATGGATGATATTTTTTTCTAATATTTACCATGATGTAGGATTTCAGATTTTATACAAATTGTGATCTTATAAGACAAAGTCTTTGAAAAATAAGAAAAACGTGTTTCAAACTTTCTACTGCATGCAGCTATATATACGCTTGTACATTGTTTGTATGAGAAACATTTTTTTTCACTGAATAGGTTCATCAGTTAGAAACTATCACATTATTCCACAATTTTCTTATTGTCTCATCCAAAAAGAAATTTTCACTTACTGTGACAGTTTTGGCTCTCATCAAGAACCCTCATCAGACTGTGACTCTGCCCTCGTGACGTCACGGGATTTGGACTGCCTATCACTAGACTGGTTATTCTATTATTATAATTATTATTATTATTATTATTATTATTCGAATTTTGATAATCTTGGAAATGCAGATGCCGTTCATGAATCTTTACGAGTCTCTGGGCAAATTTAGCAGACAACAAATTGATGATATTTTCTAAGTTTTCCGCACAAATAGAGGGTTTGACATTTCATGCAAAGTATCTCAAATGGAGACAATTTGCATGAAATATCAAATCCTGTTTCATGGAAAAAATATAAAAAAAACATAATTCAAAGTGTCGTCTGCCGAAATTTTGATCCAAGTTCTAAACGTTACAGAATAAGATAAGCTGTTTCATTTTGTAAACAAAATCAGTTGAGTTTATTTAGACCCTCAAAGGAAATTCACTCTGATATCCATGATATCTTTCATAAGGCAAGCACTATTGCGCTAACTCAGATAATTGATTTAGGGGAACCGATTTCTTTTCGGGGGCGGTAACTCTTTCAAAATTGTCATGCCACTCTTCTAAAAAGGGGTCTGCTATGAAAAAAAAGAGTCTGCTCCCGAAATGGTTCCCTAGGAAAGCAAATTCCTTCTTTACAGAATAGACACATTTTTAAGAACAAGTTAGTGCACAGAATAGCAAATATGAAGTCACAAAAGTTTTCTTCATTAATGAAAATATGATAGAAAATCTACCAAGTGTGTCTAGTCACCTTAATCGAGAATACAGTCAGTAAATGTTACTGTGTTTTCACCGTCTCTTAGGAAGGCGTGTTTAGCTTGGCGCTTTTTGTTTCAAAATGGAAATATTTTGTTGTGTTTAACCATCTTATACCCAGTTGTCTTTCCTGTTTTTATGTTTAGTTCTCAAGTACTTACACTGAAATTTAATTTATGGCCAAAATCGGTCTGACTTATGCAATTTCTGTGGTAAATTGAGTTTTATTCTGGTACGTTTTGTTCTTTGTAATGTAGTGTTTCACTTTAAAATGATTTTCTTTAATAATTATATAAGTTTAAGATATATAAAGTAAAGCTGTGGTAACAGAGTTGCCACCTTTATGGGAAATAGTTGCCAACTCTGCTTGTCATATGTTCATTTTGTGACTGCTTAATTGTATTGTCTGTCTTTCCCTTTAGCGTTAGAGACATGATGTGGATCTGATGTGGATCTGCTGAGTTCACTTTTTTTGCTATGTTTGTTTGTTTGTTTTTGTTATTGTTTTTAAATTCTATGTGTGTTTTTTTTTTTTCAGATCACCTGAGCCAAAGGCTCAATCAGAGCTTGTGTGATCGCTTGATGTCCGTCGTGGGTCGTGCGTCTTAAATTTACTTAAATGCCATCTCCTCCGTAACCAGTAATTGTATTTTGAAATAATTTCACATGAATGTTTTTTGGGTGACTCTCTACCAGAACTGCATAAAGGTCCGCTCTACTTATCAAAATGGCAACCAGGGCTAAAAATATATATATATTTATTTATAAAACTTTAAACGACATCTCCTCCGAGGCCAATTGCCATAATAATTTCACCGAAATGTGCCTTTCATGCCTTTTTTGAGCAAAATTGCTAAAATGATTTCACTCCGCTGAACAAAATAGCTACCAGGATTAAAAATAGAAAAAAACTTTCAACGGTTTGTCAACAAATTAACGAAACGACATCTCTTCCTAAGTCGGTAAATGGATTTCGAAATAAATTCATTGGAATGTTCCTTGGGTGACCCTCTATCGAATTTGCTAAAATAGTTTCACTCCGCTAAACAAAACGACCATTAGAGCTAAAAATATAAGAAAAAAAAACTATAAACGTCATCTCCTCCTTGGCAAACGTCCCGATTTCAAAATATTTTCACAGAAATGTTCCTCATATTAACTTTTACCAGAATTGCTAAAATCGTTCCGCTTAGTTGAACAAAATGGCCGCCAGAGCTAAAAAATAAAAAAAAAAAGCTTTAAACGACATCTCCTGCTAAGTTACTTCAAAGAAATGTTCCTCATATGAGCTAGGTTGAACAAAATACCTGCCAAAGCTAAAAAATAGAAGAAAAAAATAAACGACATCTCCGCTTAGGCAAATGACCTGATTTCAAAAAAGTAGCGCAGAAATGTTACTCGTGTGGCTCTTCACCAAAACACCAAAATTCTAAAATCTTTCCGCTCGGCTGAACAAAATGGCTGCAAGAGCTAAAAAGAACCAAAAAAAACAAACTTTAAACGACATCTCTTCTTAGGCTTATGCTTAGGCATATGGGGTATACATATCTCAACTTATTACATTCACCAGAGCTTCTTCAAATCTTAGTCACTTTAACTACCGTAATACAAACCCTTACTGCCAAATTTCGTAGGCAGGGCTATCGTTATTTTAAACTTCGTAAGGCGTTTTCGAAATTTTATTGCAATCACAATGCCTTGGTAGAAAAATATAGCGACAGTTTGAAAACACTTCTGCAACAAGGTATATCGGAACCAGAATTTTACGGTGACTTAGTGTACAGATGTAGAAAAAAAAATTGTAGGAAAATCTAACTTTTCGGAGCAATTCAGAAAACTTATTAACCGTTATAAAAGAATTGGCTATAGCCTGGATATTATGCGGCAGACTGCATGCCTAATCATTGTTGATGGCTATGCTTCACTCTTTAATTGCACGACGGCGGTTCGGGCCTTAGACTCAATAACGGCCTCATCGTAAAACTTTAACCAGTGGGTTGAGGCTTGGCCCGCCATGGTTCAACTATTGGTTTTCATTTACTCTGGCATACGGTAGAATTTGTCATGAATACTCGTCCTTGTTTATTATAGTGATTAATTTGATTTTTATGTTTTTGCTTTGATGCATTGACTGAGCTAGGAGCCTTTATGCGAACCGAATTTTTTATGTATTTCTGTATTAAGAGTAGCATTGGAACCCAGGGTGAAGTTGGCTAGCTGTAAGGGTGCTTTAAACCCCTCTTTACTCTACTGACCGTTCTAAGGCGGTGGTTCCGGTGTTGGTCTTGCTCTTTGTTGATTTGTGGTTTGTTCCACGAGGCGATTTGTTTTGTAACCTACCTTGTGTCATTTTGTTCTTGTGTTTTTCGGTCCTTCTAGCATTGCGATTACCTCGCTTGGGAAGAGAGAACTATACTTAGTGCTTTTCGTACGTTTGATTGATCTGTGCTTGTTTGGATTTGTCGGTTTTCTCTTCCTCTTGGTGTCTGGGAAGGGCTTCGGTTTGTGATTGTGGCACTCCCTGGACTTTTCTCTTACCTTATTTTATGACCCAAAGTCAAGGAGGAAAAAACACATAAAAAATGTTTCTCTTGTGAGCCTTTAAAAAAATTGCTAAAATCGTTTTGCTCCGCTGAACAAAATGGCCTACAGAGCTAAAAATATAAAACAAAATAAACAACATCTCTTCCTAGGCCAGTGGCCTGATTTCAAGATGATTTCACAGAAATGTTCCTCTTATGACACTTAAACAAAATTGCTAATATATTTCCGTTCCGCTGGGAAAAAGTGGCCGCTAGAGTTTAAAATAGAACAAAAACAACTTTAAACGGCATTTTTCCTTGTCGAATGGCCAGATTTCAAAATTATTTCACAGAAAGGACCTTTACTAAAAATTGCTAAGGTCGTTCAGTTAGGCAAAACAAAATTGCCACAACAGCTAAGAATGAAAAAAAAACTTGAAATGATATCTCCTCCTAGGAAAATGGCCCAATTTTAAAAATAATTTCGCAGAAATGTTTCTCTTATGACCCTTTAATATAAATGCTAGAAGCGTTTAGCTCCGCTGAACGAAATGGCCACAAAAGCTAAAAAAAGAAAAACCTTTAAAAGACATCTCCTCCTCGGGCAATGACCCAATTTCAAATAAATTCCATGGACGTGTTTCTCATATGAGCTTTTACCTAAATTGCTAAAATCGTTCTTCTCTGCTGAACAAAATGGCTGCCAGAGCTAAAAAAGTAAAACCTTTGAACGACAGCTTCTCCTAGGAAAATGGCTTGATTTCAAAATAATTTCACAGAAGTGTTCCTCTACTGCCATGGTCGCCATCTTGATAATCCACTTTTACTTCACCTGAAGCGATAGGCCAATTGACTTGAGAATGTGCTTTTTTCTCTTCTGATGTGTATAATAATCACAATTTATGGTCGTGTCTAAAAGTCTGCGATGCCCTTGTTTATCTTTTGGATAATATTTTTATTAGATTTGGAACTAAACTTTATAGACAAACTATTGGTATTCCGATGGGAACTAATTGTGCTCCTTTTGTTGCAGATTTGTTTCTTTTTTGTTATGAGAGAGATTTCATGAAGCCTCTCTCACGTAAAAATCAAGCTGACATTATTGAGGCTTTCTTAGTGGACCGGATATACCCTACAGAACTCCAATTAAATAGAGCAAATTCTTCCGATACCGAGGCACCTTTTCTGGATTTGAATCTATGTATATCTAATGGTACAGTTTCCACCAAAATTTATGATAAACGGGACGAGTTTGATTTTGATATAGTAGTCAATTTTCTTTTTCTGGATGGCAATGTTCCCCGGCGTACCTCATATGGGGTATACATATCTCAACTTATAAGATGCGCCAGAGGTTCTTCAAATCTTAATGACTTTAACTACCGTAATAAAGCCCTTACTGCCAAACTTCTCAGGCAGAGCTATCGTTATTTTAAACTTCGTAAGGCCTTTTCGAAATTTTATCGCAGACACAGTGCCTTGTTAGAAAAATATAGCGTCAGTCTAAAAACACTTCTGCAACAAGGTATATCGGAACCCGGATTTTACGGTGACTTAGTGTACAGATTTAGAAAAATTGTAGGTAAATCTAACTTTTCGGAGCAATTCAGAAAACTTATAAACCGTTATAAAAGAATTGGCTATAGCCTGGATATTATGCGGCAGACTGCATGCCTAGTTGTCAACCCAATCATTGTTGATGGCTATGCTTCACTCTTTAATTGCACGACGGCGGTTCGGGCCTCAGACTCAATGACGACCTCTTCGTAAAACTTTAACCAGTGGATTTGGGCTTGACGATATGTCTTTGGCTTGGCCCGCCTTGGTTCAACTATTGGTTTTGGCATACAGTAGAATTAGCCATGAGTACTCGTCTTTGTTTATTATAGTGATCAATTTGATTTTTATGTTTTCGCTTTGATGCATTGACTGAGGTGGGAGCCTTTATGCGAACCGAATTTTTATGTATTTCTGTATTAAAAGTAGCATCGGGACCCAGGTTGAAGTTAGCTAGCTGTAAAAGTGCTTTAACCCCCCCCCCCCCCCCCACCCGGTGGTTTGCTCTACCGACTGTTCTAAGGCGGTGGTCCCGGTGTTAGTCTTACTTCTTGTTGCTTTGTGGTTTTTTCTACGAGGCGATTTGTTGTATGTGTCATTTTGTTCTTGTGTTTTTCAGTCCTTTTAGTATTGCGATTACCTGGCTTTGGGAAGAGTGAGCTAATCTTAGTACATTTCGTATGTTTGTTCGGTTAGTTCTTGTTTAGATTTGTCGGTTTCATCTTCTTCTTGGGGTCTGGGAAGGGCTGCGGTTTGTGATTGTGGCACTCCCTGGACTTTTCTCTTACTTTTTTTTTCAATTCAACTTCAAGATACCTTGACGATTTATTAAATGTTGACAATATTTACTTTGACCAAATGGTGGACGGATATACCCTACAGAACTCCAATTAAATAGAGCAAATTCTTCCGATACCGAGGCACCTTTTTTGGATTTGAATCTATGTATATCTAATGGTACAGTTTCCACCAAAATTTATGACGGGACGATTTTGGGTTTTTTTAAATAGTCAATTTCCCTTTTCTGGATGGCGATGTCCCCCGGCGTACCTCATATGGGGTATACATATCTCAACTTATAAGATTCGCCAGAGCTTCTTCAAATCTTAATGACTTTAACTACCGTAATAAAGCCCTTACTGCCAAACTTCTCAGGCAGGGCTATCGTTATTTTAAACTTCGTAAGGCGTTTTCAAAATTTTATCGCAGACACAGTGCCTTGTTAGAAAAATATAGCGTCAGTCTGAAAACACTTCTGCAACAAGGTATATCGGAACCTGAATTTTACGGTGACTTAGTGTACAGATTTAGAAAAATTGTAGGTAAATCTAACTTTTCGGAGCAATTCAGAAAACTTATAAACCGTTATAAAAGAATTGGCTATAGCCTGGATATTATGCGGCAGACTGCATGCCTAGTTGTCAACCCAATCATTGTTGATGGCTATGCTTCACTCTTTAATTGCACGACGGCGGTTCGGGCCTCAGACTCAATGACGGTCTCTTCGTAAAACTTTAACCAGTGGGTTGGGGCTTGACGATATGTCTTTGACTTGGCCCGCGGTGGTTCAACTATTGGTTTTCATTTACGCTGGCATACGGTAGAATTAGCCATGAGTACTCGTCTTTGTTTATTATAGTGATTAATTTGATTTTTATGTTTCCGCTTTGATGCATTGACTGAGCTGGGAGCCTTTATGCGAACCGAATTTTTATGTATTTCTGTATTAAGAGTAGCATCGGGACCTAGGGTGAAGTTAGGTAGCTGTAAAAGTGCTTTAAACCCCCGCTGGTTTGCTCTACCGACGTTCTAAGGCGGTGGTCCCGGTGTTAGTCTTACTCTTTGTTGCTTTGTAGTTTATTCTACGAGGCGATTTGTTGTACGTCTTTCCGAGTGTCATTTTGTTCTTGTGTTTTTCAGTCCTTTTAGTATTGCGATTACCTCGCTTGGGGAAGGGAGAGCTAATCTTAGTGCTTCATATGTTTGTTCGGTTAGTTCTTGTTTAGATTTGTCGGTTTCCTTTTCCACTTTGGGTCTGGGAAGGGCTGCGGTTTGTGATTGTGGCACTCCCTGGACTTTTCTCTTACCGTTTTTGAAACTTGGAGAAAGCATCGGGATGAACTGAAGATCAAAAATAGTTAAAATCGTTTTGATCGGAAATCCAAAATTGCCGCCATCTTGAAAATCAATTTTTCGCTCCTTCTCTTGAAACGTGAGAGGAAATATCCGGACAAATTGTAAATCGAAAATAGCAAAACAAAGTTCTGATCGGAAATCAAAGCTTGCTGCCATGGCCGTCATCTTAAATATCTATTTTGCTCTCCATCTCCTGAACCTAAAAGCTATTTGACTCCAAACTTGGCAGGACATATCGGGGCAACTTGTAAAGCAAAAATATATATATAGCTAAAATGATTCTGAACAGAAATCAAAGATAGCCGTCACTGCGGCCAGCTTGAAAACCTATTTTGCCCTTCATTTCTAAAATCATTCCCATCGAAACTCCAAGGTTGCCGCCATGGTGGCCATCTTGAAAACCTATTTTGATCTTCTTCTCCTGAACCGAAAGGCCAATCAACTCAAAGGCCAATTATCTCGAAACTTGGAAGGAAGTGTTAGGGCATCTTTTGTAGATCAAAAAAATAAGCAACATCGTCCCATCGGAAATCAAAGATGGCCACCATGGCGGTGATCTTGAAAAAAATCGTGCATATCTTCTCCAGAACTGAAAGGGCAATTAACTCAATACTTGGAAGAAAGTAGTTTGCCAATTTGTAGATCAAACCTAGGTAAAATCGTTCTGTTCGGAAATCCAAGATGGCTGACACAGCAGCCATTTTAAAAATCTATATTGAATTTCTTCTCTTGAACCAAGAGGTTCAAGATTTGAAACATGGTAACTGTAGGAAGTATCAGAGTTACTTGCAGATCAAAATAGCTAAAATCGTTCTGATTGGAAATCCAAGATAGCCGTCATGGCCGCCGTCTTAAAAATCTATTTTGAACTTCTTCTCATAAACCAAAACGCCAGTCGACTTGAAATATGATAGGAAGCATCTATGTGACTTGTAGGTAAAAATGCTATTTTTTTTTCCTGATCGGAAATCCAATATGGCCGCGACAGTCGCCATCTTAAAACCCGTTTTTGAACTTCTTCTCCTGAACGGAAAGGCCAATTGACTCGAAAC
The DNA here is from genome assembly GCA_964016985.1 of Anodontia alba. NCBI lineage: Eukaryota > Metazoa > Mollusca > Bivalvia > Lucinida > Lucinidae > Anodontia > Anodontia alba. The sequence goes on from OZ024824.1 coordinate 89,884,437, forward strand.
AGTATTAAAAGTACGGGGTGACTTGTAAGTCAAACATAGCCAAAATTATTCTGAATGGAAATCCAAGATGGTCGCCTAAGCAGCCATGTTGAAAATCGATTTTGAACTTTTTCTCCTGAAACAAAAAGCTAGTTGACTCGAAACTACATTGGAAGTATCGAGGTGACTTCAAAAATAGTTTGTATAAAATCGTTCCGATTGGAAATCTAAGATGGTCGCTATCTGCAAAAATCTATATTGAATTTCTTCTTTTGACCCGAAAGGCCATATGACTAAAACCTTGTCTGGTAATCAGCTTAGCGATACAGGGTCATCTTGGCCCTCTTGTTTCTTTTCTGATTTTTCATTATTTTGTGAAAACGTCAAAATTTTTGAACAAACAGAACTTATTGAAGGTCTGCCTCCAGTTTACCTACCCTACAGATTCATTACGCAATGTGCAGCTATTTTTACTAAGAAGAATTAACATATTCCACTTTTAAACAAACGACCCGCAACGAAAGGTGCGTACCAAGTGAAGAGTCAGATTAGCTTGCACAATCGCGTAGTCTGACTACTCATTACTGGTTTCATTTCGAATAGCCGAGAATGCAAAGCGATTTTATGTGAACAGCGAAGACTGATCAGCCTGGGTGGATGCGCAGACTGATATGAGTCTTTGCTGTGAGCAAATTTATAGAAAATACTATTAGAGAAGCACTATACGGACCTTCATTGACACTCGCGGATGCATCCATTTTCTATTAGTGATAGATATGACGTTACTCTATACTTTCCTTCTTGTTTATTTTCTAAGAATGTCCGAAATTGAATGATCCTTTTAACGGCGAAGTTCAAACAAACAGCGGTTTAACAGTGGGCCAGAATGCTTCTTACAACTGCAACTATGGTTATGCACTAAACGGTGGTGACACGAGAGTTTGCCGAATAAATGCCACTTGGAGCGGCACACCACCAACATGTACGCTCATAGGTAAACAATTATCATGCTTCATACTCTTGCAGCTGTTTAGTTTTGTTACAGTTCTCCGAATTTCGTTCTTTAAGTATTTAGTGTGTCCAAGGTCAACCTTTATAGATTTTATTTGACCACTTCACTGGTGATATACGCCATATGGCCACCGTCAAATGTCTCCTTGCACTTCACTATAGTGCAGGTTTTTATTCTCATTTTACTTGGGATCATTAAGCCGGTGATAGGGGGGCACATGCAGCTCCGCAAACTATGCTACTGCATATGAAGAGTCTCAGTGAAACCGAGACTCAGACGATCGTCTTTTATATGTTCAGTGTTTCCAAGGACAACATTTGACTGTGTGCATGTCCGACTGATAGTTCCCGATTTAATATGTTGTGCTCAAGTGTATTGATTTAGCAAATAACGAATCTTTTATCTCCAAAGTCAAACACTCCTGGATGAACAAAATGCTGTTCTTCCTGATTTAACTCCAGCTACTGTTGATTCTTTATTGGATCGTATCATTTTGACTCCTCGTGAGGTTGAATTAGTACTCGAGGTATTGCCTGTAGGTAAAGCTTCTGGACCAAATGGGCTGAGTTATCGTATTCTAAAGGAACTTTTGCATCAACTAGCTTCTCCTTTTTGTTCACTCTTCAATGATTCATTGCACAAAGGTGTTGTGCCAGTTTCCTATAAAGAGGCTCATGTTTGCCCTGTTCCGAAGAAAGGTGACTTGTCTGCTGTAAATAATTATCGACCAATATCTCTTCTAAACTCTGAAGACAAGCGTTTTGAACGTCTTGTCTTCAAACATCTGTATAATCATTTACAAACTTATAACTTGCTTTCTTCGCTCCAGTCCGGTTTTATACCTGGCGATTCAACTGTCAACCAACTTACATATTAATATAATACTTTTTGTCATGCCTTAGATTCTGGCAAAGAAGTGCTGGTTGTCTTCTGTGACATCAGCAAAGCTTTTGACAGGGTTTGGCATGCAGCACTACTTTTGAAACTTGAAGCAGCTGGTGTCACAGGACAAGTCCTAGAAGGGGTGTCACAGGACAAGTCCTAGAAGGGTTTAAGAGTCATTTAACTAATCGAAAGCAAATTCTGCCTGGTGCTGTCTCAGATTGGATTTTTATACATGCTGGAGTCCCTCAAGGTTCGATCTTAGGTCCCCTGTTATTTCTTGTGTATATCAATGATATTGTTCTTGATATAGGTTCCAATATTCGACTTTTTGCAGATGATACAAGTGTTTATATTGTCGTCGATGACCCCGTCACTGCAGCTGCTTGTATTAACGCTGACTTAGGAAGAATAACACAATGGGCTGCTAAGTGGCTAGTCACTTTTAACCCTCCAAAAACTGAATCTATGTTAATTTCGCGTAAATTAAATAGAAACCTTCACCCCCCAATATTTATGCAACATGTACAAATAACTGAAGTGGACTCTCATAAACACTTAGGAATAGTATTCTCACAAGACTGCTCATGGCACAAACATATAAACTACATATCTGAAAAAGCGTGGACAAGAATAAATATCATGAGAAAACCTAAATTTCAACTCGATCGAAAATCTCTTGAAACCATTTATATTGTATTTATAAGACCGTTGCTTGAGTATGGCGATGTCATATGGGATAACTGTACCCAGTACGAAAAACGAAAACTGGACAAAATACAAAATGAAGCTGCCAGAATAGTTACGGGAGCAACAAAGTTAGTTTCGTTAAACACACTCTATTCTGAAATTCGATGGGAAACTCTCGAACAGAGACGCAAAAATCACAGGTTAACTCTTTTCTATAAAATGAGGTACAGTTTAACTCCACAGTATCTATCCTCTTTGGTACCTGAATCTATTAGTAATGTTTCTAATTATTATTTAAGGCATTCAAATAATCTACGAGGAATCAATGCTAGAACCACTCAGTATCAACAATCATTTCTGCCAACGGCTATCAAAGAATGGAATAATCTGCCATTAGAACTCCAGCAAAGTAATTCTGTTAACTCCTTTAAATATAACTTAACTAAAGACAAGGAACAAACACCGAAATACTATTATACTGGCAGTCGCCGTCTCCAGATCCTACACACTCGTTTGCGCACTCACTGCAGTGCTTTGAATCTGGATCTGTTCTTGAAAAATGTCTCTGAAACTCCACTGTGTAGTTGTGGTAGTATCGAGGATTCGCAGCATTATTTTTTCCATTGCTCACATTACCAAACTCAACGCACAGCTTTAATGAATGCTATTTCTACAGTTCAGACACCTACTTTAAATCTGCTGCTATACGGCAGCTCAAACCTCTCTGTTGACATAAACAAAGCCATTTTTGAGAAAGTTCATAAATTTATATTGGACACTAAACGGTTTTAAATCTGTGGTAAATGCATGTTGCAGGTACAACTTGTCCTGAACAATATCTGCATTGTCTGCCTGTGGATGCAAGCTCAGTTGTTCCTCTCCAAGAATGCCATTTTCATATACCTTGTTATACACTGTTTGATTCTTTTTACTGTTTTCTTAATACAAACACTTATTGAATTATTTATTTATTATTTATCTATTTATTTTCATTTTTGTTTTACTTTTTCTTTATTCTTATTTCTTTTTTTATTCTATATTTTTGTGTGTGTTTTGTCAACTAATTTATTTTACCTTCTCACATGTAATAAACCACAACATTTTGCCTTGATCTGTGAAACAATCTGCCTTCAAGTCAACAACGAAATATACACCGTAGAGGAGAAGAACTCTATAAGTATTTATATGCTTTCGTTCTAATCCTATATCGTTTGTATGTCAAATTTGTTACTTTCTTGTACTTGTATTATGTAATAAAATATGTTTAAACCAATCTTTTATGAAGCGGTATTCGAATATCTTGTTGTTGTTTTTTGTTGTTGTTGTTTTTTGTTTTTTTTTGTTTTTTTTTGTTTTTTTTGTTTTTTGTTGTTGTTGTTTGTTTTTTTGTTTTTTTGTTTTTTTTGTTGTTTTTTTTATTTGACGGGGCTTGCATGATGTTTGTTGGTTTCTATTTTGCTCATCTGACAGATTCCTTCATACTCCTATCGTCGTTTCTGTGTGCGTGTGTGTGTGCGTGCGTGCGTGCGTGCGTGCGTGTGTGTGTGTGTGTTCAATTCAGATTTAAGCCCCGGTGAAATACTTTTCACTGACCGTTCCAAGGCGGTTCTTCTGCCTTGGTTTATTTTTGTTATAGTTCGTCTTTGAATGTGTGTGTCGCTTACAGCTTTTAGTTTTAGATAGCCATTTGGCCACTTTATGGGAAAGTAACTGTCCGTTTGGCTTTCTGCTAGTGATGTTTCCAATAGGGTCTAGTTATTTTGTGTTTGTGTTTCTTTCCCTTTGTTGTCTCTGATGGGAGATCTGGGATAATTGTATCGGTTCCTGATCATTGCTGTCCCTTCTATTTTGTTTAAGGTGATGATTCATATTTGAGACCGGACAACGCTGTCAGAACTGCATCATAAATAATTGTGAGGTTTTGAAGCTGTAAATGTTTGGGATTTAAGCCCTTATAGTTCTGGTAATGACTGTTTAAAAAGTCTTAATATACATGGCAGATTTTTCGTAATTTCGGTCGATGGACTTCCTGTTTGCTTTTTTGCAGACCAATCACATTCGGAAAAGGTGTCTTTTCTAAATTGACAGAATTTCCACCCGAGGGAAGCAATTTCTTTTCTTCTAGGTGATAACAAAGACAGTTGCGACTGAATTGCCTCCCCTGAACAAGAATACCATTAAGGAAGTTCTTCTTATGGAGATTCTTTGTTCAGTCATTTAGATGGTGCTTAAACTAAAATGCTGTCTGCATTAACAAGGTTATTCAAGTTTATGTTTACCTCAGGCTTTATTCCTGATGACTGGTTGCACGGATTTATTATCCCTATAAAGAATAAAGGTGATAAAGTAAGCCCTGAAAATTATAGGGTGATGCTGATTTTGAGTTGCTTTAGAAAGTTATTCACTGCAGTCTTAAATTATAGGCTTAATATATATTTTGCAGACATGAACATACTGAATAAAGAGCAAGCTGGCTTTCGTAAAAACTACAGTACCATCGTTCACATTTTCAACCTAAAATGTTTAATTGATTATTCGGCTTTATTTGTTCAATGGAAAAAAAAATATTGTGCATTTACTGATTGCAAGAAAGCATTTGACTCTGTTAACCGTGTATACCTAAGGCAGAGGCCACTTAACAACAGTATTGATGGCTAAATGATTAAAATTATTCATAGGTTGTATGTTTATGCTAAGTCCTGCGTTAAATGGGGACATTCACAACTTGCAACATTTTATAGTAATGTTGGTGTTCGCCAGGTGAAGTTATCTAAAACTTTATATCTTGCTGTATGAGGATTATACTATGATTTTTGCTGAATCGGCTACTGAACTTCAAGCGGATTTAAATGCTATGTATCCATAATGTAAGTCATGGGATCTTGAGGCAAATCCAACCAAGACAAAAAAAAAACACAATATTTACTAATAGTAAATTGCAGCGAAATCCAATGTTCACGTATAATGGTCAACAATTATACATTGTGTACCTAAGTGTTAAGTTTTCTTACAATGGACGCTTCTAGAGGCATAATCAAAGACTGGTCGACAAAGCTCTTAAAGCATTGTTTGCTGTTTTAAGAAAATCCAGAAAATTTCGTTTACCTGTAGACATTCAACTTCAATTTTTTTATTCGGGATTTTTGTTGCATGGTGCCAGTCACTGAATCGGCAATAGGAAAGTGCTTAAAAGGTTTATATGAACTTGGGACATTAGGACGCTTATGGAACTAGTAGTCAAATGGACAGTATTCTAATAACACATATTATTATTATTATTATTATTATTGTCAGGGATGTATTTTCTGGTGTTGATTTATACATACTCTTGGTCACAGCCATGTGACCATGAGGATGGTTTAGAATATTCTTCAATATCATAATTTGCAACTTTCCTCAAATGTTTTACTACATGTGCTTAATTTGTTGAAAGGTTTGACTAATGCTCCAGTTGAAGTTACAGTCGATAATAAAATCTTGAAGTCTTGTAAAATTTTAATATGGGTGTATTGATGTCTTCCAATGCTTTTTCCCCTTTAATTTCTACTAATGTCTGTGCTTTCAACATATTTCAGAAATTCGTTTATTGCCTTTACACGGAAAACGTGAATGTGCAAACTTTTTTCATGATTTAATGCAAAACATTTTGTCGTCAATACCTGTGCACATTCAGTTTTTTTTTTTTTTGTTTTTTTTTTGTTTTTTTTTTCTATTTATAAGTCTTAAAAAGTTCTAATTGTTTTAATTTCATAGTAAACTACCAACAATTTGTTTTCAAAAATCAAAAGAGTAGGTAGATTGGGGACAGGTTTTCACTTGTTCAAAATCTCTGATATTTTCACAGTATTGCTTTGAAAAATTTCAATAATTAAAAAATCAGTAGAGAAAAGGAGAAAAGTAAAATACAAACATATTTTCTAAGTCAAAACTTAAAAAAAAATCTCTATACCATGAAAATTCTATAGGTAAGATCAATTTTAGGCCATAGACTTTATTTAAGGGTAAATATCTTGGACAAACGCACAGAAACAAAAAAAAATACATATGGTTACTTGGAACAAACTATGTACATTTACAATAAAACGACAAGCAAAAACGTCTTTCCAAGTGATGATGAAAGGACAGTAGTTAAAAGTAATACGACTAACGATAGACGTTTTGTGGTATTCTTTATGTCCATCATAAGGATCAAACGATACTGATGAAAATGATTAAGTTGTACAATCAAGCAAAGGAAGACAATTTCACTTATAAATTTGACTGTATTTTACGCTAGATAAGAAGGGGTATCAGGTAAATATCATAGTTTTACTTACTTCTCCTTGGTACTCATTAGGAGCGCCTTGGCATACCCACAACAAATGTTTCGTAAAGAAATAAGAAACATATGAATCCTTTTCGGTTGAGAGAGAAAACATCTTATTTGGAGCTCTATATACTCTTTTATGTTCTTTTCAAAGTATGTCCGACATTGAGTGATCCCTCTAACGGTGACGTAACGCTAACTAACGACAATTTAACGGTTGATCAGAACGCTATGTACAACTGTAACCATGGTTATATTCTCATCGGTGAAGATAGGAGAATTTGTCAAGTAAATGCAACATGGAGCGGCAGTGAACCAATTTGTGAACAAATAAGTATGTTTTAATCATCATGTTATAAATTCTAATAACGATCTCTACGTGCAGCAGCGAATTCGTGAACAAATATGTATGCTTGAATTATCATGTTATAAATTCTAATAACAGAAATCCACGTGCAGCTGTCAATTGGGCATGCATAAAATCAGCTGGTGAAATATCGCGATCATTTTAACGTGAATTTGTAAAATTTGTAACATGCATGACATGTAAGGTGTCTATACCATAAAATCAGATAAGACGCCTTTTCAACCAAACCTTTTTTACAGTTTTTACGATCCGAACAAACATTTTGTATGTTTTTTACTTTTTTTTTTTACATTTTAACTAGGGTGAGGATTCGGTACTAGAAAAATTGATTTAAACCTACGATACCTTTTACTTCTGACTGTTCTATGGCGGTGGTTCTGTTGTTGATTGCTCTTTTTATAGCTTTATGGTTGCCCACTGTGAGGCGTGTTAAAACGCCTCACAGTGGGCAGCCACAAAGCCATACAAAAGCAGCCACACAGGTAGCAGTCAAAAAGCCACAGAACCAACAACAGAGCCATCGCCTTTGTTGTGCCATTGTTGTGGTTAGTGGATCCCATCTACAACAGTAATCACCTTATTGGTGAGGTCGGAGGTGTCCTATTTTTCTTATTACTGCACAAAAAATGCCTTACCGAGGTGCTTCTAATGAGTACCCACAACATATGTTTGTATGCATAAGTAAGAAAAGTATTTGATTGATATCTACCTATCTAGAGTTTTGTTAAACAAACTCATGTAAAATGCTTTACAAATAACGTTAACGCAAGCTGTTATATGTTTGGCCCTTTCCCATTGTCATCTTAATTTCTGTGGATCAGAACGCTACTTAAAACTGTATCTATGGTTTTATTCTCCTCGTCGGTGAATATAGAAGAATTTGTCAAGTAATGCAACGTGGAGTGGCAGTGAATCTATTTGTGAACAAATAAGTATGTTGTAATCATAATCTATATCCACGTGCAGATGTCATGAGGGCATGCATAGAATCAGCTGGTGAATATCGTAATCACTTTTGCATATAAAAGACGAGGTACGCTTTTTCTACTGCGTTGTGCCTACTTCAAGGTCAAGATTTGCAAAGTAAGCAAATCGAAAAACAAATATTGCAATATGAGACCTGAGTGTCTCTAGTTTAATCCTCTTGATTTATTTTAATGATTGGAATGAGTTTGCAGTGACATACCTACCCCTTAGATCACGTTTTACATTGAGTGTGGCAAAATGCAACACCCTCGTGCAGTTTATGGCATGATTTCATACATGTTTATGATTTGAACCGAAAACAAATTTGTTTCAGTTTATTAAGAAGATAATTATACACCTTGTAATGGCAACAGACAACCGCTTCCGACTATAGACGATACCCTGAAAAAAAAACTTTTTCGTCATTATTATACTATTGAACTTATGCGTATCAAAGTACTGTAGGGACTGCAAGACTGTATTTCGACATATGGACATAATAATAAGCCCGTCGTTGGCAAGTTAGCTGGCTGTAAAAGTTCTTTAAACCCCTCCGGTGGTTTACTCTTCTGACCGTTCTAAGGCGGTGTTCCCGGTGTTAGTCTTACTCTTTGTTGCTCTGTGGTTTATTCTACGAGTCGATTTGTTTTAAGTCTTGCCTTGTGTTATTTTGTTCCTGTGTTTTTCAGTCATTTTAGCATTGCGATTACCTCGCTTGGGGAAGAGAGAGCTGATCTTAGTGCTTTTTCGTACTTTTGTTCGATTAGCGCTCGTTTTTTTTTTTTTTTTTTTTTTTGTTTGTTTGTTTGTTTCCTCTTCCTCTTGGTGTCTGGGAATGGCTGTGGCTTATGATTGTGGCTTTCCCTGGACTTTTCTCTTACTTTTTGTATCAGTATACATTTGTTAGGATACTTGAAATGCTGGAACGTGCTTCACAACTAACATTTGGTCGAGTGTAATCTCACAGTAGATTTATGCTATATCAATCTCGTCGTTTTCGTTTTCCGTAAGGTATGCAAGCTGGGCTGTTGTATGAGGTATGATTAATGTAGGCCTTATATCAAATAAATATAAAAGATGTCCAGGAAGAGCTATAGTCACAGAACATAGTCTGCCAATGGCATCAGTATTCCCTTTTCTTGATTAAAGTCCTTTAGACTGTTGGTAGAAACTGGCCCATGGTTCAAACTCTATTTTCCAAGAGCTTCTTCAGTACACTGCCATCTTTGAATTCGGACACGTCCACTGATGCAAATAGGGTTTCACTCTAAAATCAGAAACGGAAAGGCAAACAGTGTGTGTTTATCATAAGAAAGACTAGTAATACTCTTAAGGAGGCTGTATAACAGTGCGGGGAATCCACGTGACCAAATGGCTAGGTACAAGGAAGGAGTTTGCTACTATTTTTAGCACTGCATAAGGTAGGATCTTTTAGAATATCTCTATTCATACCAAATAAAGTTTGCTCAAATAAAGCGCAGAGTACGCAGAAAATAAAGCTCTTTCTGGTAGTGTAAGCGCTATTCTACGATCTGGTCAGATTCTCGAGAACATTCCATTCCGTGATTCCGTCATTCCGACTTCGTATCCGCTCAATATCTTAGAAACGAATCAATGAAATCAGACCAAATTTTGCTTATACATTTCCCTAGACCAGATCTATGTTGGGACTGTTACGCATCAATTTCCGGAATATACAACACAGTTACGTCCATGGATTATTGTCAAAATTTTGTTTCCACACAATATCTTGTTAGCGAATCGATGGACTTTGATCAAATTTTGCATGTACATTGGCCTTAATCAGATCTAGGTTGGAGTGTTAAAAGTCAATCTTTGCAAATTTATAACAGCTATGGCCTTTGATTATTGTCAGAATTTTGTTCCGCTCAATATCATGAGACCAAATTGATTACATTTGACCAACTTTTGCATATGCATTGAGGTTGACCAGATCTGCATCAGGATAGTTACGCGCCATTTTTCCAAATTTACATGGTAATGGCACTTGATTAGTGTCAAAATTTCATTTCCGCTAAATTTCCTGTGCGCAAATTGATTGATTTGGTCAAATTTGATACATACTCTGATCTTGACCAGATCTAGGGTGGGATTGTAACACTTCAGTTTTCCCAAACTTACAACACAGGTGTGGCCCTTGGTTACTGTCAAAATTTTATTTCCGCTCATATCTTCTGAATGAATCGATGGAATTTGATCAAATGATGATCAGATGTTAGGATTGTTACCTGTCATGTTTTGCAAATTAACGTCAGAAGTACAGCCCTCGATTATCATTAACATTTCGTCGTTTCCTCTCAATATCTTGGGAACAAATTGATGGAATTAGACCATTTTTTTCATATGCATTTACATTGATCACCTTTATGTTGGGATTTTTACGCGTCAATTTTTTGCAAATTGACAACATGGTTATTGCCCTTGGTTGTAGTCAAAATTTCGTTTCCGCTCAATATCTTGTGAATGAATTAATAGAATGCGATCAAATAATGCACATGCATTGATTGATCTTAACCAGATCTAGGTTTAGTTTGTTACGTTAAAATGTTTGCAGATTCACAACAGAGTTTTGGCCCTTGGCAATTGTTAAATTTTCTTGTCCGCTTAATTTCTTGTGAAGAAATCGTTGTCGATGGAATTATTAAATTTTGCATATGCATTGACCTTAACCAGATCTAGGTTGGGATTGTTACGCGCCAATTTTTTTCAACACAATAATGGTCTTAGTTATCCAGTTATGATCAGAATTTCGTTTCCGCTCAATATCTTTATAACAAATTTAGAGAATGACCAAATTTAACGTATGCACTGTCGGAGACTAGATCAATTTGGGAGTGTTACGCTTCATTTCTTGCAAATTTACAACATGGTCATGGTCCTTGGTTGTTGTCAAAAGGTTGTTAACCCCAATATGTTTTAAAGAAATCGATGGAATTTGATCACACTTTACATATGCACTGGCCTTGACCAGATCTAGGTTGGGACTATTACGCATCGAGTTTTGCAAATTTCAACAGAGTTATGACCCTTTGCAATTGAAAAACGTTTGTGTATTCCCAATATCTTGTAAACGCACTGAGGGAATTTAAAAAATTGCATATGCATTGACCTTAACCAGATATGGGTTTTGATTGTTTTCGTCAAATTTTGCTAATTTTCAACACAGTTATTTTCTGTAGATTATCGTCAGAATTTTGTTTCCGCTCAATACCTTGAGAACGAATCGCTGGAAATACACTAAATCTTGCATATGCATTTACCTTGACCAGATGTTTATTGGGATTGTTACAAGTCAGCTTTTGCAAATTTACAACATGGTTATTGGCCTTGGTTATTGTAAAAAATTTCATTTCCACTCAGTATCTATGCAAATTATGCATATGTATTGTCCATAACCGGATTTAGTTTGGGATTGTTACGCGTCAATTTTTGCAAATTTACAACGTAGTTATGACCCTTGGTTATGGTCAAAATTTCATTTCTGCTCAATGTCTTGTGAAAGAATTGATGGAATTTGATCAAATTTTACATATGCGTTGACCTTAACCAGATCTAGATTGGGATTGTAATGTGCTAATTGTCACAAATTTACAAAGAGTATTGTCTTTTGGTTATCGTCAGAATTTAGTTTCCGCTCAATATCGTGAGAACAAATCGTAGGAATTAGACGAAATTTAGCATATGCATTGAGGTTGACCAGATCTAGGTTCAGACTGTACGCGACAGTTTTCGCAAATATACAACACAGTTATGGCCCTTTTTTATTGTCGGAATTTCAATTTTACCTCAATAATTTCGGAACAATGATGAAATTTACCAATTCTGCATATGTCCCGGTGTTAGCCTTACTCATTGGTGCTATGTGGTTTAATTTGCGAGGCTATTTGTTGTATGTCTTACCTTGTGCCATTTTGTTCTTGTGTTTTTTTCAGGAGAAGAGAGAGCTAATCGTAGTGCTTTTCGTATGTTTGATCGATTTGTGCTTGTTTGGATTTGTCGGTTTCCTCTTCCTCTTGATGCCTGGGAAGGGCTGCGGTTTGTAATTGTGGCACTCCCTGGACTTTTCTCTTACCTTTTTTTATGCTGACCAGATTTATTTTTAGATTATTACGCGTCAATTTGTGCAAATTTACAACACAGTTTGGCTCTTGGTTATTGTCATTTTTATTTACCCTTTATCTTGCTTGTAAAAGTACTTAAATAATATAGACAGCAATTTGTACACCTAAAGAGTTGCAATATTCTTTCTTTACTTAGAATGTCCGGTTTTAAATGACCCCTCCAACGGTGAAGTAATAACAGACAATTCAACAGTGGGCGGGAAAGCTTCTTACAACTGTATTACTGGCTATGTTCTAACGGGTGACAATATGAGAGTATGTCAGGTAGATGCTACTTGGAATGGCACTCAACCAATCTGTAATCGAAATGGTAGGTTTTTTTTTCGTGTGGGCGGGAAGCTTCTTACATATATAACCCTGGCTATATTCCAATTGAAGATAGTATAAGAGTGTGTCAAGTTGATGCTGCTTGGAATGGCACGCATCCAACTTGTCAACAAAACGATAGATTTTCATTGTCGCGTTAAAACATTACTCGCCTTCTAAACGTTCATGCAGGTTTCAAGTCGGTCCACATAACGTAGAATTCAACTGGTATATATGGTGAGTATTGAAATCATTTAGTGGATTGTAATTTGCACGATCCAGTTAAATACACTAACCGTATAATATATTACATTATTGTCCTGTATATATGAATGGCCCAGCACTTTGACCATTATAATGACAAAGATTATATCAATATGTGAAATGTTACCATTTCAAGGAAGCCACTGTCAAAATTGTTTTCCACCTTTCTGAAAAAAAAAAAGTCTATTCTAAAAAGAAAGAACTTTGATATTGTTTTCCATCTTTATTTAAGGATCTACTATAATTGACCACTTTTCAGAAGAAACCAAACAAGAAGTCACAAAAATTGTGACCCTTGTAAAAATGGCGGAAATTCTACCATATGTTTCCTGCCTTCTTAATTAATGGAGACAACAATAAGTACAATATGTATATATGTTATAAATATGTACTCTTCTCTTCTTATTTACTTAGAAGAATGTCAGGCATTAGATGATCCAACCAACGGTGAAGTGATAAAAGGCGCTTTAACAGTGGGCGGGAAAGCTTCTTACAGATGTTTCACTGGCTATGCTCTAGTTGGTGACAAAATGAGAGTATGTCAAGTAGATTCTACTTGGAATGGCACTGAACCAACCTGTAAACGTAACGGTAGGTTTTCATTATCGGGTTACAAACATTTCTTACATTATCTTAATCTACGAATAGGTTTCAATGGGGTCCGCATAAATATGATTCAATTTGCACGTATGGTGAGTATTGAAATCGTTTAGTGGATTGCAATTTGCAGGATCCAATTCAATATTCTAACCATATGATACATTACCAAACTACATTATATATATGAATATATATATATATGAGCTCAGCACTGCGACCAGTTAATATCTTAACGTGAAATGGTACACATTCAAGAAGGTAACTCTGTCAAAATTGTTTGGCTACTTTTCTAAATAAAAACGTTAAACTATTATACCCCGCCATTATCGGGTCATGGGCAGGTAACTCCCTAAACCTTTGACGAAATTTGCCCATTAGCAATCTCAAACCAGATCTCTATAATATCAATGCACTATCCAAGTTTGGTGAAAATCCATTCAAGTTTACTCGTTATCATCCGGAAACGAAAAATCGGACGGACGGACAGACACACGGGCGTCCAACGTTAAACCATAATATCCCGCCACTTTCGTGTGGCGGGGTATAAAAAGGGCCTACTCAAAAAGGAAAGAATATGCTGCCTATGAGAGCAAATTCTTTTCTCTTAGAGTAGACCCCGTTTTCAGAAAGGGCATAGTAAATCACTAGGAAGTCACACATATTGTTTCCATGTACGGTAATGATCGGAAATCTACCAGGTGTATCAGATCCACTGATAACAGCTAGTGTAATGTTATTGTATTATAAATATTTGATTTGTATTATTATTTGTTAATGTTGAGGTTTTATAGACCCAGTCAATATTATGGGGCTATGTCGAGCACGGTCAGTTTACCTAACAATTTTTACTGCCCAGGCTCAGTCTTCTAAGCGGTTAACCAGTATTGTGCACATTCTTTCGCCAGTTTAAACTGCAACTGCCCGTCTTGAATCAGCGGAAGGGAGAGGTGTGTATTATAAATATTCGGTAAAAGAAGGTGCCCAGTTCCATAAATCGATGTAAATAGATAACAGTTCTGTCTTTGATCTATTCTTAAAGGGTACTCTTAAAGTAAACAATTTGCTTACACTGCACGGATAAACGTTAAAAAGATTGCCTTTGAAACAAAGAACACATTACAGATTAGAAAATGGGAGTCTCGGTTTTATTGAGATCCTCATAAGCAGTAATGAACACTGCTTACACCCTCTAGCGTCTTGATGAGCAGAAATCTATTTTCAAATATACCACAATGGGCCCGATAATCCCAAAGGAAATGAAATACGATATGCACTAGTTTATTAAGTAAAAAGAATTTTCCTGTTGTGGTACATGTTATTCTAAGTGTCGGTAGTTTGGAACGAAAAAGCGTCGTTCTGATTGGTACTAATTCTGTATGTAACCATTTTACAGTCTTTGCTCATTCTACTCATCCAGGCTATTTTAAAAATCGAATAGCGTTAAAGCTGGCGCTAGGGGGTGGAAGCGTATGGAGCCTCGCAAACTACAGTGTTGTATATGAAGAGACTCAGTCTAACCGAGCCTCCGATTTCCGTGATTTTGTATGTTCTTTGTTTCCAAAGGCAATCCTTTTTTACTTCTGTTTAACTCTACTGTAGCTGGTTTTGTGCCGTGTGGCGGCCGTAAAAAGACTCCCCGACATCATCATAGTGCAAGTGATATTAAATTTCCTTTGGGGTCATTGGGCCAATCCTGCCTGATTATTTTGAAAATTGAATACCGCTAAAGCCGGCGCTAGGGGCGTATGCAGCCTCGTAAACTACAGTGTTGCATATGAAGTGACTCAATCAAACTGAGTCTCCGATTTTCGTGATTTAGTGTGTTCCAAAAGCCAATGTTTTTACTCTCTCTCTCTCTCTCTCTCTCTCTCTCTCTCTCAAACACAACATAGTTTACTCCTAGAATGTACCTATAATATACCGCAATCAGATCCTAGAATATACAAGAACATATCAACACACAATTGTTTAAATCAGTAAAATGGTCAGAGCTTGTTATAGCGTTGATAATATTGAAACCACGAACACAGTGTGTATTATATTATCATTCCGTCACAATATAGTCTACTCCTGGAATGTACCTAGAATATACAAGAATTTATCAGCAAACTATTGTTTAAATAGTACAATGGTCAGAGCTTGTTACAACGTTGATCATATTGAAACCACGAACACAATGTGTATTAGTGTACTATTGTCTTTCCGCCACTTAATGCGTTTTTCAGAACTAGGAGACGAGTGCACATCATTAGCTGACTGTTTAGAAGTTATACCTTGGTCTTCTTGTGACAACAAAATATGCGCATGTGCCCCTGGATATAAGAAGCAAAATAATGCATGTGTAAAGATTAGGCCAGCCGAAAAACCAGGTAAATTGCCGAAAGCATTTCTCCATTTGAACAATGATTCTTTTTGCACGCACCGTATAAGAAATTCTTGGAATTTTCGGATTATGGTCAAACAAAAATATTCTTGCAACTACCCATTTTGGGTTTAAGGGAACTGGTACACTTTCAGGGTGGCAACTCTGTCAACATTGTTTCCGCCTTCTTTCTGAAAAGAGGTCTACTGAAAAAGAAAGTAATTAGCTCCGTGTGGTAGCAATTCTTTCCTTTTACAGTTGAACCCTTTTAAGAAAGGGATTGGTGTGCGCAGGAAGACAAATCACAAAAGTTGTTTTTTGTCGATCTTACGGTTGCTCTACCAAGTGTATCCAAACCCCTTTGAGAGAATCCCTAAAATACCATTTTAATTTCTTTAGTCAATAAGCGACAACATAGACCCTCAACAGACTGGGCAGATATTCAGGCTGATCCGGATTTACTTAGGTGATATGTCGTTCATTTTGTATTTCGAGAGATTCAAGTCCTAGACAGTACAAAATTGTCGTGGGGTTCGCAGGAAATGACCATAAATAACGTACATGTAGTTGAAGGAGTCTTGAAGTCCCTCGTAGATTTCTTGTCTTAATTCTTATCTCGCTGTTTGCAGATGCGCAGACTGATTTAAGTCTTCGTCTGGCGCAGGTGTAAGAAGGTATGTTTTCTTACGTTGCACCTTCAATGTATTGATGACGATGTTTCTTTCATATCTAGTACAATATAAATTCTTTCCGTTTAGAGAAGCCTCTTTGCTGAATGGAGCAAAACAATTAGACAGATTTTTCTCCATGTAGAATGTATTAAATCTCCTTAATGTACTTCCAGATGATGGTGGCTTCGATATTGGAATAATCATCGCTATAGTACTTGGGTGTGTGTTTGTGGTTTTTATCTTGGTGGCATTCACTTGCTATAAACTAAGACAGGTAGGAAATAAGTCTATTATTTTTTTGGTATTGTAGTTCACCCATGCTAAGCGCAAAGCAGATTTGTAGCAGACTATATTCTATATTTTAATAAGGCAGACGATTCACACCAAATGCAAAGCCTTATTTACGCTGACAAATTAAAAAAAAACAACAGACTGGCATCTACGGATGCCGTTATTACCTTTTTAAGAGTTAAAGAATCATTTAATGCATTTGGCAAAAGATTATTATGTATCTGATAGACACTGTATACTCTTAGATCAATATCGAATAAATGATAATAAATTCGAGTATTGGTTAAAAATTAACAGTAATAATTAAATCCCATTTTATTTGTATTATAATATATGTAGACTAGAAACGTATTTAGTGGAAGCTAATATTTATCTATTATGTCGCTTTATAGGAAAGATCACGAAAATCTTGTTTTTGTTTTGTCTTTTTTTTACTTATTTACACATGCCACAGAGATAAAAAAAAAAACGTTAGAAATGGATTACTATTTGTTAAAGAGTTAGTATAGTCCTTTTTTCACTGTTATATGTAAAAGAAATCATGTGTAAAACCTATTTGTTTCGAAATTGAAACTGTACAGATGGTTTGTACAAAGTGAAAAATTGGTAAGATCATAACTTATATGCCTAGCATGGTAGTCTGATACCTATAAAAAATGATACCTATGGGTCAACTAGTCGGCTGCACGATCCATTAGAGTGAATCTGGGCTCTACGAGATCACCTGTTTACACTGTTGATATGGATCGCCAGGTTATCCAGGTCCAGTTTTACTTTTTATATGGGATTTGTTTATCTCAATTTTATATTGGAAATAAATACCAAATAAAAATGTCGTTAGCATTTTAAAACACTTTTTGTAGTAAATTTATTGCTCCAAAGAGGGCTCAAATCCAGTAATCGGTCAGTCAAACTTTTAAACACAACGCGAAGTACAATCGGCTTGACAGGGTCTCTCTTTATCCCGGTCCGGTCTTTGCACTGACTTGATAGACCAACCGCTAGTCTAAGACTGGACGCTCTACCCTAGTCCGACTCCGGCTGGCCTGCCTGCACCGAAATTGGCGCAGTAGTCGATCCGAGACTAGACGCCCGACCTTAGTCCAACCCGAGTGATCTAGTACATATTAATATATTTTAGTCTCCCATTTTAGGCTGGGTTCAACTAACAACACACGGGACGCGTATGCATACAAACACATGTAAATATCGTTCATTAGGCTGCCTACTTACCTACCTATCTACTTATATGTCTACCTGCCTACCTACTTCCTACTTACCTACCTACTTATCGACAGGGGCATCCAGATACTTATCACTCAGAACATTATACCTACCTACCTACTTATCATCCCTACCTACCTATCTACCTACCTACCCACTTATCTGCAGGCGCTTCCACATACTTATCACTCAGAAAATACATACATGCATACATACATACATACATACATACATACATACATACATACATACATACATATTCGTGTACGTGCTTGTGTGCTTGCACACGGGCGGCATGCATGCACGTTTTGCGTTTCTTTTTCCACGTTTAAAGTTGTTGTTTTTTTGTTTGTTTTTGTTTTTCTTTTTGTTGTTGTTTTTTCGTGTGCATGTGTAAATAATTATTATCTTATATTAAACACGGTATGTAAAAAAAAAGTTCGAAAGGGGAGGAGATGCCGACAGGAAAAAAAATACGTGGGACGGGAAATAAGTGTTTTTACTCCTCTGCAAGCCTGCATATCCAAAATTTAAATCCGCTATTTGTCTTCTACTTTACAGAAACCTAAGACTGGAGGTCACTCAGTAGAGGTAAGCAAATGTACTTTTCTTTTAGCTTTGACTAGTAAAACATTGGCTTTTTACTATATGAACTATGTAAACTAGATCAAATGAGCAAATTTGTTTAATGTGATCTGGTCCTTTGCATTAGAGCTTCACTATAAGATAGCCTACTTAAGAGGCTTGATAATCTTGGGCGATCGACCGCCGTTTTGTACAAGGGAGGCAATTTTATGATTTCGGGTTTCGCGTTCCTCCACTCCAATGCCCTTTTCAAAAGCTGTCTACTTTAAAAGGAAAGACTTTTCTCCTTGGGAGCAAATTCTTTTCTTTAAGAGAAGATCCCTTTTTAGGAAGGATGCAAAACGAATTTAGACAAGTTTCGGCCCTTGAAATTGTATCTGTTCCTTTTGAGTCCTTTCAGCGAATGGTGTAGTCTAAGTCCGACTACGAGGATGCATCAAATGGAACTACCCAGGAAATGAAATTATCACAGCACTCCTAAGGCACCGGAAGGTATAACATGATATTACAACAACACAATAGTAAAGAAGACGTCCTGAAAAAAGCTATAATTACAAAAAGCCTACCAATGACACTAAACAAAATAGTTCCTGGTCCTTGAAAACAAAACGAAAAAACAAAAATAAATAGCAACAGAGATACAACCGTGAAATGAATCAACAGGAAATTGTTCGACCTCAAGCGATACTTCTTTCTCGAATCGGTAACCTTTTGCTTATCAAGTTATCATTTTATGTTGTAGTCTATGTTAGTGTCAACATGACATGTCAGACTAACATCGGCTTGAATAAATTTTACTTACCCTTTATATTCGGAGATGCTGCCATGACCAGTGTTACCGTATTAAGATGCACAGAACGGCATCGTCTGAGAGTAAACAATATTTGCCACACATTTAACAGGTGTTTATACACATCAAGAGGTGGACAAATGGATTTGCTCATTTAGGACAGGCATGATACGCAGTTAAAGTATCCGGACAGAACGCGGCATCTGATTAGGGTCTACATTGGTTGCTGCTCTTTTAACAGGTTTTGACACATCACCAGGTTCTAAAGTGGACTTTTGTCCCCTTGGGTTCATTTTGGTATCATTGAACACTGTGTTCCCCCTCGCTTATGCCAGTTGGTGTGTATGCAGACACGTGCAAACTACATTGCTCTGAATGAAACCAAGATTCCGAGGGCAAGGGCAATTTTTATATATTTTATTGTTCAAAATTTGGAAGTATGTTAAAGAATTAACAATACGAGGATCCTGCAAAACGTTTTGTTACTGCGTTCGGATTACTTCAGTGCTACGTTTTATCAAACATATTTTTATTACAAACCTTCAAAGTATTCCCCCTTTACTGAAACACATTTATGTAACTTTTTTACCAAGTCGCAAAAAGCAGATAAATAGTCTTCTTTTGGTATCTGTTGGAGACACTGATAAATAGCGATGCCAAGAGAACTTCTAGACGTATACTTATTTCCAGAAATCATTTTCTTAAGCCTTGGAAATAAAAAGAAGTAACAGGGACTCAGGTCTGGTGAATAAGATGGATGGTTTAAAACTTTCATCTTTTCAGACGCCAAAAATGACTTAACAACCTCACACTTATGAGAGGAGGCGTTGTCATGTAAAAGGTGGACTCCTGACCATCCTTTGCTTGGTCGTTTCTTATTGTAAAACTATTTTACTTTCTTCAGTACAGAATTCTTGTAGAATCGGCCAGTGACTGTATGACCAGATGGACAAGCACTTGAACGACTGGCCCACTTGAATTAAAGATGCTTGCGCACAACATCTTTTTCGAACTTATAGTTCTCTTGGCAATACATGGGCGTTTTTTATTTTTTCTCTTCCATTGCTTATTATCAGCCCTTCTTTGTGGTTCAAACATGTGCACCCAGGTTTCATCACCTGTTAGCAAGCTAGAAATAACCCGACTATTGCAGCCTTTGTATGTTTTCAAAAGTTCCCGGGCATATTAAAGGCGTTGTGTATTTTGCTCCTCAGTGAGCAAATGAGGTACCCACCTAGCGCAAACCTTTCTCAGGTCCAAACGCTTTTTCAGAATTGTTTGCACACTGCCTTCTGATATGCCAGTACAACTAGCTTTATCTTTGACAAACAATCGCGCATCCTGCTCGACCACAATCTTTACAGCAGCGATGTTAGCCTTGGTAACAGAGGTTTTAGGCCTTCCAGGACGGTTATCATCTTCAACAGAAAATTTCCCATCTTTAAAAGCTTTAACCACCTAAAAGCTGAGCGCATTGAAATGGTCTATATCACACAATTCATTAAGTATCTGCTTTAAATCTATATTAAGCCAAATGCGGCATTTGATATAGCTACAAATTTCAGTCTTCTGGTCCATGTTCCACTGTAACAAGTAAATTGGTCAGTGTATATGACTGCATCTATTTCAATTTGAAATAACTCGGTCAGTTGGAAAGCAATTTGCACGAAATAAAGGTATTATTAGCTATTTAACACACCATTTAAGTGCAGTGAAACATTTTAAAATGTACCGGGGATAAAAGCAAGGAAGCCTATTAGTGACAGAAATTTTTGCACGACCCTCGTGCATAAAAATACGGTCAAACAGAATGACAGGATATTCTAATAAATTACACGTTACTGTATTTTCTTTTCCTAAATATCACAGTCTGTGCCAGAGTATTTTATGTTTTTCTCTTTTTTTTTCAGAACGGAACGTCCATGACGAATATTAATCAAAACAATGACGTAAGTTATTTATTAATATATTTTGCCGTTGACACTTTCTATAGTGCGAATACTAAACATATTATAAATGTATTAGTCGGATACCACCTTAAAGGTTTATAGTTAGCTAACCAGTTTCATCTATACACAATTTTCAAAGCATTATTTACTCTGTCTGTACTTAAATATTCTGTTAAATAGCGTTGACAAGGTAAATACCTAACGTTGTTTGTGCTGACGTTATGTCTTAAGACTAATCAATGGTTGGAATGAATGTAATTAGTATAATGGCGTCTATACTTAACGAATTTATATTGAATTCAGATCTGGTTTAAAGTTTTGAATAAACTGCTTTCCTTTATTTTCTTTTTTTTTAACAATGCTATATGTTCTCATTTTGTAATATGGAACTTTAAACTATTTTTGATCCGTGTTTAAGCAAGATGTCCACTAACTGGGATCATTCAGAGGTGTTCCTGCCTAATATGCTAATTATGTGTATAGTTGTTCTTTTTCTTAAATTATTTGTTTTACCAATGTAATATTTTCTAAACAACCGTCATAGATAGCATTCTTCTCTATCATATCAGAATAAACAGTTAAACATTTAATCCAGAAGCTAAATGTAGAGCCTTCTGTTATGTGTGTGTATAGTCCTCATCTAGGCTCTCCACATTGTGTTACGTCTAACTTCAGTTTTGTTTATTGTAAAGTTTCGCTTTTGTTCATACTTTTTTAGTTTGTGGGTTGGCGTTTCCTTTTTAAAACTGTTTTATTTGTGCTATAATTATCAAGTTAAATGTTGTGAATTTCTTTCGTCATTGTTTCTTTTGTTTGCTTCAAGTAAGTCAGGACTTTTTTAAAGGTTTAATCTTTATTACGGTATCTTCATTGACTTTCGGGGAATTGTTATGTTTTAAATGATAAGTTTAACTATTCGAGTCGGTTTAGTAATGTGTTTTTCCTCAGAAATCATCATCATCATCACCAGTCTTCAAGCTAAGATATAGAGTGTGCTATTTGCTTAATGTTTGGAATGATATGATGTGGAAAGAAGGTACTGTTTTGAATCAGTCTGTTTGATATTGTCTTTTGTTGTTGATGACAAGTGTATCTAAAATGGAACGCGGGTTATATTTGTTTCTAGTGTCTACTTTATACTTAGGTAAAGTTTATTTTATAAACCATGACTTTATACTTAAGTAAAGTTTATTTTATAAACCATGAACTCTCGTCATCTTTTCGTTTGGTCGTCTAAACATGATAGAGCAATCATCAATAAAACTTTTAAAACTAGTTTCTTGGTATGTTTTTGAAATTTGGGGCAAACACTCTTTGTGACTGTTTATACACGCCTTCTTCCTGATATGCTAAAACTAAAGTAGCATAAATAAGGCCGAGTTTAGAACCCGTGACTGCATCTTTACGTTGAAGAAAATATGTGTCATTAAAACAGAAATTGGTGTTTTCTAGGATAGCATTTTCAAATGTTTTCTGAATCATTTTCGATAATTCTGTTTGTTACCTCTTCCGCCAATATGAAATAGCCTCTAGGCCATGTTCATGTGGAATATTTGCGTAGAGGTTTACAAAAAAGGTATGAGAAAAGTCCAGCATCAAAAATGAAACTAGTATACTTTCTGGCGGTATATCTGCTTGCAGTTTTTGAAAGAAATCCATTGTATTTATATTGTAACTGTTTATGTGCTTTGTGTATGATTGGAGCAAAATGTTAAGGATATTTCTTAGTATATGCGTCTAACAAGTTTGGCCTGCAGCTATTGGTCGAAAAGCAAGATAAGATTATCAGGTGGGGATTAATTCCAGATATTTTGAGAAAGAAGTCGTGCAAGTCCCATTTATTTTCTTTTTCATGGTGTGTGTGTGTGTGTGTGTGTGTGTGTGTGTGTGTGTGTGAATTTTGGACAGACCGTCAGACCATAGACGATTTGCTTTCACTTTCAGAGTATACGATCTCGTATCTCGTGCAAATATATACGTTCTGATTTAAATAACGTTATACACTGAAGAGCCGTCAAGGCGAGACATTCTATGATTTTAAAATTATTAAAGAAAGTTGTAACATGTGAAGTCATTTTTCTTTTTCGCGTATCTACATATGGATAGAGAGAGAAAAACAGAGAGAGAGAGAGGTTCCACTCTGATAACTATATTAGGATATCAGAATGTTAAGTATATTTTTCTCTTTGTTTCTAGCATGGAACGCCCGTGACCAACATTGTACAAAACCAAGAAGTCAGTGAACAGGTGACTTAGTGTTACCATTTTGTGCTTAGGTCATGTATTGTCATATTGCTACCTGTAACATTTTTGGACCAGCAATGCTTATCAAACCTTTATAATATTAGTGGGAACTGGTACATCTTCAAGGGAGATAACTCTATCGAAATTATTTTGCCCCACTTCTGCAAAGAGTCTACTCTAAAAGAGGAGCAAACTCTTTTTTTTAGAGTAAAACCCTTTACGGAAGGGGTTTGATGTGCAGAAAAGCAAGCATGAAGTCACAAACGTTGCCTTCCTTGGCGAAAAGAGAGAAACACATTCAAGTGTATCTAGCCCCCACTAATGTTACCATTCTATGTTTAGTTGATGAGTATCATATTGCTGTATTTGGTCATTTTCGGACCTGCAGTGCTTATCAAACTTCAATGTTATTTAATCGAATTAACACCGGATGCATTTGCTACAGAATAGGATCAGGCTATGTGGGGTCACTAAGGTAATATATTCACAGTAGGATTTTATAAGAGAAAAGAGAGACTCTCCGGTTTTATGGATATATACGCTGTCCTATAAAATATGATGTGAGCCGGGACACAGCATTTCCTACAAGATAGCATGTGTGCCCGGCAAACAGATGCCTCTACCCCACTATCTCTATCCCACTGAATATGCTATTGATCCTTTGCTGCCCACAAAGTACCCTGTGAAGACTCTGATCAGACTGCAGGTACGCGCAGGCTGATCCAAGTCTTCGCTTGGCGCATATACATATTTTATGTATTTCTGTATTAAGAGTAGCATCGGGACCCAGGGTGCAGGGTGAAGTTGACTATCTGTAAAAGTGCATTAATCTCCCCCACCCCTTCACCCCCGGTGGTTTACTCTACTGACCGCTCTAAGGCGATGGTCCCGGTTTTAGTCTTAATCTCTGTTGCCTTGTGGTTTATTCTACGAGGCAATATGTTTTATGTTTCACCTTGTCTTATTTTTTCTTGTGTTTTTTCAGTCCTTATAGACCTTTTTAATGTTATTGTTTTTATCCGGACTACTGACTGCGTGATTACAATGTTGTGTCACGTGACCAATAATTTTGGATGGCAAAACACTTCCGGTTTCATTGATACTAATTGAATCAAGCCAAACTTTACTTTGATAATACATTATTTTTGGTCAATATTCACTCGTAAATTTCGCCTAGCATTTTACAATACAGCTTTAAGAAACAATTTGACTGCTTTTCCTAGTGCAAATACAAATGTTTCAACAATATTTTTCCTATATCAGCAGTCACGCGCGCAACCGTAATTTTGCTTTATGTTGACTATTTTAACGCCTAGTTTTAGCTAGTATATAGTCGAAATATGTGTCAATATTTTTGGTTATGACATTTGAATGATCTCTCGATGAGAATCTCTTTTGAAAACAAACTTTTGATGAATGAAAATGCTTTATTTTTCTGAAAAGACTTTGGCAATTTTACGGTCCGATAAACGTAAACAACAGCTTTTTGCCAGCCAATAGAGTCTAGAACGTACTCTACGTTAAAGACCGAGAGGTTCCGGATGATTTTACTGTGTGACGAAGTGTTTAAAAAAGTCTATAGAATTGCGATTACCTCGCTTGGGGAAGAGAGAGCTAATCTTAGTGTTTTTCGTACGTTTGTTCGATTTGTGCTTGTTTGTTGTTTTTGTAGGTTTCCTCTTCCTCTTGGCGTCTGTGAATGGCTGTGGTTTGTGATTGTGGCACTCCCTGGACTTTCCTCTTATCTTTTATGTAGGAATGCTGTGTCCCGGTTCATATGATACATAGATAATATAAGTACCCCGCCACGCCAAGCGGCTGCATAAAACATAGTATGTGATAAATATCAATGTGATGCGCCACATATGCTCTCTGAATCTGCTCATTTATGTAATCTGACAAGAGCGCTTACTTTTTTCCAAGCTTAACTTGCTATCCTTGCTTTATAACACTGGACATGATAAAATCGCAATTAATAATAGAAGAAAAGTATTTAGGCTAAAGACTCATTTTTTCTTATATGCTATACTGGTATTCATTTGGCAATAGTCTAGGAGCCCATATATAATAGATTTCTAGTTTAAATTTAAAATACCTTAAAATTTAGACCTCTTGGAACAGAACATTATAAAACAAATAGCAGACTCAGTTTGAGTGAGTCTACCATGAGGATAACGAATACATGTAACATCCTCTACGCCTACACACGTGACATTTAACTTTTTGAACCCCGTAGAACAAAATATATACATTTGCAAACAGTGTAAATCTAGATGAGACGGCTCATAACGAGGATCTGCAATGTTTACCATTCTGTTTTGGTTGTGTGTGTGTGTTAAACCAATGGCATGTAATATATTACAGTGTTTGTGGTTGAACTATCGTTATTTGATGCTTTGTGTGTGTTTAATCTAATTCAAACCTGTTAAAAAGTAAGCCTTTATTCTCTTTTCAATTTATCTTAATCCATACATGTTTAAACACAGTAAAACCGCAACTAATATTGCATGGGGATAATGATAAAAAAATATAGAAGCTGTTCAGAACGAGCTACAAGCACAGAACATAGCGTGATCACCACATTGGAAAGAGGAAGCCGATTAAGTTCCTTTTCTTTGGTTATTGACATGTGTACTGTCTGTCTTGATCTGTTTGCTCTTCCTCTTGGTGGCATTTGAATAACCGTCAAAAAGGAAGCAAAGAACAAACCATTTATTAGCAAATGAGAGTCTCAGTTTTACTGAGACTCTCCATAAGCGGTAATGAAGATTACAACACTGCTTATGCCCTCTAGCGTACACATGAACAGAACTCCGTTTTCAAAATTTCCACAATAGGCCAAATGATCCCAAAGGAATTAAATATAATCTGCACTGTGGGTATGTTCTGTAATTGTTGCTCTTTGTGGACCATCTTCGATACTGTTTTGCTATCTGTGTTTTTAATAGCGCAGTATATAGTAACACTGAGCACAAGCTCCAAACAAAGAGAAACGATATTAATGCCAAATAAATCTGCATTGTTATTGCATTGCAACTGTGCCGTTTTTTGTTTGTTTGTTTTTTTTTTTTTTTTTTTTTTTTTTTTTGTTTGTTTGTTTTTTGTTTTTTTTTGTTTTTTTGTTGTTGTTTTTTTTTTCAGTAGGCACGGGAAGGCTATGTTTAATGATTATGGCATTTTTAGGGTTAGCATCATTTATAGTCTTGCCTTAAAGATTACCTCCATTAAGAGATCGTTCTAAAAGAGAGCACGTGGTAATGTACCCTATGATAAAGGCATGCGCATTTTGACCTGTAATATGTGATCGCCTACCTTTAACGGCCACAGCTTTAAGGTCCCTTTGGCGGTATCTTAAGTCCGATTAGAGAGTATTTAGAATAAAAAAAAAAACAACTTTTATTCAAAATGCAGCAGATAGTCTGACTGGTGTCCTGCTACTTCGAAAAAGGATCTGAGAAACGTTCAACTCCAGATGTTAGCAGTTTGTAAACCTATTTGTATCATTGCATTTAATTTCCATTTTATAAATTGTTTACAGGAGCCAGCTACAGACAACATCGACAAGTATCAAACGGTAACTTTTTTACCTGTTCTATGTTAACAGTCCCGTACCAAAAACGGCCCATTAGAACCAATATATTGGCCGAGCACAGCATTTTATACAAGATAGCATGTGCGCCTAGCAAAGAGTCGCAGAATACAGTATGGGCATCCAAGGATCCTTACTGTCTATCGGCCGTAAGCCTGTGCTGCGCGCATTATCTGAATCTTCGCTGAGCGCACATGTAGTATTGTATGAAATGTTGCGTCACGGCTCATACCCTATTTGGGTGTCGTTTACTGACATTATAAATGTATTTAAAAAGGCAAAGTTTCACCCACTCTCTATTAAAACCTATACGCCAGCAATGTTTAGTTTGGCTGAATTTTTATGGTCTAGTTGGGAAGTCGCCAAGCCCGAAAACATTTTAATACAATAATCAGGATTTTCAAAGAGAATTACTGCAACGCTCAGCTTATTTCATCGCTGTATATTCTTAAAGTGTCACAAGTTGTGTTACAGTCATTTTGTGAGTATTGTAAAGGGAAGTGCAAAACTATGCATCGTGCTTTGAACATTTTGTATGAGGTTGCTGTACATCTCACCATAAGAATAATGTACGTCAGTAGAATTGATACTAATATAGTTGATACAGTGTTAATTGAAAAATGTTGAAGAGGCCTGAATATACTTCATAGATTTTTGCGAAAGGGAGACACTATTTTTGCTGTACGGGTTGATTTTCTGCTCCCCAAAGTCCCTTCTGAAAAGAGATGTACTCCTCCTGTTAGCAAATACGTCCTTTTAGTGAAGATCCCTATTCAGAAGTGAGAAACAAATGACAGATGTGTTGCCCTGAACTGTCAGCAATTTTCCTTAAATGTAAGAAATAACTTCTAAGGATTTGCATTTTCTGATATTTTACTTCCTACTGAGGTACTTACGCCTTGTTCTACTTCCAGTCTACTGCGAAACAGCTAGTTGTATTTCAGTAGTAATTATTTTGAACAGTACAATCTTTATAGGAAAATGATGCTAATGAAACTGCAAGTCGGAGGAAAAGTGATCTCAAGAATAATGCAGATCACACACAAAAAGATGCCAGCAGATATTCAGAACAAGTAGAAACTCATATCAGTAGAACTACAGCACAAAAAGAAGCATATAGAACTACAGAACAATCAGAAAGAAATATTAACAGAACTACAGTGCAGCAAGAATCAAAAACTTCCAAACATACTGAACAAGAAATCGACAGAAAACTGAATACTGAATGGCTGGAAAACGACATAATCAAAAATACAAAACAGGTAATATATCAAACCAAGTAAAAAGGAAATATGCTACCAGGGACGTATAACTATTTTTCAGACACAAAAATCTGTATTTGACAGTGCTTTCACCACCTGCAATGGAGAATATGGTTGAACTTTTTCACTTTTTGACTGACACAAATATTATCTATGAATAACTGCGTCTAAGCTTAATGAAATTTATTTAGACTTCGACATTCTTCAAAGACGTGAGATATGATTTAGATGTTCGATGGTGTAAAGTGGTATCCAAAACATGAAAGCAGCATGTTGATTTTGTGAAATAAATAAGGATATCTTATGCCAGTATAATGTTAAAAGCGAATTACATCAGTTATAGCAAAGGTTGTGTATCTGTATATCTTAGCTTAATTAAACCTATAATAGTTGCCTGTGGAAACAATGAGCTTATAAAAGAACAAACATTGGAATCTCGGTTTTATTGAGATTCTTTATATGCAGCATTATAGTTAGCAGGGTTGAGTACGACCTATAGCACTGGCTTTTGCGGGACTCGACTTTTCAAAAAAAAAAAAAAAAAAAAAAAAAAAAGATAAGAAAAAATCCAGGGAGTGCCACAATTACAAACCGCAGCCCTTCCTAGACACCAAGAGGAAGAGGAAACCAACAAAACCAAACAAGCACAAATCGAAAAACGTACGAAAAGCACTAAGATTAGCTCTCTCTTCCCCAAGCGAGGTAATCGCACTGCTGAACGGACTGAAAAACACAACAAAATAACACAAGGTAAGACATAAGAATGGGCTTAATGATCCCAAAAGGTAAGACATAAGAATAGGCTTAATGATCCCAAGAAAATAAATATACAAACTGCACTATGGTGAAGTACGGGGAGACTTTTTACGGCCGCCACACGGCATTTAACACCAGCTGCTGTGTAGTAAATTAAATCGATACTGATTGGCATTAGAAACATCGAACACTTAAAAGAACGAAAATCGGTGTTTCGGTTTCATTAAGACTCTTCATATGCAGAAATGTAGTTTGCAGTACTGAATAAAGTCGCAGTTTAAGAAATTTTGTTTTATGTTTTGTTTGCATGAAGTGCAGTCCAGACAGGCTGTTTCATAATATGTCGCCAAACAAGACGAGGACATGATATTCCCCGTAATCCACTATTGTGTAGTTTATATTTACTGGTCCTTTGCCATCACTGAACTAATTCCGGGATGTCTTTAAACTTAATATGAGGGTTACTGATGAGGACTAATTGGCCGAAACTAGCTAGTCTGGTTCAGAAAGCTTAGCGTTTCAGCCATTTTCAAGTCTGTTGGTGTGTTCATATCTCTCAAGGATCTTTCCTTTTAAAATCTGTTTGACTACTGGCGAGTTTTAATGATTTTTATAGAATTTTATTACTCTTGTCAAGAACATGATAAGGGTATACAATAATAAAGAGTTTATGAAATTAAAAACTATAATCTTGAAAAAAACATAAGAACAATACCCTAACCTCCTCTCCCGCACCACCCCCATCCCCACCCCACACACCCCACCAACCAGGATGCGAACTCATGACCGCCTGATAGGCTAGCGAGCACTACAGTCACTGGCATTCTGGGCCCAGTTGTTCAAAGCTAACGATGCCGAGACTGCGCTGATGCGCAGGCTCGCTTGAACATTTGCTGTTGGCGTATGTTATATCAGCTCATTGCACGATTCATTTATTAACCTTTTGATTTTTCTTTTAAATTTTCTACAAGAATCTAAAGCAAAGATTATTTTCACAGTTAAGAAATTATTCTTAGCAAGTTAATTAAAATTTACTAAATCGTGGGTGTCTGCTGTTATGAACATCTACTAGACGTCGCCAGCGACTGTCTTGCTTCGCGAGTCATAGCAGTTGAGATAGTGCTCATCCGGGAAGGCGCCTTTTTCTTATCTCGATGGTTGTGTGTTTTGCGAGTCGAGATGTGTTTTGAATGGGTATGCTTACTGCTTGCCGATACCTGCTCTTCACCATTTGTTTTCTTTCAGCCTTTCGGATAGTTTTTACTACCGACCGTTCTAAGGCGATATTTCAGGTGCTGTTTGTTCTTTGTGTGGCATTGTGGCCATTTACGCTACACTTAGTGCGTGTGTGGTTTGCTTCGGCGCTTAAAAAAAAAACAAAACAAATGTGTCTGTGTAGCAGCCAGGCACATGGAAACGCTTCCTGGGGGCTTACATTTAACAAGCACTTTATATATTCTTCAAATAATACTAGCAGTATGACATATATACGTGACTTTTTGCGTGTTCGTTTATTTTTCAGGAAAGATATTCGCAAATAACTACAGCAAAGAAAAAAGAGGTTTGTTTGATAATCATATGCTAAAGGGCAGAATCAATACAAATAAAGCTGTTGTTTTATAGTAATCAACAGTTAAGCACTATGTCGCCCAGGGAAGGCACACTCACGGAACACAGCCTTCCCAAGGCATAGTGTACGGGTTTTATTACATTAATGGCTACTTAAAAATCTTTTCATCGATAACAGAACAAACAGAAAAGAAAACGAATCAAAGAAGATGGTCTGCAACAGAAATATTGGCTTTGTGCATATGTCTAGCACATTAAATATGGTACGTTTATTTTCTGACAGGCAGACATACTAGCATTGCATAACGTAATCAGCAACTAGTTAATGCTTTGTTCAAATCGAAGTAGCAGTATGATACCATATACGTGACTCTTCTCCTGTTCGTTTTGTTTTCAGGAAGGAAATTCGCAACTATCTACAGCAAAGCAAAACGAGGTTAGTTGGTTGGATAATCATATGCTAAAAGACAAAAAGTACAAATAAAGTTGTTGTTTGATAATAATTAAAAATCAAAGCACTGACAGCACTGGTGGGTAGATTGTCTCTGAGTGTAGGCTGGGAAAATGGCCCTGAATGGGGACTTATGAATTACTCATTTAACCTTAACTTCTGCGG
Organism: Anodontia alba; assembly: GCA_964016985.1. Taxonomy (NCBI): domain Eukaryota; kingdom Metazoa; phylum Mollusca; class Bivalvia; order Lucinida; family Lucinidae; genus Anodontia; species Anodontia alba. The sequence continues at coordinate 89,915,859 of OZ024824.1, forward strand.
CGTCTGAAATGGTTCTGCACGGTTTGTCAATGTGTCAGTCCAGGTTTTTACAGCAAACCCTCTTTACACTGCACTCTGACTTCACAGCGACTAGAATATCGCGGCTATTATTAACCGTTACCTTGAGTCCATACAAACGTGCGGTTTGATTTTATTTGTCAACCATAACCACGTGGACGACAATCGTAAGGAATTCTAGTATATGTATTATTTGGCTCAGTTGTAAACGATGGACCCAATTAAATATGGGGACGCCTAAAAAAGGCACAGTCACGGAACAAAGCCATTTTAGGGCACTGGGTAAGGATTTAATTATTTATATTGACTACAAAGGCACCATTTAGTTGATAACGGAGCAAACGAAAAAGAAAAGAATTAAAGAAGGGGTGCAATAGAAATCTCGCCTTGATGCGTGGGTCCAGCACACAAAATTTGGCACGATTATGGTTTGCTTTGACAGACAGAAAAAATCAACGGATGTGCCAGTATAGCAGATAGGCACTTCGGATAACTTTCTGATGGGCTTAACTTGTAATCAGCAGATAGTTGATGATTTGTTTAAATCATAGAAGTAGTATGGACTTTTCTCCACTTCGTTTTGTTTTCAGGAAATATATCCACAACTATCTACAGCAAAGCAAGACGAGGTAGGTTTAAATCATACTCTAAAGGATAAAATGTTCAAATAAATCTGAAATAAATGCCGAGGAAAGACACAGTCATGGAGCACAGTCCTCGCAAGGCACAAGATAAGGGTTTAATGAAATGAAATCACTGTATTTCGTCGGTAACAGAACAATAAAAATTGGGAATATATCAAAGAAAAGGGTCTATAACAGAAATATTGCAATGGGATGGTCAACATTAAACTGTTATATTAATAGACTACATGTGGGTGTGTGGGTGTTGGTGTGTGGATGTGTGAACCAGCTCGTTAGAGGTCGTTTACAATATATAATTCTGTGACAAGGATGTATTGTTTTCTTAGGAAAGATGTGCTCGACATAGTACAGCTGAAAAAGAAGAGCCTGCGTTAAACTCACGTGCTACCACATTATTCGGCATCTACAAAGAACACTTTTAACTAATATATCATCATAATCATTATAATCGGATTTTTATTAACGTGTAGGTACAAGGGCAACATCCACATCAGTGGGTCCCCTTTCGGATAGCTGGCTTGCTGCACGCATGGCAGACCTCACACCGGATCTGCAGGTATGTCTTTCATGAGGGTCGATAGCCGAGAGCTTCCACTCTCTGCAATCCCTCTCTGTCAGCTGCATACATGCCTGCCATCTTAGGCCTCCCAGGCCCACGCATTCCCTCAGCCTGTATGTTAAAGGCTGTCGACTGCGCCATTGGAGCATTCTCCATGTCCATACCAGCGGAGCCTTCTCTCCTTCAGGGCCAGGAACAAACAACATATAACCACACCCGTAGAACGGTCTGAAGTTAAAATGACCGGGGGATTTAATTTGATGTTATTGGTACCAAATCTTCATCCAAAGTCCATATGTTGTAAAGCAAAACAATTCAACATAAACACAAAAATACGCTCAGCTCACATAGAAGCAAATAAGCACAAACAAACAAAGCAATAAGACTCATTTTACTACAGTATTTATCCTCTCAAAAACACCCCACTTATTACAACAATCAATTTCATGGCTCCAAGCTTGGTTTTAGTAGAAAGCTTACGCTATAGAACTTTTACTATTATGTCATTAGTATTTAGGAATATACTTCGTTTTCTTTTTTTTCAGGAAAGATATACCCCACTTAGAACGACAGAGAAAGAAGAGGTAAGTTTTCCGCCATTATATACTAGGGAGACAACTACTTGAGATTGACCGGCACACTGTTCCCTTGAGAAGAGGGATCTTTTTACCATCACGAAAACATACCTATATAATTTTGACCCCCTTAAACCCCACTTTTATATAGTAAAACTTGGGTTTACAGGGGTATACATTATTTTTGTTATTTTTGCTCAAAAACATAGATTGTGGGTACTCGTTAGAACCGCCTCGACGAGGCGCTTCTAACGAGTACCCACAATGTATGTTTTGAGCGGACATATGAAAAATATCAGAATTTTTTTCTGAAAAATTGCCATTTTTTTTGGTGGTAAACTTTTCAGTGTATTTGAATAGGCGTGTTTTCGTAATGGCTCTGAAGAAGGCACATTTGCTCCCAAGAGAGCCTTTTACAGTATCCTTTTACAATGATACATTGTAACGTCCCTCACGGTCTCTACCAGTGCATTAATGGTACTCTGTTTAATATATATTGTTTCAGCTAAGTAGTTCAAAAAGACCTGAACATGTCTTACCAGAACTATATTGAAATAAAAGTAAAAACAAAAAAATCAATGACTTTGGAAATAGACAACACACAAAATCACGAAAATCGGAGACTCGGTTTGATTGAGTCTCTTCGTATGCTACACGGCTTCAGCGGTATTCGATTTTCAAAATAACCATGATGAGCTCAATCATCCCAAAGGAAATAAAATATAAAGTAGTTGCGGTCATGGTACCTAAGCCATAATCCAAACTCATAAATCCGTAAACGAATGACGAATCAGATTGTTCAGACCAACAGATATGGACCCCAGAATAAAAGGTGTAATCAGGCGTCCGCGAATAGTAAGCATTACTTGGTAAGCAAGCTTCGCCCACCACGCCCATAGGCCTGAACGAAGGAAATATCGGTAGAAGCGTATGTCCGGGATTTTGGATCTACTTATGGCGCGTCAGTGGCAAAAACATCAGAAACAATTCTGGAAACTGCCACATTGTAGGGATTCCTGCCACATTGTACTGATCCCAAAGGAAATATAATATAATCTTTTTACGGCATTCACACAGGCATTTAACGGGGTTTACTGTCTTCATGAAAAAAATCTGAAAGGAGAGTTGTTTTCCAAAGAGTAAAACACTCTTTAGAATATGCAAGACTCTATTTAAAGGAGTCCTCTAATGATGAATTATTGAATCAGTCCCCTTTTTCAGATTTTTTAATCTATTTGTTTTTATTTCAGGAGAGATACTCTCGACTCAGTACAGCTGAGAATGATAAGGTTAGTGTCCTACTTCTACAAGCAGTATATATAAACTTACCCGACGGATACATAACGCTCAAATAGTGTCGTTTTAGTATTATTCAACGCCCTGGACAATAAATTAACGTTAAAACGACGTTTGATCAATGTAAACTCCGCTTTGTTCATTAACATTCATCTCGTAAATTCTGCAGAACAATATTTATTTCCAACGGCTAGTGAAACAAATTCTGATGTGCTTAGTGTTCACGTATTAAACAGTGGAATTGTGAAGGAAACAAAGCAATCAAACAGGTTACAAAATTGTGCTGCGTTTTAGTTTCTTTAGTCATTACATATAAACACATCTATTTAAAATGTATACAATTTATACCGTAAATATTCGGACAGGCAAACAGTGTAGACCCAGATGAGACACCACAGATTCTTCACTGTTTGCCACTCATCCAGCAATTTCTAGACACTAAAACGAGTAGTAAATTATACTTTTCAAATTTTAGGACAAGTATGGTAAGGAAATGAGATCTCTGAATACTTAAGGTAGATTCACTACTTCTTAACTATAACTCTAGCTAAAGCATTTTTAACCAAACATATTGATATTTTATTGGTTACTTTACCATAACGTTAGCCGTAGAGTCAGAAATGTACCTTCTAACTTGCCGTATTAGCCATAAGTATTCGGAAATCTAACCTCCTTACCATACTTCGAGGGTTGAGCGCAAGACAAGCGTAAGTCAGATGGTTGTTTTTCCCCAAACCTAATCTCCTCACCATGAAGGTGTTATGAAGATTACAACATTTCTTTCTGTAAACAATGAAAATTTAGGTGCCATTGCTCGTATGAGCAATGGCACCTAAATTTGCATTGTTTACAAAGGGGTCCAAGTTGCTCCTAAATAAGGGTTTCAAAAATATGTTTGAGTTACCATAGTCTTGCGCTCAACCCTCGACTTAACCTTACAGTTGAAAAAAAGTTCATTCAATACCTGGGTATTAAAATTGCTAGATGAGTGGCAAACAGTGCAGATCCAGATCAGACGCCGCGTTCAGGCCTGTCAGTCGGAAAACTAAGGGTAAAAACGGTATGCGCAAATCAAAGATTCAGATCAGCCTTTGCATTCTCGCAGCCCTATCAAAATCTTCACAAGGCAGATTTTGGATAATCAATGACGCAAAGTTAAGTTATGCGGGCAATCACGATTCTCATCAGACTGCCCGGATACGCAGGATGATTTAAGTTTTCGTTCGCCGCACATATCAGAAGTGGATCTTGTCTAGCACTGTGATAGCCTTGCTGGGAAAAAAAGGGGGTTTATTACTTTGCTTTTCAGTGGTCTTTGGCCTGTGTACTATCTGTTATAGTTTGTTTTTATCTTCCAATTGGTGTCATTGGTAGGCTATGATTTATGATCGTGGCAGTTCCTAGATATCCTCTATTCTCATTTTAATCTGATATCTTTTAGGGTGATAGTCGACAGAATAATGAAGAGGATGAGACAAAAAGCAAGGTATTAAATTTCCTTATATATTGCAAAGTTCTCTTTACAGTATTTAGGATGGTATTTTATTTATATGTATCATGTCGGACGTTCACTAAAAGCAATGCAAAAAAATACTGGCAAAGTATTACATTTCTACATATATTATAAAGGTTTCAGCACTACCGTATTTTGGATGGTATTTGTTTATATGTATCAAGATAGCTTTTCACTAGAAGCAATGCAAAAATAAATAAAAAAGCATTGCTTTAATCTAATGTCGTTTGAGAAACGTTTTTTCTTTGTTTATGTGCTTAAGTTTTATTTATGTATTACTGGTAGTGTTTCTTCTGATCAATGTACGACTCCTTCAATTTATTATTCTGATGTTTCCGCGTTTGTTTGTTGTCCTTTCGGAGGCATTCTGGCAGCGTGGACAGATCGTATTTTGCTCAAGGGTCCTTTGTCCCATGTTTCACAGATATTATAACCCAAGTACTGGTTAGTATTTTCCAACTTCAGTATTGACCAAGCGACTTCTTAGGTTAACCAATTTGCAATCAAAGTGATGTATAATAGGTAGAGACCACACGTCCCTAAAAACTGACCCACTTTTACAACCGTCGGAATGCAAATAGTGGCTCTGTCATGATTGCCATGATAAATAGTGATGTGCACTTAAGATATGGACATAAATGTAAGAAAGAAAAACGATCAGTAGACAAGCCATTAAGACAGTCTTAGTTTACTATCCAGCATTGTTATCACCTGTTGGGGAAGATGGATCTGATTGCTTTTCTTTTCTATTGTTTGTAATCTGTGTACTGTCTGTTATCGTTTGTTTACTTTTCCTCTTGATGTCATTGGAACTCTATGATTTGTGATTGTGGCTATTTCTCGACAGCTTCTCTACTACATCACGGCAGGGAAAGGACGTATGTATACGTGCTTGTGTCATTCCACAGACAGATCAGCCTGTGCATTTCGACATTTAGGATCGTTGGCTACCGACAGAGTACCCTGCGTAGGCTCTAATCAGACTACGTAGATAGTCAGACCAATTTAAGTCTTTGCTGCACACACATGCCATCTTGTAGAAAATGCTGTGCTCTGGCTCATGTATTAGTTTCGTAGCTTGTAGATACGCTTTATCAGGCGATGCAATAGGTTTTCATAGCCTGAAAGAATGAATAATAAATATATAAACTTTTGAGAAGTACACGTCTTTACAGCTACACTTTTTTGTACTGGTAATGACAGTTTTAGTGCCTGTATGTGCGCGTGTATGTATGCGTGCCTGCGTGTGTAACACTTACCCCTGTGGTTTGCTTTCTTTGTGTTTAAATTTTAAATGCAAAACCATTCCATTGTATTAATGTTTGACAAAATCTTACATTACAAATTACAGTACAAAGGTTATGCTAATATTAACCTTTGTAACCAACATTGCGTACAGAGAAATATATTAAGCTTATTTAAATTTGTCTGTTTTCTTTTGTTGTTGTTGATGTTTTTTTTTTTTTGTTGTTGTTGTTTTGTTGTTGTTTTTAGTCTTAATTTTTTGTCATCGTTATTATCTTGAAGTTTCAACTGCCTTCAAGATGATAAAATACTATATACCCTCTCGGTAATGGGTCAGTTGTTTAAAAGTAAACCTAATATAAATATTGCCAGGATACTTCCAACGGCGTTTTACTTAGTGTTTTATTTTTTGTAAAATTCTAGTTGCAATCGGCAATATGTTACTCTTTTTGCTGCTCTTCGCTATACCGTTTGGTTGATTTTTCTGTCATTTCGCATGTTTGTGTCCCTGTTATTTTGCTGCCTGGTCCCTTTCTTTAGTTGCATACTTTAGTTTTATGTTTGTGCGCTAGGCTGTCTAAATGTTTTATCCTTTCGGATAGTTCTTACTACTGACCGTTCTAAGGCGATAGTTCTGGTGTTGTTTGTTTTTTTGTGTGGCCTTTCGGTTACTCGCTGCATGTCTTTTTGTCCCCCGCCTTTTCGAAAAAAAGTGGAGGGACACTGTTTTTGGTTTTCCGTGGGGCGTGGTGCGTGTGCGTGGCGCGTGGCGCGTGGTGCGTGGTGCGTGGTGCGTGGTGCGTGGTGCGTGGTTCCGAGTTATTAGTAGGTACTTTGTCCCCTTAACTCCTCCCACAGTGTTTGTCTAATCCTTTTGAAACTTTACAGGTGTTTTAAGGATGATCTGAAGATGTGCATGTGATTTTTTCAGAATCCTGAATAATTTTTTATCACTTTTTCCGCATTTTTAACTTAGACATTTTTTAGTTCTAATATTACAGAAGTCTATAGGGAGTAGGTACCTTGTCCCCTTAAATCCTCCCACAGTTCTTGGCCGATCCTTTTGAAACTTTACATGGGCTTTTAGGATGGCCTGAAGATATGCATGTGTGGTTTTTTTAGAATTCTGAAATAATTTTTTATTACTTTTTCCGCATTTTTAACTTAGACATTTTTTTAGTTCTAATACTACAGAAGTGTATAGGGAGCAGGTACCTTGTCCCCTTAACTCCTCCCACAGTTTTTGGCCGATTCTTTTGAAACTTTACAGGTGTTTTAAGGATGGTCTGAAGATGTGCATGTGTTTTTCCAGAATCCTGAAATTAATTTTTATTACTTTTTAGACATTTTGAACATAGACATTTTTTGAGTTCTGATATTACAGAAGCGTATATGGAGTAGGTACCTTGTCCCCTTAACCTCCCACAGTTTTTGGCCGATCCTTTTGAAACTTTACATGGGCTTTTAGGATGGCCTGAAGATATGCTTGTGTTTTTTTTTCAGAACCCCCGCCTGTTTGTCTAATCCTTTTGAAACTTTACAGGTGTTTTAAGGATGATCTGAAGATGTGCATGTGATTTTTTCAGAATCCTGAATAATTTTTTATCACTTTTTCCGCATTTTTAACTTAGACATTTTTTGAGTTCTAATACTACAGAAGTATATAGGGAGCAGGTACCTTGTCCCCTTATCTCCTCCCACAGTTTTTGTCCAATCCTTTTGAAACTTTACAGGTGCTTTGAAGATGGTCTGAAGATATGCATGTGTTTTTTTCAGAATCCTGAAAATATTTTTTATTACTTTTTACACGTTTTGAACTTAGACATTTTTTGAGTTCTAATATTACAGAAGTCTATAGGGAGTAGGTACCTTGTCCCCTTAACTCCTCCCACAGTTTTTGACCGATCCTTTTGAAACTTTACGTGGGCTTTTAGGATGGCCTGAAAATATGCAGGTGGATTTTCAGAATCCTGAAATATTGTTTTATTACTTTTTCCGCATTTTTAATTTAGACATTTTTTTAGTTCTAATATTACAGAAGTGTATCGGGTGCAGGTACCTTGTCCCCTTAACTCCTCCCACAGTTTTGTCCGATCCTTTTGAAACTTTACAAGGGCTTTTAAGATGGCATGAAAATATGCATGTGTTTTTTTCAGAATCCTGAAATAATTTTTTACCACTTTTTCTGCATTTTTAACTTAGACGTTTTTTGAGTTCTAATACTACAGAAGCGTATAGGGAGTAGGTACCTTGACCCCGTAACTCCTACCACAGTTTTAAGCCGATCCTTTGAAACTTTACAGGTGCTTTAAGGATGGTCTGAAGATATGCATGTGGTTTTTTCAGAATCTTGGAATTATTTTTTATCACTGGTTTCCTGCTTCAGTACTTAGGTAATTGATACAGAACCAATGGTCCTCTGGTTAACTTTACCATTTTTAACACCTCAAATAAAAATAAGGCGGGGGACATAAATTCCCCATGGAATTTTTGTGTTTTGTCCTGTTGGTTATCTTATTGTCATGTTTCGTAGATCCTGTCTAGTATTGAGATCACCGTCAAAGCGTGCTTGGAAAGTAGTAGCTTGTCGGTTTGGATGCTGGTTACTTTTCTTTGATTTGTGGCTTGTGTATTGTCCGTTTTGATTTGTTTGCACTTCATCTTTGTTTTCTTGGTAAGCTATGTGCTACGATTGTGGCTCTTTCTTGATATCTGTGCTAATTTTAGCGCTGGTGCTGCTATGCACTTAATTACAGAACGTGCATGCGTCCAGCACACTAAATTTGATGCGTATATGGTTTGCTTGGGCGCTTAAAAATCCACAAAAGCGGCTGTGTAACAGACAGGCACTTAGAATCGCTTCTGGGGGCTTACATCTTTATAAGCAGCTAGTTAATATATTGTTCAAATAGAACTAGTGATATAATACATATACGTTTTTTTTTCTGCTGTTTATTTTGTTTTCAGAAAAGATATTCGCAACTATTTACAGCAAAGAAAGACTAAGTTAGTTTGATAATCATATGCTAAAGGACAAAATTAGTATAAATAAAACTGGTGTTTTATAGTAATTAACTGTTAAACATAAGGACGCCCAGGGAAGGCACAATCACGTAACACAGCCCTCCCAAGGCATAGAGAACATTAAAAGGCTACCAAAAATCATTTCGTCGATAATAGAACAAACAAAAAAAGAGAACGAATCAAAGAACATGGTCTGCAACAGAAATATCGCCCTGGTGCATATGTCCAGCAAACTAAATGTTGTGCGTTTACGGTTTGCATCGACACTTGAATGAGTCAGGGATGCGCCTGTGTAGCAGACAGACGCTTGTAATAGCTTTCTGACGGGTAGACAACCTTGTATTTCATAACTTAATCAGCACCTAGTTGATGCTTTGTTTAAATCGTAGTAGCAGTATGATACACATACGTGACTTTTTTCCTGTTCGTTTTTTTTTTTTTTTTTTTTTTTTTTTTCAGGAAAGATATTCGCAACTATCTACTCCAAAGCAAAACGAGGTTAGTTTGGTAATCATATGCTAACGGACAAAAAAGTGCAAATAAAGTTTTTGTATAATAATAATTCAAAATCAAAACACTGACAGCACTAATGGATCGATTTCTCTGAGTGTTGGCTGGGAAAATGATTCCGAATGGGGACTTAAGACTGTTTCATTTATTCTTAACTTCCTGTACTTTACGCAAACAGTACAGATCTTGATCAGACGCCGCGTTCTGCAACGTCTGATCTGGGTCTGCATGGTCTGACGATGTTCCAGTCCAGGCTTTACAGCTAACCCTCTTTACACTGCACTCTGACTTCACAGCGACAAGAATACCCTGAGTTCGTACAAACGCGCGGTTTGATTTCATTGTTCAATTATAATCACGTGCAAAACAATCTTAAGCAATTTTTGGTATATGTATACTTTGGCTCAGTTTTAAATAATCGATCTATTTGAATACTGGGGCGCCCAGGAAAATGCACAGTCATTGAACAATGACCTGTGGCACCGGGTAATTGTTTAATAGCATATATTGACAATGAAGACACCAATTCGCCAATAGCAGAGCAAACGAAAAAGAAAAGACTCAAATAAGAGGTTCTGCAATAGAAATATCGCCTTGATACATGGATCCATCACCTACAATTTGGCACGATTATGGTTTGCTTGACGGGCAAAAAAAAACACGGATGCGCCTGTATAGCAGAAAGACACTTCGGATAACTTTCTGATGGGCTTAACTTTGAACCAGCTGCTAGATAATGATCTGTTTAGATTGTTGTATCAATATGATTCATATATGTGACTTTTCTCCACTTCGTTTTGTTTTCAGGAAAGATGTCTGAAACAAGCCACAACAAAGCAAGACGAGGTAGGTTTTAATCATACTCTAAAGGATAAAAAGCACAAATAAAACTGCTGTAATAAGTAATAGGAAAATTTTGTGTGCTGGACCCACGCGTCAAGGAATGTTTTTATTACAACTCATGAGCAGATTCAATGAAACTTAATCTACTTTTTTAATTCTTCTGTAGTTCCAAATGATCTCTATTTCGGAATATTTTGAATATAATAGAACCGAGCAAATAGTTTGAAAATACTAAGTGATTTATAGATGTACGACAAAATAAAATGATATCAGGTATGAGAGTGGTGATATGTACTTGCTTTAATATTCTTTGCTCATATCACTTTGACTGTTGTTTTTCTCGATACAAATAGTATAAAAGATGTCCTAGAATAGAATCACAGATCATAGCCTACCAATGACATAAAGTAGAAGAGTAACTTAACATAACAGACAGTACACAAGCCACAAACTGAAGACAAATACGGCAACCAGTTCCCTTTTCCCCCAACAAGGTGATTTCTATGCTTAACAAGATCTACTAAATAGAGCAGTACAACAAAAAAAACAGGGCAAAATATGAAAAAGGCCAGGAACAAAAACACTAGAACCACGCCTGAGGAACGGTCTAGAGTAAAAACAACCCGGGGATTTAATTTGAACTAGTACCAAATCTTCACTAAAGGTTCACATGTTTAAAAGCAAACAAAACAAAATACAGTCGACTCTCGTTATCTCGAAATCCAAGGGACTTTTTGAAATACTTTGAGATATCCATACCTCGACATATCATTTTTGCAGAATTGAGGAAAAAATAATTCGAACAACCACATTTAACAAATATGTATGTAATTAGACTCTTGAAGTTAGAGATATATTGAAAATATTGTGGAAAAGAGGAGAAAGCGCTCCTTTTACCTGTTGTTAGATTTTCATGTTTAGGCAGGGACCAGATTTTTACTTTGAAATAAGCGGTTATTCGAGATATGCGAGGTCGAGATAACGAGAGTCAACTGTAAGCACAAATATTACGCTCGTTTTGCAGAAGCAAACAACGCACAAACAAAGCATTAAATTTCATTTTACTACAGCATTTATCCTCTCAAAAACAGCCCACTCATTTTAACAGCCAATTTTATGGATCCCAGGTTGGTTTTTAGAAGACAGCTTTCGCTTGGCACTCCCTGGACTGTTTTCTTACCTTTTTACTATTATCACAGTAGTATCGAGGAAATTCATCATTTTCTTTTTCAGGAAAAGTATACCCCAATAAGAACAGCAGAGAAAGAAGAGGTAAGTTTTCCGCCATTATTTACAAGAGAAAAAACTTTTGAAAATACCTGAGATTCACAGGCACATCCTTTTCGTTCAGACAAGAGAACTCTTTACTCTAAAGAGAAAACATTTACTCCCAAAGAAAAAAAGGTAAGAGAAAAGTCTAGGAAGTGCCACAATCACAAACCGCAGCCCTTCCCAGACCCCAAGAGGAAGAGGAAACCGACAAATCTAAATAAGCACAAACCAAACAAACGTACGAAAAGCACTAAGATCAGCTCTCTCTTCGCCAAGCGAGGTAATCGCAATACTAAAAGGACTGAAAAACACAAGAACAAAATGACACACGAAAAGACATACAACAAATCGCCACGTAGAATAAACCACAAAGCAACAAGAAGTAAGACTAACACCGGGACCACCGCCTTAGAACGGTCGGTAGAGCAAACCACCGGGGGGTTTAAAGCACTTTTACAGGTTGCTAACTTCACCCTGGGTCCCGATGCTACTCTTAATACAGAAATACATAAAAATTCGGTTCGCATAAAGGCTCCCAACTCAGTCAATGCATCAAAGCGAAAACATATAAATCAAATTAATCACTATAATAAACAAAGACGAGTACTCATGGCTAATTCTACTGTATGCCAGAGTAAATGAAAACCAGTAGTTGAACCACGGCGGGCCAAGCCAAAGACATATCGTCAAGCCCCAACCTACTGGTTAAAGTTTTACGAAGAGGCCGTCATTGAGTCTGAGGCCCGAACCGCCGCTGTGCAATTAAAGAGTGAAGCATAGCCATCAACAATGATTGGGTTGACAACTAGGCATGCAGTCTGCCGCATAATATCGAGGCTATAGCCAATTCTTTTATAACGGTTTATAAGTTTTCTGAATTGCTCCGAAAAGTTAGAAGCCTTTTATAGTGTCCTTATACGATGATGAATTGTAACGTCCCTCAGTTTCCATCAGAGCATTAATGGTACTCTGTTTCATATATATTGTTTCACCTGGGTAGTGCGAAAGAACTATTAGCACTATTTTGAAAACCTTTTATGGCACTCACGCAAGCATTTAATGGGGTCTGCAGTAGTCATAAAACAAACTTTAAGGTTGAAGGGAGTTTTTTTTTCCGAAGAGGGAAACAAACTACAGAAGATGCAAGGCTCTATTTGAAGGTGTCCGTTTATGACTAATCATTTAAACAATCTTTTTTTTTTTTTTCAAAATATTTTAATATATTTGTTTTCATTTCAGAAAAAATACTCTCAACTCAGTTCAGCTGAGAATGATAAGGTTAGTTTGCTACTTCTACAAGCAGTATATTTAATTACTACTTCTACAATCAGTATATATAAAGTTACCCGACAGATACATAACGCTGAAATAGCGTCGTGTCAATATTGATCCAACGTACTAAACGAAAAATTAACAGGCTACAAAATTGTGCTGCGTTTTAGTTTTCTTTATAACACAGCAGTTTCGAAAATAATACATCAAATCTTTACAAAAAATAAAATAGGCCGCGACTTATTTTCGAGATTTTATTGTATATATTTCATGTACTTTTTCTGATCCATATGTATGTGCACTTAATGAGCTAACTTCAGTTAATTATTTGAATTCACTATTAAGATAATAAAGTTTCTTGATTGAATCGTACAATCAAATGCTAGTAGGTTGCATGGCTATGACAGAAGGTGTTTGACGCCATTTTGCACAGAAAGGTGACTAGTATTTCATGCTGAAAGTTCTTTTCTTTAGAGCTGAATCTTTCAAAAGTGCGGGCTACTCTTGAAGGAAACATAATCTCAGCGAAAACAAATACTTTCCAAGTTCGCAGCAGGAACAAGTTCTGTCCTATAAGAGTAGGCCCTGGCCCCACCAATGAGAATAGTTATTTCCTTTGGCAATGTAACCATTCCCCTTTTCCCATGTGTGTTAACCTGTATATCATTTATGATAAATTACAAATAGTTTTAAAAACAAAGATGGAAACACAGAAATGGCTACATTCACGGAACACAGCCCTCTAAAAGCGCCGGAGAATAAATTGAACCGCATGTAGACTGCCGCCTTAGAACGGTCAGTAGAGTAAACCACCAAAGGGTTTAAAGCACTTTTACAGCTAGCCAACCACCCCGGATCCCGATGCTACTCTTAATACGGAAATACATAAAAATTCGGTTCGCATAAAGGCTCCCAACTCAGTTAATGCATCAAAGCGAAAACTTAAAAATCAAATTAATCACTGTAATAAACAAAGACGAGTACTCATGGCTAATTCTACTGTATGCCAGAGTAAATGAAAACGTCTAGAAGCAATTGTCGTGATTCTAATGTTGGACACTGTGTTAATGCATTATATTCAAACTACATGTATATAATAGGCTTTAGTTGATATGGATGTATCATTTTAATTAATGCACATATTCTGATAGATTTGACATGCTTTTTATCTGTTATGACCGACGATGAATTCTCAATCATTTTACCGCAGTATGAGAGTCGTGTCTATTATTAACATCCTGATAAGAAGTCAACATTGCTAAAACGTGTCTACCGCAAGGGAAGGAGAACAATGCTTAAAAGTAATGTTTCGATAATACTCTAAAGCTAGCTTTGGACTGCTTGTTTTTTGTTGTTATTGTTGTTTGTTTTAATTACATGCGCTTCGAGGACAGAAACATGTTTTCATAAAGCATTGCTTTAAACTGCTTGTTTGTTGTTGTTGTTGTTGTTGATTTTGTTATTGTTGTTGTTGTTATATTTGTTTAAATAACATGCACTTCGAAGACAAAAATATGTTTTCATAAAGCATTGCCTTAATTAAATGTCGTTTGAATGATTTAAAAAAAAAACGTTTTTTTTTTTGTTTTCTGTTGTTTTTTGTTTTTTTGTTGTTGTTGTTGTTTTTTGTTGTTGTTGTTGTTTTTTTGTTGTTGTTGTTGTTGTTTTGTTTGTTTTTTTGTTTGTTTGTTTGGGTTTTTTTGTTGTTTTTTGTTTTGTTTTGTTTTTTCTTCCTTTTTGTTCATTTTTATGTGCTTAAGCGTTTGTGTAATTGCAGTGTTTCAATTTACCTTTCCCATGTTACCGCGTTTGTTCGTTGTCATTTCGGAGGCATTCTGGCAACATGGACAGATCGTTTTTGGTACACAGGGCCTTTTGTCCCATTTTTACATCGGTTATGATTTCTCAAGAAATGGTTAGTTAGTATTGTCCAGCTTTACTATTAATCCACCGACGTCTTAGTTTAACCAATTTGCATTAAAGTGATATATAACAGGTAGATGTCACAAGTCAGTAAAACTAGTCGACATTTTACAGCCGCCGGAATGCAAAAGGTGGCTACATTATGACTGTTATGACAAATCCAGTGTCGTATACTGAAGATACAGACACAAATATAAGAAAGACAAAAGAAAAGTAGAGTTAAGCCATCAGGACAGTCTTAGTTTCCTGTCTAACATTATTATCGCCTTGTTGGGGAAGAAGAAATTGGTTGCTTTTCTTTTCTTTGGTCTGTGGCTTGTGTACTGTCTGTTATGGTTTGTTTGCTCTTCCTCTTGATATAACTGTGACTGTGGGGTCCATGCCTGTTTGTCTGAACATTCTGATTCGTCATTCGTTTACGGATTTATGAGATTGATTTATGGCTTGGGTGCCATGACCACAACTAATATTCCTGGGTATTTTATACTATATCACTGCAGGGAAAGGACGTATGTGTACGAGCTTATGTCGTTCCACATAAGGATCCTTCGCGTCTTTTTGCATTTGAGACGGGACACATTAATTCCTACAAGATTGCATGTGCTCCAAGCGAAGACATATCAGCCTGCGCATTTCAATGCTTAGGATCCTTGGCTACCGACAGTGTACACTGCGTAGACTCTAATCAGACTAAGCAGATGCTAAGGCTGATTTGATTCTTTGCTGCGCATACATGCAGTCTTCTGGGAAATGCTGTGCTCTGGCTCTTTTATTAGTTTAGTAGTGTTTATCAGGCGTTATCAGGCGAAGCAATAAGTTTTCATAGCCCGAAAGAATGAATAAAATATATATAAATTTTATGTAGCACATGTCTTTACAGCTACACTTTTTTGTTCAGATAGTGACAGTTTTAGTGTGTGTGTGTGTGTGTGTGTGTGTGTGTGTGTGTGTGTGTGTGTGTGTCATTTCCCCTGCGGTTTGCTTTCTTTGTGTTTAAAATCTAAATGCAAAATCATTGTATTGAATTACTATTATTATTATTATTAGTATTATTATTATTATTAACCTTTGTATCAAACATGGTGTACAGAAACATGTAAAGCTATTTTAAATTGTCCAATTTGTTACGACCGAGCACTCCTACCTTCGATTATCTGCCTTGGCCGATTACGCATAGCTTGTATGTATGTATTCAATCTCTGACAACTGCGTCAGGGAGTCGAATCTTTGGCTCAGTGGTTAGAGCATTTGGATTTTTAACCGTGAGGACCGGGTTCGATTCCCACGGCAGGCGTGTGATTTTTACAGCTATGCTTCATTCCTTTGTTATGACTTCCATGTCGTAAGATGGGGGCTCGTCCGGGATTGGACTTTATACGCCGAAAATGGCTTCACGTCATCATAAATGATGACTTCCCTGAAAAGGGGTGTGTTACGACCGAGCTCTCCTACCTTCTATTATCTGCCTTGGCAGATTACGCATAGCTTGTAGGTATGTATTCAATCTCTGACAACTGCGTCAGGGAGTCGACTCTTTGGCTCAATGGTTAGAGCATTGGATTTTTAACCGGGAGGACCGGGTTCGATTCCCAGGGCAGGCGTGAGATTTTTTTCAGCTATGCTTCATTCCTTTGTTACGACTTCCATGTCGTAAGAAATTGTTTTCTTCTTTCTGTCTACTTTTCCTGCAGTCATTATTTTTAGTAATCGTTCTTTACTTGAAGTTTCAAGTGCCTTCGAGGATGATAAGATACTACATGACCTCAGTTATGGGTCAGTTTTTTTAAAGCAAAACATTAAATAAATATAGCCAGGATACTGAATCATTTTAACGCCCTAGTCCTTAATGTACTTACGTCAGTGACGAGGTCGGCAACATACTTTCGTGGAGATTGATCATGAAATATTTTCTACGGTCATTCTCTCCCTTCCGCTGATTCAAGAAGGGCAGTTGTCAGTTTCTGGCGAAAGAATGTGCACAATATTTGTTAACCGCTTAGAAGACTAAGCCTGCCCAGTAAGCGTGTGGTTAAGTAAACTGATCGCGCTCGAAATGACCACATTGGGTTGACTGGGCCGTAAAACCTCAACACAAATAAACTTACGACAGCGTTTCACTCATTTTTGCAGCTCTCGGATATGCCGTTTAGTTGATTGTTAGTGTTATTTCGCATATTTGTGTACAAGCAGTTGTGGCCCTTTTCTTTAGCTGACTGGTCCTGTTCTTTAGCTGTCTACTTTACTTTTATGTTTGTGCGAGGCTGTTTAAATGCTTTTTGCATGTAAATTACTGTATGAAAACTGAGGGCGGAGCTCCGTGTCTATAAACCACCCATTGTCTTACTTTTGTTGGCATTGGGACCATGCTTTTATTGCTATTCTTTTCTGCTTCAAGGATGTGTCGCTCTATAGTGTCACTTTATTTCCCATAACCTGTATCGTTTCATGTCTTTCGGTATCTTGGGAGAGTTTTGGTGTGGGATTTCGGCTTTTACTAGATATATCAATTACTGTTGTATGCTCTATACCCATATATGTACGCTAAAATTAAATCTACGACAAAACAGTTTGATATTACTGATGCAATATATATTATGCCAACACCGATTCTTTAAGAAAATTTAATACAGTGAAACTAAACATGAACTGCTAAATAAAGTGCCTATCTATCGTTTCTTCCTTAAAGTTTGTATATAAATGTATAAATATTTAAACCAAAGAACACTGTTTGGAGTATAAACATTTACGACAAATTCCATTAGAGCATCACAAAATTTAGCACTATAACATCTTCTAACAAAACTTTCCTTGCAAGTAAACACACTTCTGAAAAGATATTGAAAACAATATGCCTATAATTTAAACGGTGGAACTCTCAATACAAAGAATGTAGAGCAATACTTCGTGGCCATATATCATTTCTAGTGTGATCTCCTTTTGTATATGTTTACGCTCCTCTTTAAGTATCATTCGCGTATCCATGTTTGCCTGATGATTGTGGCTATTGTGTTTTGCAGAACATGAGAGTTGATGTTAGCACGGTAGAGGATGTGATCCGCACGATCAACAATCTACTTAAATAAAATCGTTAAAGGTTGCTCTTGGAAATATCGAGCACATTAAAGAACAAAAAAACGGAGTCAAGGTTTCATTGAAGCTCTTCATCTGGCAACAGTATAGTTTGCTGGGCTGCACCCCCTCCCCCATCTAGCACCGGCTTACGCAGAACTCTATTTTCTAAGATATCAGAAGGGACTCAATGATCCCAAGGAAAGTTAAACTTAACACTGCATAATGGTAAAGTACTGGGTGACTTATTATATTCATAACACGACACTTAAAACCGGCTGGTATGTAGTCAATTAAATTTGCTGAGGTCGGAAATACCGAACATATAAATGAACAAAATTTGGAGTCTTTCTTTCATCAAAACGCTTCATATGGCAGCAGTGTATTTTCAGTCCCGCATACGACTCCTAGCTTCAACCACATTTCTATTGCTTAGTGCCGTTGACGATGATGTCTTCAGAAAAGTGCGCATGTGGTACACTAATCATGATTACATTATTTTAAGGGCTGCGGTTTTGATATTGTGGCACTCCCTGGACATTTCTCTTACCTTTTTAATATTATTCTTTTTCTCAGAGAGATCAAGAATCTGGTAGTTTGATTAAAGCACATAAAGGCGTTAAAATTGACGATGCCTATGAAGACTTAGATACTACAGATGATGATGCGGTAAATACTGATTAACCCTAAGTAGTCAGACAGAAAGGTCTTAGCAAATAGCGTAACCCCAAATCAGACGCTACAGAACACAGTATCTAATCTGGGTGTACACTGTTTACCACTCATCAAGCAATTTTGACTCAACAAAAGGTAGTGAAGAAAAACAGGACTTCTTCCAATTTTAGAACTTTAGAGTATGTATTATAAGAAATGACGGTGTCTTACTACTTGGGATAGATACATTATTATATAGTATTGTTGATATTTACATACATTATGCTAATGCATACATAAATGTTTATTCATGGCAGAGGCAGAACACGGTTGAACTATCCACAGCACAGCTTCCAATAGACGGTGGCAAACAACTGCATGTGCCGATAAATCCCTGTCAGATTAGTATTGTTTTTTAATGCTGTGGAAAGTGACATCAATCATATAGATATGGAGATACCCAGGAGAGGGAATGCCACAAAAACGGAAAGCATGACATGAAAAGAAAATACAACACATTACTTCATTGAAAACATAGCGAACAACATTGCAACATAAAAAGAAATGTATCCTATCAGCACTCTCTATGTCTTTGAACAGTTACTTAAGTATAAAATGTATTATTATATTAACTTTTGTACGTAAAATGTATGGTTATATTAGATCTTGTGAATGAAATGTGTAGTCATGTTAGCTTTTATGTACAAAACTTGTAAGGTTATATTAGATATTATGTATAAAATATATGGTTATAATATGGTTATATTAAATCTTATGCAGAAAATGTATAGTTATATTAAATTTTATGTACAAAATGTATGGTTATATAATATCTAATGGTCTTATCACTATGTTTTTGTTGCTTTTATTTGTCTGTATTTTTTTTGTCAGAAATTATTGGTAGCCATTGCGGATTGTATTGAACTTGACACAGACCTGAAGGTAGATAGAATATACGATTTAAAACAAATTAGTGAATGAGGAATAGCAAACATGGATATAACAAATTACAGAGCGGGATTGAATTGTCAGGAGGAGTAAGCTGATAACGAAGGCAAAATTCGAGAGTTAACGACGGCAAGCATTTGGGAATTAATGTACTCTTTCAGTAGAAAAAAAAGCGAATACCCTTCAACCACTAGTTTACTACCATTGTCGATAACTTATTGCAACTGCTTTCGTCATCCTGAGGAATGACCGTTTCCTCTTGGCGAAAAACAAAAACTAATTTGTGACTGACAATGTCTCATCAGAAACCATTTGTCTTTTTTGTTGTCGTGTTTGCTTACAAATAGTGACCATACAATTAGTCTACCACCAAACATGCATCCGACCTGTGTAATTGGGTATCAGGAAAACTGCCCCCCGGAAAACTGTATTATTATATTAAATTTTGTACGTAAAATGTATGGTTATATTAGATCTTGTGAATGAAATGTGTAGTCATGTTAGCTTTTATGTACAAAACTTGTAAGGTTATATTAGATATTATGTATAAAATATATGGTTATAATATGGTTATATTAAATCTTATGCAGAAAATGTATAGTTATATTAAATTTTATGTACAAAATGTATGGTTATATAACAACTAATGGTCTTATCACTATGTTTTTGTTGCTTTTATTTGTCTGTATTTTTTGTCAGAAATTATTGGCAACCAAGGAACTTGGTGAAAACCTGCATCCAAGCCACATACACTAACGATTTTTGCACTATTTGCTGCCTTTTTTCATGGAGAAAAATAGAAATTTTCATTTGTTTTAAACCACTAACTGGAAGAAAACGTTTGGGTTCATAGTTATTTACAACAGAAGGTTTTGCGACGGCTCATGACAAAAAAGATACTTTACTTATTCTGATTAAAGCGCCAGAAAGGTGTCTAAAGCAAATCAATATCAAAATGTTGTAAAACTAAAGTTATAATAATTCAAGCGTAAGAATATGTAAATTATTAAACGCTTAGCATCCAGGGTAAACATTTTAGTCGACATCATTTTGAAATATCGTAACTATTTTCCCTCTGATAACAAGGTTTGACATTTCATGCAGATCATCTTCTTAGGAGACCATTTGCAAGAAATGTCTAATCCTGTTTTCTGAGAAATTTTAAAAACAAAGTACCTACGGTCTGTCCTCTGCTGAGAGAGTCGTAAAGGTTAAATCAGAGCTGCGTTCAGTTAACCGAGGCGTTCGGGGTTACTCACAAAACATCAGCGAACTTTCCGTTTATTTTCGACAGTTTTCGGCTGAGGGTAGCGAAACTATTCTCAAGCTGTCTTTTGGCAAAACCAATATTGCGGCCTTTTCGAATAAAATTTATGTATGCTTCTTTGTAACAAAAGTATTGAAATGTTTACTACATTGATATTATTTATTTGATTCTGTCTAAAATCGATATAATATCAAGTCCTGTCTACGGGATTAACGGTGACTCTCTACTTAGAGGTCACATGGGACGGATTTACGATAGTCGTTCAGAAGATGCAAAATAGGTATTGAAAAACAAAAACACTCGCCAGTGTTTCGCTTTACTGGACGCAGTCCAGGATATGATATATGCGTTAATGCACCGTTTTGCAAGAGATTGTGGTTAGGGGCGTATGCAGCTTTGCAAACTGCAGTGTTGCATATGAAGAGACTCAATTAAATTGAGTCTCCGATTTTCGTGATTTTGTGTGGTCTTTGTTTCCAAAGGCAATCCTTTTTGACTGTTATTTTATTGTGTACATATACTGTACAGACCGGATGAATTGTTGTTACCCTAATCAATTAGGCATGCCCTAAATCTTCTGACAGACAGACCTGAATAGTGTAGATCAGATCAGACGCCGCTTTGCTTAAAGTGGTAGAGGTCTCTGATTTGATTCCCGCTCAGGGTGAAAAATCCTGGTTCCGGACATGATCCCGTAGCATCACTGGCAGGGATGCTGTTCATAAAGTGCACTTTCAATGCTTGGGGATCGAGGTGTTCACCTGTGCAGAGAGCGATATCCCTGGTGCAGATTAATGATCCCATTGCTCTTAGATGTCCATCCTGTAAAACCGGCTCATTGTGAATAATGGTCGAATATGACGACTGCAGTAAGAGAAGAAGGAAAGATTTTTTTATTTTCATTCACGCTTACGACACAAGATACTTTTACAGTCATGTTGTATTAGTTTTTCGATTCAGTATACTTTGTCTATGTGATATCTATGTCACACAGTATTAATCTTAAATTTGCAAACATACATGTCTGAACAAATAAAAACGTTGTTGGTTCCTTGTCTGTTCCTTTAAACACATCAGCGGCTAGTTGTTCAAAGTTAAGTATTATATTTATTCCAAATACTGAGACACCTTAACTGCTAACTATACTTGTCATCGCATTTGAGCTAGTTAAGTTTTCTTCCTTTTTATTACTATACATGTAAATATCGTAAATATTGTATCTTTCGATGTATCTAAGACTTGTCGAATGTGGAGCGAAGCTATTTTCTGACCAGTATGATTGAAAAATAGAAAGAACGGCAATGATCAGGAATCGATACAATTATCCCACCTCCCATCAGAGACATCAAAGGGAAAGAAACACAAAAACGAAATAACTGGACTCTAATGGAAACATCACTAGCAGAAATCCAAACAGACAATTACTTTCCCACAAAGTGGCCAAATGGCTATCCAAAACAAAAAGATCTAA
The DNA here is from genome assembly GCA_964016985.1 of Anodontia alba. Taxonomy (NCBI): domain Eukaryota; kingdom Metazoa; phylum Mollusca; class Bivalvia; order Lucinida; family Lucinidae; genus Anodontia; species Anodontia alba. The sequence goes on from OZ024824.1 coordinate 89,937,962, forward strand.
TCGACACACACATTCAAAGACGAACTATAACAAAAATAAACCATGACAGAAAAACCGCCTTGGAACGGTTAGTGGAAAGTATTTCACTGGGGGCGTGGGGGCGGGGCTTAAATAGATTTTACGTGGCCACAACCCTTGCCCTTACTTCTGTCGCGGTTTGTTGTATGTCTTTCCGTGTGTCATTTTGTTCTTGTGTTTTTCAGTCTTTTTAGTATTGCGATTACCTCGCTTGGGGAAGAGAGAGCTAATCTTAGTGCTTTTCGTACGTTTGTTCGGTTTGTGCTTGTTTAGATTTGTCGGTTTCCACTTCCTCTTGGGGTCTGGGAAGGGCTGCGGTTTGTGATTGTAGCACTCCCTGGGCTTTTCTCTTACCCTTTTTAGACACATAATTTGTTCAGTCCGCATGAAGGCTTCCTAACTCATCAGTGCTACATCTCCGAGAACACAAAAAATCAACAATTACAGAGATGAAACAACGATTAGGACTCGACAGCACGAAACAACTGAAATGCTAGAGCAAAAGAAAACCAACAGTAAGACTCCGGTGGGCCCGACCAAAGATAGAGCATCAAGTACCAACCAACATTACCAAAACTTAAATTAAAGAGGGAAGCAAAGTAATTAAGCGTGATTGGGTTAACATCCATGCATGCAGTCTGTCGTATAACATTTATGTTGTACCCAATATTTTTATATCGAAGAATGATTTTACGAAATTGGGTACTGAAGTCATTGCAAGCATATATTTTTCTGAATTTATATACTAAGTCACCATCGGGTTCCGATAGGCCTTGTTGCAGAAGAGATTTAAGTCCAACATTGAATTTAGAAACTAAATCGGAATGACGTCTATAAAACTTAGAAAAGGCTTTACGTCTACACAGTTTCTATCCAAGTATGAATCCTTAACGGTCATCGTGCAGGGAAAATTCAGCAGACACGCTACCCTATTTTCTATAATAGACTGACATTTAATGCACATTTTCTCCCAACTTGTCCCATCAGACAATTTGCAAGGCATTTCAAAAAAAGGTAAGAGAAAAGTCCAGAGAGTGCCACAATCACAAAACGCAGCCCTTCCCAGACCCCAAGAGGAAGAGGAAACCGACAAATCCAAACAAGCACACATTGAACAAACGTACGAAAAGCACTAAGATTAGCTCCCTCTTCCCCAAGCGAGGTAATCGCAATACTAAAAAGACTGAAAAACACTAGAACAAAATGACACACGGAAAGACATACAACAAACCGCGACAGAAGTAAGGGCAAGGGTTGTGGCCACGTAAAATCTATTTAAGCCCCGCCCCCACGCCCCCCAGTGAAATACTTTCCACTAACCGTTCCAAGACATACAACAAATCGCCTCGTAGAATAAACCACAAAGCAAGAAAGAGTAAGACTGACACCGGGACCACCGTCTTAGAACGGTCAGTAGAGTAAACCACCGGGGGGTTCAAAGTCTGTTTTCTGTTTACTGAATATGCCCAGAGAGCGGTAAAGGACAAACCGCATTGGCCATTTCTTGAAATGACTTTACATACCAAATTCTATAGGCGTTCATGTTTTTTAGTATATTATCACATTCATAAAATCATCGTTGTTTGTATGTTGTCACATGTGTAAATCTATGGCTATTTGTATGTTGTCTCATTTATAAGTTCATGGTTATTTGTATTTTGTCACATTTGCAAGTTCATGGTTATTTGTATGTTATCATATTTACAAATTCATGGTTATTTGTATGCTATCATATTTACAAATTCATGATTATTTGTATGCTATCACATTTACAAATTCATCGTTATTTGTATTTAAAAACATTTAAAAAGTCATGATTATTTGTATGCTGTTACATATATAAAGTCATTGGTATTTATGTTATCACATTTACCAATCCATGGTCATTTGTATGTTATAACATATGTAGGTTCATGAATATTTGTATGCTGTCACACTTGCAAATTTATAATTATTTGTATGTTATCACCTTTTACAAATCATCGATTATTTATATGTTATAACATTGTATATTAATTTATATTTGTATGTCATTGCATTTATCAATTCATGGTTATTTTATGTGCCATTTCATTTATCAGCTTATGATTATTTAAATGTCATCACATTTATCAGTCCATGGTTATTTGTACTTTTACGTATTTCATTGCACTGCACTGACAAAAACTATTTAAAGATCCGACCTGATTACCGCAGTGTACTCATGTTTTTTGACAATTACTGGAAAAGTGTTGTAATAAAGTATCAAATTTACAAGTACACAATTTGAAGAAAGATGAGCAAAGGACTTTATAACAGGGTTGTTTAATGATGCGTATGCGACATTTTCCCGATTTTCTTTATAAAAGCGCATGTAGTTGGTACTCATTTGAATTTTGTATCAATTTGTCGAAGCAATTTCGAATGAGTACTTACAACATATGTTTTTATAATTTCTTTATAAACACTTTGTTTAAGGTACTGAATTTATTTCCTCGACTTGTAGAGGCTATCGGAATTAGTGTCCGCATCATAATTATGCAACTATAAACTAGATAAAGTACAAGAGCTGTAATCTGAATACAACGAAAATGCTTGAATCTGCACTTATAGGGGTATGTGCGATAACAAGGTCGAATACTGTATACCTATGAAACATCTGACTACAGTATTACATTTCAATAGAGGGATGAAATTCAACACAGGATCACTTCAAGCGAAAAAGTGTCTTCAATCAAGTGACTGAAATTGACCATATCAGCCTGCGCATTCAACCAGTCCAGTAAGAGTCGTCTTTCTGCTCTTGCAGAATTATCAAATCCTGTAGAATGCATTAATATACAGTAAACGCCTTGACGAGACAATGGTCATTGTGCAAGATTTTCTGTATCTATACATTTCGCTCATGCTTTGGAAATCTTTTGCTTGACGCGGCCCACTTATATCGCTACATGTTGTCATTGTCATATTTTTATTATATTAATATTTTTAAGCTTTTATATTTTTAATAGTAGAAGTAGTTGCGGTCATATACTATAATTTTATTAATAAAATATTGTGTTTCAAAAATGTCAAAGATATCAAAACACGTTAACTGCAAATAATGGAGCTAATAATTATAATAATAATAATAATAAAATTTTTTGAAAGTTGTGTGTTCGCTTGAATGGTGCTACGAGGTCTGTTCATTAGCCCTTCTCTTGCTAAACACGACATGCCCTGTCTTAATAACAGTGTAAATCCAGATCAGTTGGCTTCTGAAGAAGCCAACTGATCTGGATCTGCACTGTTTGTCATTAAATATATGAATTTCTATCAAAAACCCAGATCGAGTAATCTGATTGGCTGAAATTAGAAGTGGGCGTGGAATCTTAATTAATTCAGCATGAGAAGGTTTAACATTCTGCAGGCTAGGTAAAATTCAGAAGTCACAATTTTGAAATATTTTTCGATTTTTTTTCCCGAACAAAATAAACAGCTTTGAAATTTCATGCAGATTAGAAAATAATTTGCATCAAATCTCGAAAATGTTGGTTAAGATACCCTGAAATGTCTATTTTCTGGGAAATGTAAGAAAAATGCCGTCGATATGTCTTCTTCTGAATTATCCCAGAGAGTGGTAAAGGGTTAAGTAAAACAATCGAGCCAGCGAACGAAAAAAAAATCTACCATAAAAGTCAAGATGGATTACCTTTGGAAACAAAGAACACACACATCACGAAAATCGGAGGTTTGATTGAGTCTCTTCATATGCAACACTGTAGTTTACGAGGCTACATACGCCCCCATAGCGCCGGCCTAAGCGATATTCGATTTTCAGAATAACCGGGATGGGCTCGAAGATTCAGATCCGCGTGCGGATCTACGGAGTCTAATCAGAGTCTTTGCTGATCGCATGTACCTTCTACAGGCTCCGGTGTATCCAAAGAGGGATGAAAGATTATCCGAGCCATGCTTGGTGGATGTACAGGCTGAATGGAGTCTTTGCTGATTACACAGGTCTTATTGTAGGTTTTGTCGTGCGCTGGCTCAATCTTCATATATTGCAAACAAAATACAAGAAGTGGTTTAGAATAAGCAGGCGATGGGAGGCAAACAATTTTGATAAAGTTGCCTGCTCTAAAAATGTCTCTATTCCCGTTAGTTTCAAAGCATTCGCATAACTCATTGGCCTTACTATGAAAAACAATAAATCTGGAGAGGCAAGGCCAGAAGAACGGAGCACAGCCCTTCCAATGCACTGGATAAGGTTTAATAATAGAAAATAGAAAGAACAAACGAAAATTGAACAGACAAACGAAGAAGAACTGCCCATAAAGAGTTTAACTACAGGCTGCAACAGCCTGTAGTAAAACTGTTTATGGGCTTAAGATTTACAGGAATCCAACCTTGATGTTAATCTCAATACAGTTTCAGCTATATTCAATTGTATATAGTATGTATGGTGTACGCTAACTCATTAACGGATCAACACAAAAAACATGCTAATTAATTTTCACACTATGTTGAAATAAAGATTACAGTTTAACTACAAACTAAAATTCAGAGAAATAAAAACTACTTGATGAACCACGGTGATCCTGACCAGAGATGAGTAAGGTCAGGAACAAATCATCAAAACAATATTAAGGACTGAACCGCCACTGGATATGCGGCAAGGCCCAGTAGCATTCAGTTACAGAGGACAGACAATTGTTTACTTTTATATATCTAACAGCTAATCATATAGTCTATCGCAGATCAACTACATTATAAGCAAAGATACAGAGGAAATGTCACAATCACGAGCAGCCTTTCAGAGGCACCACATGAAGAAGAGAAGAGGAACAGACAACAATGAAAAAACAAACGCCATACGTTAATGCACCAACACACGCACAAACAAGAATTGCAACAGAGGAACCGTCTTGCGTTTGTATTGTCCTTATTTATTCTCATATGTCCTTCTTGTGATGCCTCGGGAGGTCTGTGATTTGATTTTTGGAATGGTCATAAGATAAAAACAGGTAAGAGAAAAGTCCAGGGAGTACCATAATAAAACGCCCAGACTACCTCCTCCCAGACACCAAGAGGAAGAGGAAAGAGATAAATCCAAATAAACGCAAATCGAACCAAACATACGAAAACCACTAAGATTAGCTCTCTCTTCCCCTAGCGAGGCAATCCCAACGCTCAAAGGACTGAAAAACACAAGAACAAAATAACACCAGGCAAAACTAAAACAAAAAAGGTAAGAGAAAAGTCCAGGGAGTGCCACAATCACAAACCGCAGCCCTTCCCAGACCCCAAGAGGAAGACGAAACCGACAAATCTAAACAAGCACAAACCGAACAAACGTACGAAAAGCACTAAGATTAGCTCTCTCTTCCCCAAGCGAGGTAATCGCAATACTAAAAGGACTGAAAAACCTACTAGGGGTGGTGGGGTTAACTGGAGATAGTAAGTGTTAAACAATATATTTGAAAATATTTTATTTGTATATCATCAGGTACATATATAAATAATGATATATGATAGTTAACTTCCATATAAAACTGGACTTTGAAAAAACCCTTGCAAGTTATAGGAATTCGTCTGCCGACAAAAGAATAAAATAAACTCTATATACTGTAATAACAATCGCACAAACATAAGTTGAATACAATTATTTACAACAAGAAATGATAAAAAAAGTATAGGTATAAAGCAGAGAAATGAAAATGAGAGGGGTATGGAAGATCAAGCTAGGGCGAGGACGGAACATAAAATTATTACAGGGGGAACCCATATCAGTTATAAGTATATGTAAGACACAAGTAGATTGAGATTGTTCCAGCTGCATTTATTATGCACTTAATTTAATTAAAATTCGATAAATTTACTTGAAACAATTTTAATTGCGCAGAACCTCACCCAGAATTCTGAACAGATCAGCTCCAAATTTCAAACAAACATTTGGTCTGCATAGGGATGCTCATAACCATTAAACTGGCATTTACGGTAGCAGCTACCACCAGAAATGTAGGCGAGGTTTATTGATTACTGGTCAGCTGTTTATATATTTACCTAGGGTCTGATAGCTCAGGCTGCCACAAAGTAATGTATATACTCACTACTAGGTATGAATATGGTAAATAAGATTTAAATTTGTGCCTTACATACCCGGCTTACATGGGGCACAAATGATTGTGACTTTAAATAAATTGTACCCGGCAAACAGTGGCTAAATGACATAATTTGTTTATTATATTTCATTTAGTTAAGAAACAGGATTCACAATATACGAGCCGTATTACATATATTAGTGTAATTTTCATTGCTGGAATAAAATTGTAACTGACTTCTTAAAATATCTCCCTACATGTATGTAGATTGCATAAGACCTATAAATGCCTATTAATAATGGTTTTAACAATTTTCTGTTTGAATCATGGAATATGAGTGCAATTTCCTCTGAAGGAATCTAAGATAGGACAATTTATCTGCTTTTACTATGATTGCCATCTTACAAGTGGACAGTGTTTGTACGCTACACTCCAGGTTGCTATGTTAATTAATTTCTCAGCACTTCCAGGTGATTTCATTCAGCTTGCTCCATTTATAATCTTTGATAGCGCAATATTTTAGTGTTAATGTATACAGTATAGACATGCCTTCTAGCAAAACAAATTTGTGTATAAAGTTTTTCATGTTTTTCTTTTTCATTTTCATTGATAAAGCTTCTGCAAGAAACAATGTAAAAGCCCTGTACCGTTTTGAAATAAGCCCCGCCTACATCCTTGCATAGAATAGGTGGGGCTTCAAGAATCAGCAAAATAAAACACACATAATTACAAACACCATGATGAAGCAAAACGAAAGGCGACCTAAAGAACACATTAAACTCACAAACAGCACCACGGTTTGCCCGACTACAGATATTTAGTCAGGCATCCTCCGCTTGAACCGGATTCAAGAGCGATCTGTCGTCTTGACCGTCCCACCGCTGTGCAATTGAAAGCTCCACTCCTGCATTCCCTAAATTGTTGGTGGACTAAGTACATACATACCAACAAAGATTCTTAACAGATTGATGGCTTTTACATAAACAAAGATTCACGGTGTACTTACAGCTGACATATAATGAAAGATTCTTATTGCATAAAAAGCAGTGTCGCACGTTATTAACAGCCGTGCATTAAACGGCGAAAAGCCGTGTATTAACAAGGCAATTCGCGAGCTGTTAATGCACGGCTACGCAGCTTTCAATATGATCGTACCGAGGCCACAAATTTGCTGCCGTTACGAGATGTGTACTGCCCGGCTCTTGAACGAGCATAGTCCGTGGAAATTACGTTCGCGAGACATCAGTGAAAAGGCGGAACAAAATAGTGCAAGAAATAACGCAAACTGTAGCAAATGTTATCAGTGTTTATGCAATAATAGCGATCGAAAATGTTTTTTTCAATGCATTAACATTCGCCAGGTCCCTTGGGAGATGTTGAAAACTGCAGCCTTCGGTCTCGGTTTCCAACACTTCCCACGAGACCTAGCGAATGTTAATGCATGAAAAACCATGTTTGATCCCAATACTAATACACTTACAACTTAAGCATCAATACAGGTTACTGCTCACTAATCACAAAGATACTTGACGGTCTCAGTAGCTTGCATATAGAACAACCTTACAACTTACATATCAACAAGTAGTCTTGATTATTTTACAGCTTGCATATAAACAAATTGTCTTGATGAACTTACATCTTATATATCAGCAAAGCTACTTGATTAACCTACAGCTTATATATCCTAATAGTCTGGGTGATCATACAGCTTTACTATCAACAAATAGTCTTGATGGAGTTGCAACTTACATATAAACAAATAGTCTTGATGGAGTTGCAACTTACATATAAACAAATAGTCTTGGTGAACTTACAGATTTGTATTAAGATAGAGTCTTGATAACCCTACAGATTACATATCACTAAAAAAGATACTTGATGAACTAAGCAGCTTGTATATCAACAAATAGTCTTAATGAACTTACAACTTATATATCAACGAAGATTCTTGATGAACTTACAGCTTAAAAATCAACGAATACTCTTAATGTACTTGCTATTTACATATCAACAAACAGTCATGATTCCTTACAGCTTACATATAGCCTTGATGAACTTACAGCTTACAAATTAACAAAGAAATTTGACTAACTTAATAGATATCATATACAAAATAGTCTTGATGAGCTAATCTATCAACAAAGATACTTGATGTATTTAACAGTTTAGATATAAACAAAAGTCGTAATGGACTTACAGCTTACATATCGGCAAAGATATTTGATTGTCTTACAGTTGACATATCAACGAATAGTCTAGGTAAACTAACAGTTTATATATCAATAAAGATATTCGATGGACTTCACAGCTTACTTACCAAAATAGTTTTGATGAACTTACAGCTTACATATCAACCAAAAGTCTTTACACTCACAGTTTACACATAAACAAATAGTCTCAATGAAATTATATCTTACATATCAACAAATATACTTAATGAACTTAACATTAACATATGACCAAATAGTCCTGATGAACTTACAGCTTACATAGCAAAAAAAGATACTTGATGGACTTAATAGCTTACATTTTAACAAATAATCTTAATTGACTAAATGCTTTATATCAACATAGATACTTGATGAACTTACAGCTTACATATTAAAAACATTGCATTGATGTACTTAAAGCTTACTTATTATCCACAAATAGTCTTGACAAGATTACAGCCTACATAACAACAAATAGTCTTGATGCATTACAGCTTACTTATCAGCAAATAGTCTTGATAAAGATACAGCTTACATATAGACAAAAACTCTTGATGAACTTAACAGTTCACATATAAACAAACAGTCTTGGTGAACTTAAAGCGTACATACCAACAAAGACACTTGATGGACAACAGTTTACATATCAACAAATAGTCCTGATGAGCTTACAGCTTACACATAAACAAAGATACTTGATGGACTAAACAGTTTACATATAAACAATTAGTCCTCATTCAATTACAGCTTACATATCAGCAAAGTTATTTTATTGGCTTAACATCCTATATATAGACAAATAGTCTTAATGACGTAACAGTATATATATTAACAAAGATACTTGATGGACTTTACCGCTTATATATAAACAAAGAGTTTTTGATGGGCTTACATTTTACATTTTAACAAAGCCGTTTTAATCCCCACACCCCCACCCCTCCGTTGAAGAAAACTTTCGTGTAGTTTACTATTATGGTCTTTAGCTCGTTTCAAAATAGAATACCAGTCATGGGCTAGGAGGCAAGAGCAAAGTTGTAAGTTACATTACTGTTTCTAAACAGACTAAATTTAAACGAGTCTGTTTTTCTTTGTTTTGTTTTTTTTTGTTTTTTTTTGTTGTTGTTTTTTTTTTTGTTGTTTTTGTAGTGTTTTTTTTTTTTTTTTTTTTTTTTTTTTTTTTTGTTGGTTTTTTTTGTTTGTTTTTTTTTTGTTTTTTTTTTTTTTGTGTGTGTTTCTTTTTTGTTTTTTGTTTTTTGTTTTTTTTTTTCGTCTATTTTATGTGTTTTTGATTAGAAGGCATCAATTTTACCTTCATTTCCCCGAAATACATAACTGATTACATGAAAATGAATAGCTGTCCGCTTGAAGAATCTTTGGCTCATTCGTTACCCACAGAGTGCCCTGCGAAGATTCTGGTCAGACTGTGTTGGTGATTGAAGTCTTCGCTGGCGCAGATGCATCTTTTATGATTTCCTATACCAAGGCTCAAGTATTTTTCTCATAATGTATTCAGTCTCATACAATTTTAAGCTTAAGCTTACTGTAGGATAAATGTTCCGATGATAATATTCGATATTTGGTTTACTTTCCACAGAAAATGAGGAGATAAAGAAAATAAGATTCGACGATTCAATCAAATTGTCTCGTATACTAATGGCCTCATTCTTTCAGATTTGAAATGATCTCAAAGGAAATTTGAATAAAATGTCAATGTTGATTTTCTTTGAAAAATAAGAAAACATTAGTGACATTTTTATCTGATGATAGAGTATACAGAGTATTAAAACTAAATATTTACCACTCTTTGGGCTTAATCTGCAGGAGACAAACTTGTGGCATTTTTTTCTTACTTTGCCCAGAAAATATGTTTAGACTTTTCTGCAAACTATCTACTTAGCATGCATGAAATGTCAAAACCTATTTTCTGCACACATGAGAAAACATTCCAAATTGTCGTCTGCGGATTTTTTACACAGCATGCTTAGCGTTCAAAGGTATATGGGACGGAACATCTTATGGAATACTTTTCACTTTTTAATTGGATCTAATTATGTTCCGTTTGATGTTTGAGTATCCAATATGACACTTTTAGTCATTATGTCCCGTCCAAATTTGATGGTGTATGGTTCCGAAGCTTTAACTGGAACTTCGATATGTTCAAAATCTTTCTGTAACAACATAGCCTGGCGGAAGTTTATGACCTAAAAAAATGATTATAAATGTTTTTACTTCTTTGATTCCAGATGAATACCATTGTCAACTTTTAACCTCTAAAATATCAATCCAAACATATTAAAGCAGAATACATTCTATTGTATTATCATATGTCAGAGAATATAAGATTTGATATTTTATGTACATCGCACAGAATGTCAAGCTTATTTCCTCTGAAAAATAAAACAACATGAAAATGTCGTCTGCACTTAAAGTATTACCTCTCTGTGTTATTTCAGCAGACGACAAACTGACAAACAGAAAATATATTTTGACATTTCACGCATATCATTTCCTTAGAATACAATATGCATTCAATTCCAAAGCCTGTTTTCAGGAAAAAATAGAAATATACTTCGAAATGACGTCTGCTGAAAGTTTTACCAAGAATGCTGAGCGTTTAAGGTTAATTTGACAGTGATTAATTTGATTTTTATGTTTTTACTTTGATGCATTGCTTGAGAGCCTTTATACGAACCGAGTTTTTATTTGTATTTCTGTATTAAGAATAGCATCGGGACACAGGGTAGAGTTGGCTGGCCGTAAAAGTGCTTTAAATCCCCCGGTGGTTAATTTTATTGACCGTTCTAAGGCAGTGGTTCCGGTGTAATTCTTACTCTTTGTGCTTTGTGGTTTATTCTGTGAGGGATTTGTTTAAAGTCTTGCTTTGTGTTATTTTTTTTAGTATTTTTCAGACCTTTTAGCATAGTGATTACCTCTCTTGGAGAAGAGACAGCTAATCTTAGTGTTTTTCGTACGTTTGTTCGATTTGTGCTTGTTTGGGTTTGTCTGTTTCCTCTTCCTCTTCGTGTCTGAGATGTGTTGCGGCTTGTGATTGTGTCACTCCCAGGACTTTTCTCTTACCTTTTTGCGCTTGTTTGGTTTTGTCCGTAATCAGTTCCTCTTGGTGTCTGAGAAGGGCTGCGGCTCATGATTATTGCACTCCCTGGAATTTTCTCTTACCTTTTCTGGAAAGGATGACGTAACTTAAAAATAATAGACTGTTTATCATCTTTTTTCGCATAAGTTATATCCATTTACGAGCTCGTATGTCATGTAAATAGATTCTGAAAAAAAAGCTCGAGAGCTATGAACCCTCTCACAAAACTAAGCATAGCTGATGTTTCAAGTTTTCCGGGCTTCACCAGCTGGTTTCGACCAATTGGGCCTAATTAATTTTATCGACCTTTTGAAACACCTGAAAACTTGATGAATGAGTGTAAATCTTCATCAGACACCGTAATAAGGTTAACTTCCCATTGTAGCTGACATATCTCAAAAATTGAGGTGGTTTGAGTGTAAACCCTGATTAGACGCCGTAATAACGTGAACCCAATGCAGCCTATTTATACCAAACTCGCGGTTTTTTGGCTACGTACCCGGTCACGTTTCTAAAAGTATTGATGTATGATCAACAATAAAAAAAAAAATAAGAAAAAAAAACGCTGTCCAGACAACCCTCCTTATACTTACACTCTATACAAACACAAAATTCATTATAATGACAATTTGACTGCCACGAAACCTACGCTTGAGGTAAGAATTCATCACAAATTATGCAAGATTATTGTATGTAAGACTTTTAAAAAAACGTATGCTTTTGATATTTGTTAGAATCGCCTCATCATTAAGCCGATTATATCAAATATCCGATATACATAAACAGTGAGGAAATAAGAACAAAACGACACCTTTCTTACATATCAATCTGTGCCAATGTTTTCAAAGCGTCATTAGTTTAGGGAGCTCGTTAGTGGTCAAATAGTTAACTGTTCTAGTAAGTATTATGTCTAATTTACAGGTATTTTTGCTGAAAAAAAATGTGGGTAGCTTTTGCAAATGGTAAAACTACTCACATTTTCTTCAGCAAAAATATTAGCAAATATGCCATATTTAATGATATAATTTTAACGATACGTTAACTAATGACATCTTTAGTTTTAAAAAACTGGACCCAGCTCATTTAGTGTTCTGTATAAGAGCAAATTCATTTTAATGGCAACATCTTTGTAAAAAATGTTGTCGTTGTAACGAGGGTTCCCTGTAACCTGGAGAGTACACGAACAAAACAATTGAGCCGCAACGTCAGAAAACGTACATCCGGATATATGAGCCTGGCGAAGATACAGATCATTCTGCGCATTCAAAAAGTCTGACCAGAATCTTCCATTACGAAAACACACCTATTCAAACATACTGCAAATTTTATCACCAAAAAATGAAAATTTTCAGATAAAAAAATTCTGATATTTTTCATGTTTCTGCTCAAAACATAGATTGTGGGTACTCGTTAGAACCGCCTCGACGAGGCGGTTCTAACAAGTACCCACAATCTATGTTTTGATCAGAAATAAGAAAAATAATATATACCCCTGTAAACCCCAGTTTTACTATATAAAAGTGGGGTTTAAGGGGGTCAAAATTATATAGGCGTGTTTTCGTGATGAACGTGTACGATTTGGATAACGAAACATGTAAAGTTTCTTCATACGGACAATGAAGCCTCTGATCATACTGTGCGGAAGCGCTGCCTTATTCAAGTTTCTCACGTTGCGACTTAAATACATACAAATGTAGATGTTTTCTTCTGAGACTGGACCGGATCAGTTTCAGTAATTTCAGTAATTGTAGTTTTCATCTGTAAGTAAACGAAATCTCTCTCTCTCTCTCTCTCTCTATATATATATATATATATATATATATATATATATATATATATATATTGACAAAAAATAAATCTAAACGAAATCTAAACGAAATCTATATATACAGGGCATGTGAGTCCTATACCGTGTCATGGTGATCCTTGGAATTATACAATATTGTGTGTATGCATTAGTTGATGTCTAGATTCTCTATGGTTGCTAACTTGGGCACAGAAAGAAACAGTCTGTACGTATTAGTTTGAAAATAAGATGAACTCTGTATAAAAACCGACAGATATTTAAATATTTATATATTTAAATCCAGAAATATGGAGCTTCGGTGTCACTTGCCTTAAATCGGTTTAAGAGTATACAAAAAATCCCCAATACGGGTGTCCAATATTGACAAAAAATAAAAGTCAGATTCCACCATGGTCCATTAAGGCTACAAGAAATAGAAGAGACACAAAAAGGAAACATAATTAGGGCATAGTCATTCTCGTTTTCATTACGAGTCATTTGTATTGACCTAGCTTTTTCAGTACTATACTTTTTGGGCATATAGGGTTATCAAATATATATTCTATCCAAGCAGATACTGTATTTACCTAAAACATTCGGACTGACATGTCTGCTGTCATTCGTCTTGCAGCCTCAGTGGTTATATATACTCAGTTCAATGTCTAATCATATAGTAACATAAAATTAATGCCCAATGAAATGCCTATGAATTTTCCATTGCAAATGTCTCTGTCTAAACGGAGAATTATGGATGCATTATTCCTCCATAACTTGGTGGCGGTACTCGCGGAAAAATGTGACGTCCTGTACCATTTTTTGATGGATTCGTACGTGATGATTCATCGGCTCGTGTCTTCCATCTTTTTGTATGAGGGATAGAAGCTCCCTTCATGTATCACGTCTTGGTACGGTGGTTATTTTATTTGAGCTGCATCATGCGTAAAATTGCCTTGGAACATGCGCAAAATGCCTAGGTTCAGATTATCCAGCGCGTGCTCAAAATATCATCCTTTGCTCTCCATTCATACATTTAGTAGTTTCAAGTGATTCTGTTAGCGGACAGTATCTGTCCTCATCAAAGATTCGAAGGCATGGCGTCGCCAATTTAATCTCAAGTTAGCGTTAATGTTATGACCTGGGCCCAGTTGTTCAAAATTAACGATGTCGTTAGTTAACGTATCGTTAAAACTTTGATCATCAAATATGGCATAATACGCTAATATTTTTGTTGAAAAAATGTGAGTAGCTTTTACATTTGCAAAACCTTCTCACATTTTTTCAGTAAAAATACCTGTGAATTAGATATTGTGCTACCTAGGACAGTTAGCATTTTGACCACTTACGAGCTCATTAAGCTAACGATGCTTTGAACAACTGTGCCCTGGTTTAAGATTTAGAAGACATTTCTTTCTATTTCTGTGATAATCTCTTACAATTCTATGTAGGATGGTTTGGTGTATTTTTATACTCTATAAATGTGTATATGAATGCAATATTGTGCACGCTGATGTGACTTTAATGAACTAATAAAATTTAAATTGTAGATCCGCCATCGTATGTCATATTGGCGGTGGTCCCGGTGTTAGTCTTACTCTTTGTTGCTTTGTGGTTTATTCTACGAGGTGATTTGCTGTATGTCGTTCCGTGTGTCATTTTGTTCTTGTGTTTTTCAGTCCTTTTAGTATTGCGATTACCTCGCTTGGGAAAGAGAGAGCTAATCTTAGTGCTTTTCGTACGTTTGTTCGGTTTGTGCTTGTTTGGATTTGTCGGTTTCCTCTTCCTCTTGGGGTCTGGGAAGAGCTGCGGTTTGTGATTGTGGCATTCCCTGGACTTTTCTCTTACCTTTTTTGGGTATATATATTTCCTTACTCGTTTTATTTTGCCAGGGCATCCACTTGTAGTCACATTAGTGACTTTAACAATCGTAGTAGTAGACTTATATCTACTTAACTTCTCAAACAGGATGTCGGTGCTATAAACTTCATAAAGCAGTTTCTTTTTTACCGTCTGCATTCAGAATGAATTTCTGTACATTAACATTGACTTTAAAACAAAACGCTTTAACGAGGCCCGAGTTGTTTGGTGACTTTACAAACTCAGAAAAGTAGTTGATGAGTCTTATTTCTCAGTACAATTACAATTAGGGGATAACTGCATTCAAATTTGGCATTTGGGGAGGTAAATCGGCGGTTTTACGGTCGGAAATTTCGTTTTACGGCGACGCGTCAGCGGAGCCGTAAAACGTAATTTGCGACCGTAAAACCGCCGATTTACCTCCCCAAATGACAAATTTGATGCAGTTATCCCCATTCTAATGCATTTATTCATTTTTTCTATTGAAAAAATGTACTATTTGCACAAAATGGCAAGTGCTGTGAGCTGCGTAAAACCAAATGCCAGCCAATGAGAAGCGACGTTACGTGATGACGTCGGATTTGCGACAGTATATCGCAGAATATACCGTCGCAAATTTTTGACGTTTTCCAATCAGACGTTGCGTTACATACGCGAGTGCATTAGAATGAGTATTTATTGATTTAAAAGGAAATGAACTGGGGCATGATCTACTTACAAATTAGACGTGCATCGTGACCTTTTCTCTCTTCTAACACAATCCCAGCGGGCACATGACGTTTATACAACGTCATCTTAACGTCGATGCATCGACGTTGGGAGACGTTGTACAGACTTCATGTGACTGCTGGGATCATTGAATGTGTAGAATGTATCACAGTGCCAGAAAAGGCACTTTTTACCACCAAAAAGTACTGATATTTGTGCAAACTATACAATAAGACCAGCGCGATCAACAAAGGCTCAAATTAGCCTGTGTATCCACCCCAGTATGGCAAGGGTACTCGTTTATCCCTCTTTGGATAGCCTGGAGGCTGTAGAATAAAGTAAATACTTGTGGGTACTCATTAGAAGCGTCGTCTCGGCGAGTTGCTAGCAATGCGTACCCACAACACATGTTTTGTGGAGAAATAAAACAAAACACTATTACATGGATGTCCCTTGTATCTTGAATAGATATATAGGAACACAGAAGATGTATTTATCAGATCGTGTGGTTTTTACCATTTGGTCTGAATGTGAACTGTATAACACCGAAGACCTCTTTTCTCATGAAGCGGCCCACATTTTTGTTCAAAGCGGCTCAATTATAAGCTCATTACATTTGAAATATCCCCGAAAAGAAATACATGTATAGTAGAGTTTGAAAAGTACCTCTGTTACTGCTGTTGATTTCTTTGAGATATCTCCGTTATGAAAATGAAAAAGAAAACAAAACGGCCACAAAACTAAATTCATGTTGCTTTTTGTTTAAAATTTATGGACTCAAGTTACTTTACACCTGCCGTGACGCCTACAAGATCTGTATTAGTGTCTCCATAGAGACGGAAGCTGATTACATGATATATAACATACCATCCCGTTTTTTGTTTTGAAATTGTTACAAGGACTTCTGTTAAGCAAGTACCGAGATTTTACTATTCGAATTGTAAACCGAAAAACATATGCAAAAGATAAGTATGAAGCATACAAGGTAAATCAGTTGAAGTCTCCCGCTCAAATGCAACCGGCTAATAGTAGAATGTATTGGTTTAAACATATTTAATCAGAACTGTCATCACATAACATACATTTTAAACAAATAAAGATCAGAATCATGCATGTAGCTAATTTAGTGTCTCTTCTAAAAGAAAATGCAAGATCTAGGAGGATTTTTAGATTAGATTAGATTAATCATATTTTATTGCATGTTAAACAAATGGATTAGACATAATAATAATATTAGAAAGTCCTCTCTCTGCAGCAACGAATGCATCCATTTAAAAATACAATGGTGCAAAAAGCAAAAATGTTTCTACATAACAAAATAGAAAACAGGACATTTGTGGAAAAGAAGAAATGGTCCTTAACAGTGCAAACTTTTCGATATGATGATATTAACATTTAGCAAGAACAAGGCGAAATGCATGGAATACTGGCACATACGATTGGAGAATTAGTCAAACCTGTTGGTGTCTTTGATGAATTTCAAAGCTGCTAGAATAATTAGTTTGTTAGTTTCAAAGTCGTATAATTGAGCGGCCGTTCGTTAAGAAATCAAACTTTACATTAAATATTTGGAATTTAGTGTATTGTCTGCAATAATTTTCGTCTTTAGGTGTTGTTAAGAGGAAAGTCTGCAGTTTGAATAAGGAATTACGTTAACTTGGAAAAGATCTGCATTTAAAGTGTTACACCTGTGCCTTATTCTGGTTAAAACAATGGTTATTTCCTTTCACTAACTAATAAATGTTCACCTACTTTGAGCAGCTGATGTCGAACAGACAATTTCAATTGTCATAATGTGGAAATATTACGAGTTTCGGTTTTGAGATCATTCCATACGTTTAGGGTGGATGGAATTCAAAAGACGTTTCATACGAACATAAGCTACAAAAAAGGTAAATCATACTTAGCATTGTTTCTAAGATTATAATTGCTTACATCATTTACTGAGCTTGGGAGCAGGTCTTTTGTTTTTTTTTGTTTCTCTTCTTTCAGTAAGCGTTTTCAAATCGCTTTCTAAATATTATGATCTAAGAGATGAAAATATTGGTAACCCAGTAACTATACGGGCTGCTTTCAGCTGCACTTGCTCTAACTTATTTGTATCTGACAGATTGCAGCCATTCCATACCTTAGACGCCAATTCTAACAACCGGCGTTTATATGTACAATACAGCTTATTAAGAATATGTTTAGGAAGTTGAAACTTTAGTTTAAGGAGATACGATATTTGTTTTTTTTTTTTTTTAATTTTTAGTCTATATGCTTTGAACATTTATTATTCGAGATAAATTAACCAAGACGTTTGTGGTTATCGACAATCGTGAGAATATTTTCATCGTATTTTAATTCTATGTCATAATCAGTATGTAAATTATTAAATAACATTACTACTGTTTCAGTTGATTGACTTTAATTACCTATTTCTTAGCCCAGTCCTTTTATTTTACTAGATCGGCATTTCAGATATGTTCAGTTAATAATAATAATAATAATAATAATAATAATAATAATAATCGACTTTATTTATAGAGGGTAACACATTTAGTAATCTAGTACTAATCTTCCATGTGGCCCTCTTTTTTCCTGGGTAGAAACCAGTACTAAGTATTGTGGATAAAGTCTCTTGCTCAAGGAAACAACACTTGCAGTTAGTGGGGATCGAACCCGGTACCTCTCGATCTCGAGTCCGACGCTTTACCACTGCACCACAGCGCTCAAATTATTTGATGAAAAGCTTAGGAAGGTGTCACTATAAACAGCCTGGTCATACCATTATGTAGCTATACCGTTTATATAGATGAAAAGCAATAGAGGACGCAAGACTAACCGTTGTGGAACTCTTGCGAGAATACACTTTAGAGACGAGAAAGTGCAGTGAAGAAATATTATTGTTTCCGCGTATACATACGCATACTTTGAATCCATTCTAAACGATCTTCTGAGATACCATATTTTTTTTAGTTTACGTATCAAATTATGCCAGATTCTATCGAATGCTTTCGGTGTATCACAAAATACATGGCAAATTATTTCATATTTTCCCAGTGCAAGGCATGTGTGGTGTATTAACTCAGTATGTTTAAGTACGGTTGAGTTGCCAGTTAAAACCCAGACTGATATTTATATAGTAGAGAATTGACAGCAATGTGGTTATAGATATGTTTATAAACAATTCGTTCAAAAGACTTTTCTACACAGCTTATCATTGAAATAGGTCTGTAATTGCAAACATCCGATTTATCTCCCGTCTTGAAAAGTGGCGTGACAAAAGCATTTTTTCAAAAAATTGGATATACGTTCACGTTGGTTTTCTTCTTTTAGATCATTAAATGTTATGCAACCAGCGTTTTTATAGCGCCATATCTTTCTATAATAAGACGTTGACAAACTTACATTTATTCTGACCGGAACATATGTAGGTTTATGACCACTAATAAATCCATCAACGTAAAGAGTTTCAGAATCTAAAACTTTGCAAGAGTCACTTACTAAAATGGGATGGTTCTGCATTTGAAGTTATTCTTGTCGGCTCATTATTTGATATTTGTTAAATTAAAACGCGTTAAACAATCGAGAAGTTGAGAATCGATGTTGATATCCCTATTAATACAGCATGCATAAGGGATGTAATTAGATGCTTCACAATAGAATTTGCGTTTCATAAACATAGACTGGGAGGATATAAAATCAGTTCGGTAAAAACAACATATTAATAGCTGATATGACTTTAACTAACTTTATTTCAATCCAAATTGTCTCAATTCTCGGGTTTGGAAAGAATGTATCAGATATGAAAGAGCTTGATAAGACATGTATTTTATGCAACTTTGATCAAAATCTTATAAAGATAAGCATGTTAATAATGTTTAAAGATTTTAAACTTTTGCCAAGGATGTCGCCATTTTAAATATTTAAGGAGATTCTAAACATTTCAAACTATTAAATAAAATCTCCTTGTTCAAAGAAAATGCTGCAGTATTCAAGCAAAAATAATATATGTCTAGAGACGAAGCTACAAACACAAATGCAGAGGTGAATAATTGTTGCAAACATTGTTTATTTAGATTTTGCATATTTAATTAAGACTTTATGAAGTCAAACTCCTTATTTAATATTCAAAATGGCTGCGCCCATAAAAGCAACTTTTAAATCTTAAAATTTCAATAGTTATCTTATCTTTCATCCGATTTCGATCATTCCATCAAATTTACATCAAACTGCATAGTTGTCAAGATCTTTAATTTCAGCAATATTCACTAACCTTGCTTTTCTATTCGACAAACTCATTCACTAATAATTAGAGAGTATTAGCTTGGGGAGAATAAGCTAATTCTAGTTCATGTACGACTACTGTTTGGTCCAAACTGCTAATTTCATGCCTTACTGGTGTTAAACAACATTGGATTAGATACTATGATACTTATTACGAAAGGGACGGAATTAACTTTCAGGCTTCTATTTATTAAATATTGACAATATTTACTTTGACCAAATGGTGGACCGGATATACCCTACATAACTCCAATTAAATAGAGCAAATTCTTTCCGATACCGAGGCACCTTTTTTGGATTTGAATCTATGTATTTCTAATGGTATGGTTTCCCCCAAAATTTATGATAAACGATTTTGATTTTGATATAGTCGATTTCCCTTTTCTGGATGGCGATGTCCCCCGGCGTACCTCATATGGGGTATACATATCTCAACTTATTAGATTCGTCAGAGCTTCTTCAAATCTTAATGACTTTAACTACCGTGATAAAGCCCTTACTGCCAAACTTCTTAGGCATGGCTATCGTTATTTTAAACTTCGTAAGGCGTTTTCGAAATTTTATCGCAGACACAGTGCCTTGTTAGAAAAATATAGCGTCAGTCTGAAAACACTTCTGCAACATGGTATATCGGAACTCGAATGTTACGGTGACTTAATGTACAGATTTAGAAAAATTGAAGGTAAATCTAACTTTTCGGAGCAATTCAGAAAATTTATTAACCGTTATAAAAGAATCGGCTATAGCCTGGATATTATTCGGCAGACTACATGCCTAGTTGTCAAACCAATCATTGTTGATGGATATGCTTCACTCTTTAATTGCACGACGGCGGTTAGGGCCTCAGACCCAATGACGGCCTCTTCGTAAAACTTTAACCAGTGGGTTGGGACTTGACGATATGTCTTTGGCTTGGCCCGCCGTGGTTCAACTATGGGTTTTCATTTACTCTGGCATACAGTAGAATTAGCCATGAATACTCGTCTTTGTTTATTATAGTGATTAATTTGATTTTTGTGTTTTCGCTTTGATGCATTGACTGAGTTGAGAGCCTTTATGCGAACCGAATTTTTATGTGTTTCTGTATTAAGAGTAGCATCGGGACCCAGGGTGAAGTTAGTTAGCTGTAAAAGTGCTTTAAACCCCCCGGTGGTTTACTCTACTGACCATTCTAAGGCGGTGGTCCCGGTGTTAGTCTTACTCTTTGTGGCTTTGTGGTTTATTCTACGAGGCGATTTGTTGTATGTCTTTCCGTGTGTCATTTTGTTCTTGTGTTTTTCGGTCCTTTTAGTATTGCGATTACCTCGCTTGGGGAAGAGAGAGCTAATCTTAGTGCTTTTAGTACGTTTGTTCGGTTTGTGCTTGTTTGTCGGTTTCCTCTTCCTCTTGGGATCTGGGAAGGGCTGCGGTTTGTGATTATGGCACTCCCTGGACTTTTCTCTTACCTTTTTTTTCTAAATTGTCTACATATGATTTTTCTACACTGTATACTACGTTACCTCATCATCTTATGAAAGATTTAATTAACCGAACGTTTGTTCGGGAGAATACCCAGTATTTGGCTTGCAACGAAGAATGTGCTTTTTTCACGTCTGATGTATACAATAATCACAATTTATGGTCGTGTCAAAAAGTCTGTGATGCCCTTGTTTATCGTTTGGATAATATTTTTATAGGATTGGGAACTAAACTTTATAGGCAAACTATTGGTATTCCGATGGGAACGAATTGTGCTCCTCTTGTTGCAGATTTGTTTCTTTTTTGTTATAAGAGAGATTTCATGAAGTCTCTTTCACGTGAATATCAGGCTGAAATTATTGAGGCTTTCAATTCAACTTCAAGATACCTTGATGATTTATTAAATATTGACAAAATTTACTTTGACCAAATGGTGGACCGCATATACCCTACAGAACTCCAATAAAATAGAGCAAATTCTTCCGATACCGAGGCACCTTTTTTTGATTTGAATCTATGTAAATCTAATAGTACAGTTTCCACCAAAATTTATGATAAACGGGACGATTTTGATTTTGATATAGTCAATTTCCCTTTTCTTGATGGCGATCCTCCGGCGTACCTCATATGGGGTATACATATCTCAACTTATTAGATTCGCCAGAGCTTCTTCAAATCTTAATGACTTTAACTACCGTAATAAAGCCCTTACTGCCAAACTTCTTAGGCAGGGCTATCGTTATTTTAAACTTCGTAAGGCGTTTACGAAATATTTTATCGCAGACACAGTGCCTTGTTAGAAAAATATAGCGTCAGTCTGAAAACACTTCTGCAACAAGGTATATCGGAACCAGAATTTTACGGTGACTTAGTATACAGATTTAAAAAAATTGTAGGTAAATCTAACTTTTCGGAGCAATTCAGTAAACTTATTAACCGTTATAAAAGAATTGGTTATAGCCTGGATATTATGCGGCAGACTGCATGCCTAGTTGTCAACCCAATCATTGTTTATGGCTATGCTTCACTCTTTAATTGCACGACGGCGGTTCGGGCCTCAGACCCAATGACGGCCTCTTCGTAAAACTTTAACCAGTGGGTTGGGGCTTGATGATATGTCTTTGGCTTGGCCCGCCGTGGTTCAACTATGGGTTTTCATTTACTCTGGCATACAGTAGAATTAGCCACGAGTACTCTTATTTGTTTATTATAGATTAATTTGATTTTTATGTTTTCGCTTTGATGCATTGACTGAGTTGGGAGCCTTTATGCGAAACGAATTTTTATGTATTTCTGTATTAAGAGTAACATAGGGACCCAGGGTGAAGTTGACCAGCTGTAAAAGTGCTTTAAACCCACCCCCCCCCCCCCCACCCCCACGGTGGTTTACTCTACTGACCGACCGTTCTAAGGCGGCGGTTCCTGTGTTAGTCTTACTCTTTGGTGCTTTGTGGTTTATTCTGCGAGGCGATTTGTTGTATGTCTTACCTTGTGCTATTTTGTTCTTGTTTTTTTTTTTTTTTTTTTTTTCAGTCCTTTTAGCATTACGATTATCTCGCTTGGGGAAGAGAGAGCTAATCTTAGTGCTTTTCGTATGTTTGATCGATTTGTGCTTGTTTGGATTTGTCGGTTTCCTCTTCCTCTTGATGTCTGGGAAGGGCTGCGGTTTATGATTGTGGCACTCCCTGGACTTTTCTCTTACCTTTTCTTTACTATATTAATCTGTCTCATATATAACATATATTGTATACCGCAGCTTACCATTTCAGATAATATCCACTTCTTTTTCAACATCATCAGTTATAGAATAAACTGACAAATCAAGATATGCTTCTACATAAAAAAATGAAGTAGCTGAGCAAATATTTAAGGAGAATGTATTTAAAACTGGTATACCTTAGTAACTATGTTTTCATGTTCATGCACCGGTTCAGCTTCACTCTTAAAAAAGAGGACAAGAGGAAATTGGTTAGAAAGTGTACAAAGATTTTTTGTAACAACTGGAATTTGTAAGATGCGTCATAGACACCTCAGTATAAATATATTTTATTTCTACATTTTAATCAACGGGATCGGATAACAAGTTATCACAACATACGTTACGACGTTTCACCCCTCACCCCTACATGTTTTTTTTACAATATACTTTTCTACGCCATCGCCCTAGACAAGAGAAGGTTAGAGGAATGAAAAATCAAAGCACTGACAGCACTGGTGTAGGCTGGGAAAATAGTCCTGAACGCGGACTTAAGACTGTTTCATTTAATCCGTAATTTCCTGTAATTTAAGCAAACAACGCTAACCCTAATCAGACGCCACATTCTGTGGCGTCTGATCTGGGTCTGCACTGTTAGCCAATATCCTAGTCCAGGTTTTACAGATAACCCTCTTTACATGCATTCTGACGTCACAGTGACAAGAATATCGCGGCTATAAATAACCATTACCTTGATTTCGTACGAACGCGCAGTTTGATTTCATTGGTCAACGATAATCATGTGGAAACAACCTTATGGAAATTCTGTTAGTTAAGTATAATCATATATTTTACTGCATATATTAAGTGCTTATAACACAAGTTACGGCCCTTCTCCTACATTGTAATATACACACACTATAACTCACATGACATGACAAAGACATTTAAACATAGAAGTTCAAAAGCGTTTTCAAGACGAAAGATGAAATAAACGTTCAATATAGTCGTACCGAGCTACTGGGGAACAGTCATCCAAAAGCAAATCGCGACCGCACCGGGTTTTTCTGTTGCATTACGAAAACATGCCTATTCAAATATATAGAAAATTTCACCTCCAAAAACTGAAAATTTTTAGATAAAAAACTCTGATATTTTTTCATATTTCTGCTCAAAACATAGATTGTGGGTACTCGTTAGAACCGCCTCGGCGAGGCGGTTCTAACGAGTACCCACAATCTATGTTTTGAGTAGAAATAAGGAAAATACTGTATACCCCTGTAAACCCCAGTTTTACTATATAAAAGTGGGGTTTAAGGGGTCAAATTATATAGGCGTGTTTCCGTGATGTATGTTTATTTAGGCTCAATTGTAAGCTTCATTGCATTACCAAAAAATAAGACAAAATCTTAGTATTTTATATATTAGTGGTATGACTAAATATTCGATATAATATTTAAATGAGCAACAACGTGAGAAACGGTACCTTTTGACATATACGCCCAAAGGAGTATCGTCAGCCTGCCATTACGAAAACATGCCTATTCAAATATATAGAAAATTTCACCTCCAAAAACTGAAAATTTACAGATAATCAACTCTGATATTTTTCATATTTCTGCTTAAAACAAAGATTGTGGGCACTCGTTAAAACCGCCTCTGTAGGTGGTTCTAACGAGTACCCACAATTCATTTTTTTAGCAGAAATAAGAGAAATAATGTATACCCCTGTAAACCCCAGTTTTACTATATAAAAGTGGGGTTTAAGGGGGTCAATATTATATAGGCATGTTCTCGTGATGGCTTCCGCGAAGTTTGATTAGATTTTCCTTGTTTGCATGAAAAAACTGCATACTTAACTATTCGAAATGCGCTCACTGAGGATTCTGATCAGACTACGCGAATGTGCAAACTGATCTGAATCTTCGCTTGGCGCACATGTCCGAAGATACGTTTTCTGACGTTGCGGCTTAATCTTTATAACGTCAGTGAACCGTTAGTAACAACCTGTATACCTGATTGTCTATTTCCTGTCTGGTTTGTGATGGCTCAACCTGACTCTGGAAAAAAAAGAAATAATGAAAGTTATTTCAAACAGTAAAACGTCAATGGGAGGGATATTACTGTATTGTAATTATTGATTCATTGGCGAAATCAGAAAGTCAACTCTTTATGCCAACTCTCAATACAAGAACAATTCGTTAAAATGATCATTTAACTGGCCCGAAACTTTCGCTTTAAAGGTGACAGTTGATCAGATATTATGCAAGAACATTGCATTTAATACTTAAAGAAACATATGTTTTGGGATAATTGTTTAATCGCCTCACTGACTTGATTCTAACAAATATCCATAATGTATGTTCTGTTAGAAAATACGAAGAATAAAACAAGGCCTTTCTGACAAAACATACTGCTAATTAAGGATTCTTTACAACAGCATATTCATTTTAATGGCAACACATTTGGAATACAGTATAACCTCAATGGCTCGAACACGGATGGCTCGTTTACCGTGGATGATTCGAACTCTTTTTTTCAGTCCCTACAAAATCCTTCCAATAGCTCAAGAAAACAAATATTTTGGATTTTTTTCTTATTTTATCATGGAATAGTACGTTGTGTGTACTCATTAGAATCGCCTCATCGATGCGATTCTAATGAGTACACTCAACATACAATCACTGTGTAGAAATTGAAAAGATTTCCCTAAATTATCGCTATTTGTTTCCTGAACTGTTGCCATGATTAACCCTCAGTGGCTCGAACTACCCATGTCTCGAACGAATTTCAATGGTCCCAAAGATGTTCGAGCCATTGAAGTTCGACTGTAAATACAGCCGTTGTAACGAGGGTCCACTGTATGAAGACGCTATAAATCGCCTGACCATCGCTGTACCAAACGAACTAGACTATTTTACTATCTCGTTATGAAACCACGCTATTCAAATATATTGAAAATTTCACATCCAAAAACTGAAGTTTTTCAGATGACAAATTCTGATATTTTTCATATTTCTGCTCAAAACATAGAATGTGGACACTCGTTAGAACCGCCTCGGGGAGGCGGTTCTAACGAGTACCAACAATCTATATTTTTGAGCAGAAATAAGAAAAATAATGTATACGCCTGTAAACCCCAGTTTTACTATATAAAAGTGGGGTTTAAGGGGGGTCAAAATTATATAGGCATGTTTTCGTGATGCATTTAAATATATTGAAAATATATTGAAAATTTCACATCCAAAAACTGAAAATTTTCAGATAATAAACTCTGATATTTTTTTCATATTTCTGCTCAAAGCATAGATTCGGGGAGGCGGACCTCACAAGTACCCACAATCTATATTTTGAGCAGATATAAGAAAAATAATGTACATCCCTGTAAACCCTGCTTTACTGTATAAAACTTTGGTTTAAGGGGGTCAAAATTATATAGACGAGTTTTCCTGATGTGCTGATGTGCCTAAAACTGCTGGATGAGTAATATATATATATATATATATATATATATATATATATATATATTACGGAAACGTTTCTCCGCCACCCTTGTTTTACAAATATAAAGTGAATTTGGATCGTTTTATTTTGATATTAAAGATAACTAGCCAATTTTTATGTAAGTATATATATATATTTGAAACATATATCACATGTAAAGTAAAGCTGGCGATTTATACTTTTTTTTTAAATAGATTCATTTTGCGATGTTTATACATCTGAACTGAAAATATAATTCGTATAGTTTAAAAGATGATGATCTGTTTGTTTCACATCCAAACATTAGTTATTTCAGGTCAATATTCGAGAAAACAGTGTTTTTATTTTTATTATTATTATTTTGTTTTTGTACGTGCACCAGATATAGTATGACTAAGCTCTTGAAAGGATTCTCCCTTGAGAGCAATGAAATCAAATCAGCATGATGTTTGAGCCACACCATAGATCAGTAAATCTTAAACCTTAAATCGCTATGACTTAAGGGATTCTTTAAATGAGCACAGCAATGGAAAAATAATAAAACTATTAGTGAAGATACCCAAGAAATTCCACAATAATGAAGAACAGAAAGAAGAAGAGAAGAAGAAGAAACACTGAGAAACAAGCGTCATATTTGCAATAACCGACGCACAAACAAAAGCAGATCTGCAAAAAATGGAACGGTCAGTAGAAAAAAAAGTATTGGGAGGGACTTCATTCTTAATTCTGATGCAGCTCCAAATTCCAAATAGATGTTCGGTCTTTCTATTTGCAGCTTTTCCTTGCTCCTATCTCGGATATTGCAGTTGTAATCGTCCTTACCAAGCCTGTTCAAATTATAGCCCTGGGGTCACTTGTTTTAAATACTAATATAACGAAAAACTTTAAAAATATGTGTGACAATAGAAGGCTTAGGACTTTGATATTTGGTATTTAGCTTCATCTTGTAGACCTCTACCAAGATTGTTCAAATTATGTCCGGATTTCGCTTGTTTCACATAGACTCATATAGGAAAAATCTTAACACATCATCCTTTCTAAAACTAGAAGGGTCAGACCTTTGAAGATCTTTGATATTTGATAGCTTTATCTAATGAACCTCTACCAAGATTATTCAATTAAACCCCCGGGGTCAAAAATGACCCTGCTTAGTGGCTCCTTTATTTTACATAGACCTATATAGGAAAAAAAGTGTAAAAATGTTCTTGTTTGAAACTAGAAGGCACAGACCTTTGATATTAGGTATGTACATTCATCTAATAGGCTTTCACGAGGTTGTTCAGATTATAGTCCTGGGATCAACAACGACCACGCAAAAGGGGTCCATTGTTTTACACAGACTCATTAGGGAAAACTGGATGTACATTCATCTAATAGGCCTTCACGAGGTTGTTCAGATTATAGTCCTGGGATCAACAACGACCACGCAAAAGGGGTCCATTGTTTTACATAGACTCATTAGGGAAAACTGGATAAAAATATCTTCTTGTGTGAAACTAAATAGAAGACTTAGACCTTCTATATTTGACATGTTGTGTCATCTGTTAGACCTCTACCATGACTGTTCAAATTATAGCCCTGGGGTCGGTAATATCCCCACCCAGGGTCACTTGTTTTGCATAGCGTCATATAAAGAAACACTTTAAAATTCTTCTTGTGTGTAAACTTGAAGGCCCAGGCCTTTGATATTTGGTAAGTAGCTTCATCTAGTAAACCTTTATCAAGATTGTTCAAATTAGAGCCCTAAGGTCAAAAATTGCTCCCTCCTAGCGGTCACTTGTCATTACGCCTGAGCTTTTGTGATCGGTCACCATCCGTTTTTAACAGCCCGTCCGCCAGTCTTATCATAATGTCTTTATTTTGTAATTTTTTACCAAATTTGGATGTACTGATCCTTGGGTGGTCTTCTTTGAAAGTTGTTCAAAGATCGGATAAAACATGAGGCACTGATTGCCATATACGGTATTGATACTCCATTTTATAGGACAATCATGTCACTCCTAAACATGAAATTTATACAAAAACTCTTACTGCAATCTACTTGGGTGAAATTTTAATATGAAGTTTGCAAAATCTGTTAGCTCATATGAGCGATATAGAACCATCAAGGTCCTCTTGTTTCATAGTTCCTCTATGGTCGCCACCATTGTAGGAATTGTGGGAAATACCATATATATATATATATATATATATATATATATATATATATATATATATATATATATATATATATATATATATATATATATATATATATATATATATATCACAACTTTGAAATGCGATATTTGTTTCAGTAGAAAATATTGAAACGGACAAATTATATTGATAAAACAATGGTGGCGGGGAAACGTTTCCATATATATATATATATATATATATATATATATATATATATATATATATATATATATATATATATATATATATATATATATATATATATATATAAAGTATAGAATAGTTACCGTCGAAAAGTGCCGATTAAAAACACCTTTCCTTAGTCACAAGGTCACTTGAAGCCTTGTATGTTACTGCTGTTAGGCGAGAACACAAACATCGTGTAAAGCAGGTTGTTAGCTGACACTTTTAAGCATTAAAAGGTGGCTTTCTGGATAAAGCAACAATGAGAGATTAGGTATATTGAGAGTATTTCCTACTACTATTTCTGTGGAGAAAAGAGAGGACGACTTACTTTTGAAACCTCAGACAAACTAAAGCGCAGATATACGACCTGATGGCATAGATACATTCTTTTTAATATTGTGTTCCTCACACATAGTTACTACAATGATAAGACTTTGGTATCATAACTATTATTCCCTACTGGACCAAATTTATCAGTGGAAACAGTCAAAATTTAAGACCATGAATAAGGTCTACCCTATTTGCCCTCCGCAACCACTTTTACATAGATCCAAAAAACTACAATTATATAAATCTCCAAATTTAACCCATTAAAGACTGAATAAAGTTTGCAAATAGCGGAGACCCTGATCAGACGCCGCGTTCTGTGGCGTCTGATATGGGTCTGCACTGTTTGTCATTTGCCCGTTTAGGGGTCTCTTGTCTTCAATGGGTTAATTAAAGAAACGGTTGTCATAGCAAAACGACATTGTTATTGTGAATGCACATTACGCTTCTTTTTTTTTTTTTTTTTTTTTTTTTTTTTAAATCTGTCATCACATTTGCTCTACGTTGATAAAGGTAAGGTATTCCGTTTAACAACAAAAAAAAAACAAAAAAAAAAACAGGAAGTTAACCTACGCTTTGATAGTTTTCAAACGTAGAAATGTGGATTGTATTCGAAATAGCAAATTTTCAGTTTACAATTGTGGGTGGTCCAGATAAGCAAACAATAATGTACGTTCAAGCCGATAATTATTTATTAACCACGTCAGGGTTTGGAAACCCCATATTTTGCATTGAAATTTCAGTATTGCCTGTAACATAATGGGCAATAAATATCCATCGCTTTATGGTATAGATATACAAAATAACATTTAAAGCATTGGGGGTTTTTTTGTAGAAATATTTGAGCCGTTACATCAGAAAACGTACCTTCGGACATCTGCACCCAGCGAAGATTCTGATCAGACTGCGCATTCGTGCAGTCTGATCAGAATCTTCGCTGGGCGCATTTTGGATAGCCAAGGATCAGACGGTACTGATTAGAGTCTTCGTTAGACATATTTGTCAGAAGGTACACTATCTCACGTTGCGACTCATTCCGTTACGTTGTCCATTTCATATTCAGTGTCCGCTTAACGCTTAGCACTCTGGGTAAAATTTTCACCAGACGACATTTTTAAAAATTTTATTTTTCCCAGGAAATATAATTTGACATGTCATGCCTATTGTCAGTTTGCATGAAATGTTAAATCCTGTTTTCGGGGGTGGGGGTTATCATGAATTTGTCGACTGCTGAATTAGCCCAGGTTAAGCACTCTGTTGGCAAAATCATTCATCGGTTGAAAATTAGTGACATTTTTTTTCTTGGGTTTCACAGAAAAGAGTTTGATACTTTTGATACTCATTTAATTGTCTCCGGGAATAATTTGAAAGAAAGTTCAAAATTTATATTCTGTGAAAAATAAAAGAAAATTTTTTTTTAAAAAACGCTGTCTGCTTTCTTTACCGTCAGAAGGTTCACGCTGGTCAACTCGATATTTGTTCAACTATTGACGTGCTGTTAACCGCGGTGCAAAAATCGATTTTTGCACCGCGGTTAACAGCACGTCAATAGTTGAACAAATATCGAGTTGACCAGCGTGAACCTTCTGACGGTAAAGAAAGCAGACAGCGTTTTAAAAGTTTTTTTCGGACGAGATGAGTATACATTGTAGACAAACATCTAACTTAGGCAAAGACTTAAAAGGAGGAGTCGAGGGGATGCGAGGTGGGAGGGGGTGGGGGACAAGAAGGACCTAAGGCTTAAATGTGATGAAGACGTAACATAGTGACTGAACAGTGCCTTGACTGATCGTTGCCCTCTCTTAAAAAGGAACACAAAATGTAGAAACGAATATACTTTATTTAAAGTGCAAGATATGTGAATACAATAATATAATGCATTACGAAAACATGCCTATATAATTTTGACTCCCTAAAACCCCACTTTTATATAGTAAAACTAGGGTTTACAGGTTATACATTGTTTTACTTGTTTTTGATCAAAAATATAGATTGTTGGTAATCGCTAGAACCGCTTTGCCGAG
Source organism: Anodontia alba (assembly GCA_964016985.1). Taxonomy (NCBI): domain Eukaryota; kingdom Metazoa; phylum Mollusca; class Bivalvia; order Lucinida; family Lucinidae; genus Anodontia; species Anodontia alba. The sequence continues at coordinate 89,969,321 of OZ024824.1, forward strand.
GCGGCTCTAAAGAGTACACATAATCTATGTTTTGAGCAGAAATATGAAAAATATCAGATTTTTTGTTTTTATCTGAAAATTTTCAGTTTTTGGAGATGAAATTCTCTACACATTTGAATAGGCGTGTTTTGTAATGTTGAAACGTATTGTGTAAAAATGAAGAAATCATTGAACACTATCGTATTATTGTTTTGTCGTATCGTTATTCTCTCTGAAAAGAAACAAAAAAATAAACAGAGACACGAATAAAGTTTATTTGAGCATTTGTATTAATTGAGTATACAAATTTGTCCTACAAAATTACATGTGCGTATGATTGGATGTACAGGCTGATCAGTATCTTCGCTATCCGCCTAAATACGCTTTGGGTCTAAAGTTATCCACAGAGTGCCATGCGAAAACAATGATCAGACTACGCGGATGCGCAGGCTGATCTGAGTCTTCGCTGGGAGAATATATCATCTTGTAGGAAATAGTTGGGCCTCAGCACATTAACCCTTAAAACGCCATTCACAACAACTGTTGTTTGCTTTGTCATCTGCTTGTGATTTTAAAAGCCATTTCTGCAAAAAGTGTGGACCCAGATCAGACTGCTCCAAAAGGAGCAGTCTGATCTGGGTCCACACTGTTTGTCTGTATGCAAAAATAGGTTTGAAAAGCTTGCAAGAATAATCAGCGGACGACATAAACAGACGACATTTTCAGATGCAGTTTTTCTTGGCGTTTTAAGGGTTAATAATATGCCAAATACACATGAATGAATGAATAACGAACATGATGTGTGTGAATCAATGGCTTAAATACGACAATCAAAATGTCCCTTAAGATAATTGTATATACTCTACATATTGCATAAACTCCTGAACGTTGATACTTCTTAAATGTGAACAAATTCATTTTACTATACGTTTATCTGTTCAAAATGTACTGGATGAGTGGAAAACAGTGCAGACCCCGATCAGACGTCGCGTTTTGCGGCCTCTGATTAAGGTCTGTACTGTTTCCTCTGACCAGATACTTAGGGTAAAGACGGTATTCGAAAAGGAAAAACCTCATTCGGTTATTTGAATCCGCACAATTGGACAACAGGATTCCTCGATAACATGATTCCTCGATACCTCAACATAATAACCCATTTATGGCGAACGGACTCTTCTACCTTAAACTCTTTGGACAGGTCCATTTCCTATATAAGAAGTGTCTGAATAGTTTGTTTTGTTTTGTTTTGTTTTTGTTTTTTTTTTTTGTTTTGTTAACATAATCACGTTTTGTAGAAATTTCTGAACTTAATGCAAACTGCGGCGTCTGATCTGGGTACACACTGTTTGCCAATGTACCATTTATGGGACGCTAGGCATAAATGGATTATTATATAAGAGGTGTCTGAATAGTTTGTTGTTGTTGCTGTTGTTTTTTTTTTTTTGTTTTTTTGTTTTTTTTTTGTTTTTTTTTTTTTGTTACCACAATCACGTTTTGTAGAAATTTCTGAACTTAATGTAAACTGTGCAGACCCTGATCAGATGCCGGGTTCTGCGGCGTCTGATCTGGGTCTACACTGTTTGCCAATGTACCATTTATAGGACGCTAGGCATAAATGGATTAACAATAACAATATTTGACTTTTTCTTTCTCTAGCAAACGTTATCCAGCAAAAAAGAAAACAAAACTACCAATTTGATATTAATTTCGGGTAAACACAGCTTATCGTTTCCAACGTTTCGGCCGATAAGCTTTTTTCAAGGAAGTTCACCTTTAAGTCTGCATAGTCATTACTACTGCACTTATACTTTCGGATTGCTAGCCTTTCGTCCTCGTCAAACCAATACAAAACAGTATAGATCCAGATGAACCGTCTCATCAGGAGCTGCACAATAGCCTTTCTGTTATATATTTTTTTGACCTCAGGGAAGAAAGCGTTAACACATCCAGTATCGGATGAAATGATAAGGTGTATTCATGTAAATAATTTTGTTAATTAAATATTGTGTAAGAATGATCTCAAAAGGTTTGCTAGTTACAGCTTTTTTAAATAACTTCTTGAGAACACCTACTCTAAAAGCACAAGTCGGAAATGAAGCAGACGACATTTCGAATTTTTTTTTTAAATACACTAAATGAGCAGTCTGATCTGGATCCACACTGTTTTATTTTTAAAAAAGACAAAAAAAAAGAAAAAAATCTTGATAATTCATGTGACTCGCATGAAGTACCAAGTGTTATTTCTCGGAAAAAAATGATATTGTCTGCTACAATTTTGTTTGCCAATTAAAGGCTTGATGCTTCTGTTTGCATAAAACTAATATACATTTTGTTCCTTCCAATGTCTTTGACAAAAAACTTATAGTTTTTTGTTTTTTTTTTGTTTTTTTTTTTTTGTTGTTATTGTTGTTGTTTTTGTTTTGTTTTTTTTTTTTGTTTTTTTTATTTTTAATTTGTTTTTTGCTTGCATTACGAAAACACGCCTATTCAAATATATGGAAAATTTCGCCTTCAAGAACTGAAAATTTTCAAATAAAAAAAAACTGATATTTTTCATATTTCTGCTCAAAACATAGATTGTGGGTACTCGTTAGAACCGCCTCGGAATCTATGTTTTTGAGCAGAAATAAGAAAAATAATCTATGTTTTTGAGCAGAAATAAGAAAAATAATGTATACCCCTGTAAACCCCAGTTTTACTATATAAAGGTGGGGTTTGAGGGGGTCAAAATTATATAGGTGTGTTTTCGTGATGTCTGACATGCCATTGTCACAATAAGTCAGCAAATGAAATTTGATATCTTTGGGTAACTGCATGGTCTGGTTATGTTGTCGTAAGTCGCATTATGTCATCCGTAAGGTATGGTCATAATGACTATTACGAATTGTCAACCACTGTCTTTTGCGGGTGCTACCGCGACCTCAGAAAACACTGGAAGACAATCCTTACTTTTCATTAACCTTTACCCCTCTCTTGGCAGATTCAACAGACTACAAACTTTCTTATTATTATTTTTTTTTTTTTCAAGAAAATAGGCTTTGATATTTCATGCATATTGTGCGGGCTGATTCAGCAGACGAACAATTGATTTTTTTTTTTATTCTCTCATTTTTTTTTTTTTTTTTTTCGAGAAAAAAAAGGCTTTGACATTTTAACGTCAAAGCATATTTTCTGATAAAACAATGAGAAAGACATTTCAAAAAGAAAGATATTTCAAAATATCGCCTGCTGAAATAATACTTAGCCTGCTTGGCGTTTATATTACTGTCGACATGCAATATTTACTCACTGTCCGACTAATAAAGTCAAAAGGAAAAACAAAAAAAATCGTGACTAAAGTAAATGACGCGAAACAAGATATTACGATAAGGGTTGTTTCTGCCCAATATAATTGCAACCCATAAAGCACATAAACTAGAAAAACAAATTTAATACTGACAAGTTAACCAAACCAGCGGTATGTATTATATTGTTCGGATTTGTTTTGGCTCTCTTTCTGTCATTGTACCTGCACAATTATCTCTGTAAAATATGCATCTTGGAGTTATTAAAAATATTTAACCACGTAATAAATTATGAATTATGTCAATGGATATAAGGTGACTCTATGCATTTGGTATTTTGTCCTACAATTTTGCACCGGGGACACTTCTATGACTTCTCGATCGCTTTTCTCCAACCGAATACCTTCAGAAAATAGTCATCACGAAAATATACCTATATAATTTTGACCCCCTCAAACCCCACTTTTATATGGTAAAACTGAGGTTTACAGGGATATACATTATCTTCTTTTTTCTGCTTAAAAACATAGATTGTTGGTACTCGTTAGAACCGCCTCGCCGAGGCGGTTCTAACAAGTACTAACAATCTATGTTTTGATCAGAAATATGAAAAATAGAATTTTTATCTGAAAACTTTCAGTTTTTTTGTGGTGAAATGTTCAATATATTTGAATAGGCGTGTTTTCGTAATGGTTCTACTCTCAAAATAAAGATTTGCTCCTAAGGTGACAATCTGTATGAAATGTCAAATCCTATTTTCTGGGAAAATTAAAAAAAATATATCATCAATTTGTTGTCTGCTGAATTTACCTAGAGAGAAGTAACGGTTTAACCCGAAGCATAAAATGTATGTTACACTGTGCCCTATTTTTCGGGGTAAAACTTTTGAGTTATTGCTGCCGAGTAGATTAACCAACTGATGTCTAGCGTTCCATAAAAGGGACATTGGCAAATAATGTAGACTCAGATCTGATTATGCGAACAAGATTTTGGTTAAACAAATTCTATTTCAATGTTACAATGATTATAGAAACCAACATGACATATACACAAACGATAGGATTAAGCTTACAGTTGACTCTCGCTATCTCGAACTCGCTTATCTCGAATAACCGCTTATCTCGAAGTGAAAATCTGGTCCCTGCCTAAACATGAAAATCTAACATCAGGTAAAAAATATTGTGGAAAAGAGGAGAAATTGCTCCTAAGGAGCAATTTCTCCTCTTTTCCACAATATTTTCAATATATCTCTAGCTTCAGGAGACAAATTACACATATATTTGTTAAATGTGGTTAATCGAATTAGTTTTTCCTCAATTCTGCAAATCTGATATGTCGAAGTACGGATATCTCGAAGTATTTCAAACAGTCCCTTGGAATTCGAGATAACGAGAGTCGACTGTATTTAGTTCTTCTCCTAATACACACTCGTATATGAATGGTATTACATCATGACAGTTTATCATTATTACTACTGTCCTTTCGACATCTCTCGGAAAGACGTTTTTCTGCTTGGCGTTTTATTTTGAAAAAAAAAAATTTTTGTTCTGATTGACCATATCTAATCAGAAACCATTTGTCTTTTCTGTTTCAGTGTTTTGTTCTCAAATATTTTAAGTAAAATTAAATTAACGGCCAAAAATTGGTCTGACCTATACAATTTCTATAGTAAAGTGATTTTTTTTTTTTAGTTTTTGTCTAAGAAAACATTTTCTACTTTTCTTTGCTGAATTTAAATTAGTGATGCTTCACAAAAATATTGTGAAAATTTCAGAAAAATTGGACAAGCGGAACTTGTTGAAAATCTGCCTCCAAGTTACCTACCCTACAGATTTCTGCAAAATTATCATTTTTTTTTTACTATAGGAAAAAGTGAAAATATTTGATTTTTTTAAATCCAATGAATAGAATAAAACTTTTTGTGCATAGATAGTTACGACAAATGGTTTTGCATTAAATCATGACAAAAGTTTGCAAATTTACTTCTTTTGTGTAAAGCGCCAAGCAAAAAACGACTTTCTGAAAGATGTCGAAAGCACAGTAGGATTACATATTTAACGTGGACAGTGCGATATATGAACAGAGACTAAACCAATCATCATAGTACATCACGAAAACATGCCTATATAATTTTGACCCCCTTAAACCCCACTTTTATACAGTAAATCTGGGGTATACAGGGGTATATATTATTTTCTTATTTCTGCTCAAAAACATAGATTGTGGGTACTCGTTAGAACCGCCTCGCCTATGTTTTGAGCAGAATTATGAAAAATGTCAGGATTTTTTATCTGAAAACTTTCAGATTTTTGGTGATGAAATTTCCTATATAGTTGAATAGGCATGTTTTCGTAATGAGAATGAAATCAACTGCAGTAACAAGATATAACATAATACCACAATGATGATTTGAGCGACAATGAAAAAAGAAACAAAGAAAAAGAAGACAATTGAAAAAAGTATAAAATGTAATCCGAAGCGAGAAGGGGCGGAAGGCGTGGAAGGCTGTCACTTGATAATTTCCGATAATATCGTAGGCAGAAATATACTGACCTCATACATCACCAGTTCTGATTTAATCTGATTAGATGATACTATAGTATCACCTACAGGTAAGTGCTTAAGATCTTTTGCTGTCCTGTATGTACTTGTAAACAGCTTCAAAAATGACTTCATTTGTTTCATAAGGGAGTGACTCATCACATGTGGAAATACATGTAGGGACGCATTACAATATTGAGACACTATCCGAAAAAATTCGATTCGATGATCTCGATAGAAGTTACAAGAAAAAATATTCCGCGTTTTCAACATCACCACTTCTACAAGAACACAATAGGGTGTCTGAAATTGATTTTACAAATAAGTAATGATTTAAAGAGCGACAGATTTTGCCTAGCCTAGTATGCAAAATTTGTAACTTTCTGCTTCCAGTAAAAAAATATTTTGAAACTGCAATTTTATTTCGGCTTATCTGTCGTTTAATTGAATCAATTGAATCTACATATTTATCATTTCATCACGAAAACATGCCTATATAATTTTGACCCTCTTGAACCCCACTTTTATAAAGAAAAACTGGGGTTTATAGGGGTATACATTATTTTTCTTATTTTTGCACTAAACATAGATTGTGGGTACTTGTTAGAACCGCCTCACCGAGGCGGTTCTAACGAGTACTCACAATCTATGTTTTGAGCAGAAATATGAAAAAATATCAGATTTTTTGTCTAAAAATTTTCTGTTTTTTTTGGAGGTGAAAATTTCAATATATTTGAATAGACGTGCTTTCGTAATGTGCGGGTACAGTGTTCCATTCTCGTATGACAGACGGTAGGTATGAATTGAAGTACAAAGCAGTTCTCGCGTTAAACGTTTGTACATCATTTGCGTTTCTCAGATTGTAACGTGATACTTCGTTAAATGAAGAAGGAACAAGTGATGAAAGATAATCAGGAGTTAAGTTATTATATATCTTGTAGAACAGTATCAGCTTATGATTATTTCTTCGTTTTTCAAGAGTTTCCCAACCAATCTCATTGTAAAGGCTATGAATTAATATCATTACGAAAACAAGCCTATTCAAATATATTGAAAATTTTACCACCAAAAAATGAAAATTTTCAGATAAAAATTCTGATATTTTTCATATTTCTGCTCAAAACATAGATTGTGGGTACTCGTTAGAACCGCCTCACCGAGGCGGTTCTAACGAGTACCCACAATCTATGTTTTTGAGCAGAAATAAGAAAAATAATGTATACCCCTGTAAACCCCAGTTTTACAATATAAAAGTGGGGTTTAAGGGGGTCAAAATTACATTGGTATGTTTTGGTGATGGAGTTTAGTAGCACCAGAAGCTATTCTAGCTGCTTTTATTTGTATTTTTTCGAGCTCCTGTTTTTGATAATCGCTGCAGTTATCCTAAATAACATCCGCATATTCTCAAATAGGTCGTATAAATATTGTATAAATTATTTCTAAAGATTTCCTGTCTAGTTCATATTTTAATCTATGCATAATATTAATTCTTGCCCAAACTTTGTCTTTAATATAGACAATATGTTTATTCCAAAAACAGTCATTTGAAAACTATATTCCTAAGTGCTTATGAAATTTAGCTTCATTGATTTGCTGCCCTAACATGATTAAGGAGGGGTGTACAGGTTTGTTTATTTTCCTGGATATCAGAAGTGTTTCCGTTTTTAAGGGATTGAATTTTATCAAGATTTTAACTTGTCCGAACAAGCTATTAAGTTGTACAAACAAGATATTAAGTTGTCCGAACAGGATATTAAGTTGAACGAACAATTATTATGTTGTCCGAAATAAGATATGAAGTTGACCGAACAAGATATTATCTTGCTCGGAAAACTTAAAAAAAAAATAAAACTAACATGTCCCTTCCCGGGTTCTGTAATATCAAATTGAGACCAGTTATAGCTGATTCCATTGATGCCCTTGTCATAAAAGAATAAGGGAAACGAAAATCTAAGGGTAAGATCAGAATGTTACAAATCAAAATTCATAAAGATTTTATATGTTTCATTTTCTTATATATTTGAGAAAAAAAGTCAAATATATAAAACTTTAATGTATATGTAAGCGTTTTGTCGACTTCATCACGAAAACATACCTATATAATTTTGACCCCATTAAACCCCATTTTTATATAGTAAAACTGGGGTTTACCGGGGTATACAGTATTTTTCTTATTTCTGCTCAAAAAATAGATTGTGTGTACTAGTTAGAACCGCCTCGGCGAGGCGGTTCTAACGAGTACCCACAATCTATATTTTGAACAAAAACAAGAAAAATATCACAATTTTTCAACTTAATATTTTCGTATTTTCGGCGGTAAAATTTACAATGTATTTGTATAAGCGTGTTTTCGTAATGTATTCCGTATTCCTATAAATGGCCAACGCAGGTCGCAATCAGATTCATGCAGTCTTTTTCTGCCCATATATGTTAAAACCCTTATACAACACGGTTCGTTTTAACAAATTTAACTCTTACAGCGCCAATCACAACTTCGACAGACGACTTTTAAAGTGTTTGTCTTTTACTTTTGAGGCAAATATAGCCGACTGTTCAGCTTTGTTTTCTTCACATCACGAAAACATGCCTATATAATTTTGACCCCCTTAAACCCCACTTTTATATAGTAAAACTGGGGTTTACATGGGTTATACATTAATTTTCGTATTTCTACTCAAAAACTTAGATTGTGGGTACTCGTTAGAACCGCCTCGTCGAGGCGGTTCTAACGAGTACCCACAATCAATGTTTTGAGTAGAACTATGAAAAAATATTAGAGTTTTTTATCTGAAAATTTTCGGTTTTTTGAGGTGAAATTTTCTATATATTTGAATAGGCGTGTTTTCGTAATGAAAAAATAGTAAAATTATAGAATGCTGTCTTTAATATCCTGGCGCTCTAAAGGTTCCGTATTCCTCATAAATCGACATTTTAACAATTCTTAAACCAAATCTCCACAATATCAATGCATACACAGAGTTTGGTGAAAATCCATTGACATTTACTCAAGTTTTCTTCCGGAAACGAAAGTAGGGACGGACGGACGACAGATGGACGGACACTCGGACGGACACACGGACAGCCAACGTGATACCATAATACGCCACCACTATAGTGTGACGGGGTATAAAAATGCCAATATTTTATATACATTTTTTACGTAATGAGGGCTTGAATTCTAGAAATAGGTGAATTCTGGCCAGCCAACAAAATACATCATAAATGAGTTGAATTCACAGGTTTCAGGCTTTCCTTAAACTTCCTAAAGAAAACCTAATATTTCTGAGCCTCCCTAAAATTCCCCAAAAACACTCAAAAAGGCCAAATTCCTAAAAAAAAAAAAAGCCTTTATTTTTCATCAGCATCCCTAATCTGAATCAATTTCCAATCTTTGCACCATTAAATTTGGGAAAATGCTTTGGCTTCTGTGGGGCTTTCTGCCTCCCCCACCCCCACTCCCACCCCCAACCCCCAAAAAATCCTAAAAAAAAAACCTTTATTTTTCATCATCTTCCCTAATCTTTATCAGTTTCCGATCTTTACATCATTAAAATTGAGAAGACGCGTTGGCTTCTGTGGGGCCGCTTAGCTTTCATATAAAGATCACCACACTATCAATCCCATGCCAAAATGAAGGGATGTGCATCAGCTGAAAAATAGGGATTATTTTTTCCCTCGACTGATCAAACTACAGCTGGTAGACCTTGAGTCTATGGTGCTATATACCAAGATTCAGCCCCAAAACTTTCTTGGTTCTGGAGGAGAAGATTTTTTGATTTTTAAGTGTTTTCACCGTATATGGGCATGGCGGCCATCTTGGTTAACGGACCGTGATCATTTGTATAAACTTTCAATCCCCTTTTAACAGAAGGCTCAACATGAAGTTTGAAGAAATTGAGGAGAAGTCAATCAAAGGTGTTTATGGACAGACGGGCGGACTGCAAGTGATCAAAATAGCTCATCCTGAGCCGAAGCTCAGGTAAGCTAATAAAAATACATCAACTAACATTAAAAGTTTTGCTTCTTTGTCATAAAGGCTGCTCTTAAAGGATAGTGTTTATCGCTTCCAACATATGGACTACTCTTAATGGAAAGAATTTGCTCTTCTGAGTAACCCCTATTTTAGAAGTCATACAAAGTAGAATGTTTTCAAGATTTTTCCTAGTTGTGCGTATAAATAATTTCGTTCTGGACACGCCACTGGTTTTAACAATCACATCACATATACGATATAACCTGTTACACTTAAACAATATTATCATGCTTTGTAACCTGTTTCCTTTATTTTTCTCATCCTGTCTGAATAAAAAGAACATATTGTCGTTTCATTATTGTCATTCTAGCAGACTAGTTACTTTCCTCGAGCTGGTAGCATTAAACACGTGTTGTTGTTTTTCTCTTATTATTATTTTCAATACATTTTCGCGATTTATACTAAATAATGAAACACTGCAGTTAATAGGATATAAACCTAACTATTCGGAACTCTTCAGTTTCTAGTGTCATCACCACTTTTATATCACTTCTAGTGACTTTGGGAACTATATTCTCCACTTTGTCAAACTATCTATGCGCATTTTCATACCATATACAGTCGATTCCTGTTATCTCGAAGTCCAAGGGACTGTCTGAAATTCTTCGAGATATCCATACCTCGACTTATCAGATTTGCAAAATTGAAGAAAAAAATATATCTAACAGGCACATTTCACGAATGAATATGTAATTTGACTCCTGAAATAAGATATATTGAAAATATTGTGGAAAAAAGGAGAAATTGCTCCTTAGAAGCAATTTCTTATCTTTTCCACAATATATTGTTACCTGTTGTTAGATTTTCATGTAAAAATTAGGACCAGATTTTTCACTTTATGATAAGCGGTTATTCGAGATTAGCGAAGTTGAGATAACGAGAGTCGACTGTAAATGATGATCTGATCATCAGAATTGAGGTAAATCAGCAAATAGACAACTGAGATGAATCAGAAAATAGACTATTTAGGTGAATCAGCAAATAGACTACCAGTGAAGCTCCTCTCACTGAGATAGAGTTGAGCCGGGGATGCTGGCGTCGGAACGCGGATTTGGCTAAGATCAAAGTGTAGAAAGTCTGGTTTTCGAAAGACACCATTTGACTGTAAATCTGGCTTTAATTCCTCCTGTGTGTCCACCTAAGGTATAAAATGAAAACTAAACCGGTACATGTACCCAAACATACCATAAGTTAAAAGCAACTAAAGTGAGTAGTCACTTACGGGGATTTGATTTACCTGGGGACACTTCTATGACTTCTTGATCGCTTTTCTCCAACCGAATACCTTCAGAAAATAGTCATCACGAAAATATACCTATATAATTTTGACCCCCTCAAACCCCACTTTTATATGGTAAAACTGAGGTTTACAGGGATATACATTATCTTCTTTTTTCTGCTTAAAAACATAGATTGTTGGTACTCGTTAGAACTGCCTCGCCGAGGCGGTTCTAACAAGTACTAACAATCTATGTTTTGATCAGAAATATGAAAAATAGAATTTTTATCTGAAAACTTTCAGTTGTTTTGTGGTGAAATGTTCAATATATTTGAATAGGCGTGTTTTCGTAATGGTTCTACTCTCAAAATAAAGATTTGCTCCTAAGGTGACAATCTGTATGAAATGTCAAATCCTATTTTCTGGGAAAATTAAAAAAAATATATCATCAATTTGTTGTCTGCTGAATTTACCTAGAGAGAAGTAACGGTTTAACCCGAAGCATAAAATGTATGTTACACTGTGCCCTATTTTTCGGGGTAAAACTTTTGAGTTATTGCTGCCGAGTAGATTAACCAACTGATGTCTAGCGTTCCATAAAAGGGACATTGGCAAATAATGTAGACTCAGATCTGATTATGCGAACAAGATTTTGGTTAAACAAATTCTATTTCAATGTTACAATGATTATAGAAACCAACATGACATATACACAAACGATAGGATTAAGCTTACAGTTGACTCTCGCTATCTCGAACTCGCTTATCTCGAATAACCGCTTATCTCGAAGTGAAAATCTGGTCCCTGCCTAAACATGAAAATCTAACATCAGGTAAAAAATATTGTGGAAAAGAGGAGAAATTGCTCCTAAGGAGCAATTTCTCCTCTTTTCCACAATATTTTCAATATATCTCTAGCTTCAGGAGACAAATTACACATATATTTGTTAAATGTGGTTAATCGAATTAGTTTTTCCTCAATTCTGCAAATCTGATATGTCGAAGTACGGATATCTCGAAGTATTTCAAACAGTCCCTTGGAATTCGAGATAACGAGAGTCGACTGTATTTAGTTCTTCTCCTAATACACACTCGTATATGAATGGTATTACATCATGACAGTTTATCATTATTACTACTGTCCTTTCGACATCTCTCGGAAAGACGTTTTTCTGCTTGGCGTTTTATTTTGAAAAAAAAAAAATTTTGTTCTGATTGACCATATCTAATCAGAAACCATTTGTCTTTTCTGTTTCAGTGTTTTGTTCTCAAATATTTTAAGTAAAATTAAATTAACGGCCAAAAATTGGTCTGACCTATACAATTTCTATAGTAAAGTGATTTTTTTTTTTTAGTTTTTGTCTAAGAAAACATTTTCTACTTTTCTTTGCTGAATTTAAATTAGTGATGCTTCACAAAAATATTGTGAAAATTTCAGAAAAATTGGACAAGCGGAACTTGTTGAAAATCTGCCTCCAAGTTACCTACCCTACAGATTTCTGCAAAATTATCATTTTTTTTTTTACTATAGGAAAAAGTGAAAATATTTGATTTTTTAAAATCCAATGAATAGAATAAAACTTTTTGTGCATAGATAGTTACGACAAATGGTTTTGCATTAAAGCATGACAAAAGTTTGCAAATTTACTTCTTTTGTGTAAAGCGCCAAGCAAAAAACGACTTTCTGAAAGATGTCGAAAGCACAGTAGGATTACATATTTAACGTGGACAGTGCGATATATGAACAGAGACTAAACCAATCATCATAGTACATCACGAAAACATGCCTATATAATTTTGACCCCCTTAAACCCCACTTTTATACAGTAAATCTGGGGTATACAGGGGTATATATTATTTTCTTATTTCTGCTCAAAAACATAGATTGTGGGTACTCGTTAGAACCGCCTCGCCTATGTTTTGAGCAGAATTATGAAAAATGTCAGGATTTTTTATCTGAAAACTTTCAGATTTTTGGTGATGAAATTTCCTATATAGTTGAATAGGCATGTTTTCGTAATGAGAATGAAATCAACTGCAGTAACAAGATATAACATAATACCACAATGATGATTTGAGCGACAATGAAAAAAGAAACAAAGAAAAAGAAGACAATTGAAAAAAGTATAAAATGTAATCCGAAGCGAGAAGGGGCGGAAGGCGTGGAAGGCTGTCACTTGATAATTTCCGATAATATCGTAGGCAGAAATATACTGACCTCATACATCACCAGTTCTGATTTAATCTGATTAGATGATACTATAGTATCACCTACAGGTAAGTGCTTAAAATCTTTTGCTGTCCTGTATGTACTTGTAAACAGCTTCAAAAATGACTTCATTTGTTTCATAAGGGAGTGACTCATCACATGTGGAAATACATGTAGGGACGCATTACAATATTGAGACACTATCCGAAAAAATTCGATTCGATGATCTCGATAGAAGTTACAAGAAAAAATATTCCGCGTTTTCAACATCACCACTTCTACAAGAACACAATAGGGTGTCTGAAATTGATTTTACAAATAAGTAATGATTTAAAGAGCGACAGATTTTGCCTAGCCTAGTATGCAAAATTTGTAACTTTCTGCTTCCAGTAAAAAAATATTTTGAAACTGCAATTTTATTTCGGCTTATCTGTCGTTTAATTGAATCAATTGAATCTACATATTTATCATTTCATCACGAAAACATGCCTATATAATTTTGACCCCCTTGAACCCCACTTTTATAAAGAAAAACTGGGGTTTATAGGGGTATACATTATTTTTCTTATTTTTGCACTAAACATAGATTGTGGGTACTTGTTAGAACCGCCTCACCGAGGCGGTTCTAACGAGTACTCACAATCTATGTTTTGAGCAGAAATATGAAAAAATATCAGATTTTTTGTCTAAAAATTTTCTGTTTTTTTTTGGAGGTGAAAATTTCAATATATTTGAATAGACGTGCTTTCGTAATGTGCGGGTATAGTGTTCCATTCTCGTATGACAGACGGTAGGTATGAATTGAAGTACAAAGCAGTTCTCGCGTTAAACGTTTGTACATCATTTGCGTTTCTCAGATTGTAACGTGATACTTCGTTAAATGAAGAAGGAACAAGTGATGAAAGATAATCAGGAGTTAAGTTATTATATATCTTGTAGAACAGTATCAGCTTATGATTATTTCTTCGTTTTTCAAGAGTTTCCCAACCAATCTCATTGTAAAGGCTATGAATTAATATCATTACGAAAACAAGCCTATTCAAATATATTGAAAATTTTACCACCAAAAAATGAAAATTTTCAGATAAAAATTCTGATATTTTTCATATTTCTGCTCAAAACATAGATTGTGGGTACTCGTTAGAACCGCCTCACCGAGGCGGTTCTAACGAGTACCCACAATCTATGTTTTTGAGCAGAAATAAGAAAAATAATGTATACCCCTGTAAACCCCAGTTTTACAATATAAAAGTGGGGTTTAAGGGGGTCAAAATTACATTGGTATGTTTTGGTGATGGAGTTTAGTAGCACCAGAAGCTATTCTAGCTGCTTTTATTTGTATTTTTTCGAGCTCCTGTTTTTGATAATCGCTGCAGTTATCCTAAATAACATCCGCATATTCTCAAATAGGTCGTATAAATATTGTATAAATTATTTCTAAAGATTTCCTGTCTAGTTCATATTTTAATCTATGCATAATATTAATTCTTGCCCAAACTTTGTCTTTAATATAGACAATATGTTTATTCCAAAAACAGTCATTTGAAAACTATATTCCTAAGTGCTTATGAAATTTAGCTTCATTGATTTGCTGCCCTAACATGATTAAGGAGGGGTGTACAGGTTTGTTTATTTTCCTGGATATCAGAAGTGTTTCCGTTTTTAAGGGATTGAATTTTATCAAGATTTTAACTTGTCCGAACAAGCTATTAAGTTGTACAAACAAGATATTAAGTTGTCCGAACAGGATATTAAGTTGAACGAACAATTATTATGTTGTCCGAAATAAGATATGAAGTTGACCGAACAAGATATTATCTTGCTCGGAAAACTTAAAAAAAAAAATAAAACTAACATGTCCCTTCCCGGGTTCTGTAATATCAAATTGAGACCAGTTATAGCTGATTCCATTGATGCCCTTGTCATAAAAGAATAAGGGAAACGAAAATCTAAGGGTAAGATCAGAATGTTACAAATCAAAATTCATAAAGATTTTATATGTTTCATTTTCTTATATATTTGAGAAAAAAAGTCAAATATATAAAACTTTAATGTATATGTAAGCGTTTTGTCGACTTCATCACGAAAACATACCTATATAATTTTGACCCCATTAAACCCCATTTTTATATAGTAAAACTGGGGTTTACCGGGGTATACAGTATTTTTCTTATTTCTGCTCAAAAAATAGATTGTGTGTACTAGTTAGAACCGCCTCGGCGAGGCGGTTCTAACGAGTACCCACAATCTATATTTTGAACAAAAACAAGAAAAATATCACAATTTTTCAACTTAATATTTTCGTATTTTCGGCGGTAAAATTTACAATGTATTTGTATAAGCGTGTTTTCGTAATGTATTCCGTATTCCTATAAATGGCCAACGCAGGTCGCAATCAGATTCATGCAGTCTTTTTCTGCCCATATATGTTAAAACCCTTATACAACACGGTTCGTTTTAACAAATTTAACTCTTACAGCGCCAATCACAACTTCGACAGACGACTTTTAAAGTGTTTGTCTTTTACTTTTGAGGCAAATATAGCCGACTGTTCAGCTTTGTTTTCTTCACATCACGAAAACATGCCTATATAATTTTGACCCCCTTAAACCCCACTTTTATATAGTAAAACTGGGGTTTACATGGGTTATACATTAATTTTCGTATTTCTACTCAAAAACTTAGATTGTGGGTACTCGTTAGAACCGCCTCGTCGAGGCGGTTCTAACGAGTACCCACAATCAATGTTTTGAGTAGAACTATGAAAAAATATTAGAGTTTTTTATCTGAAAATTTTCGGTTTTTGGAGGTGAAATTTTCTATATATTTGAATAGGCGTGTTTTCGTAATGAAAAAATAGTAAAATTATAGAATGCTGTCTTTAATATCCTGGCGCTCTAAAGGTTCCGTATTCCTCATAAATCGACATTTTATTAACCAAGTAAGGTTTAATAAATTGATGTACGGTATTAATACAATCGTAAAATTTCAATTAGTCACTCATTCTGGAACTGGATCAAAAATGAAACGATTTTTTATCGTATCTCTGAATTAATGCCGTCAACATTAATTCAGAGATACGATAAAAATCATTTCATTTCAAGAACGAGAGACTAACTGAAATTTTACAGGCTGTCAGGCGCCACATTTCACGATTGTATTGATACCATATATCAATTTGCTAAACATTTCCTGGATAATAAAATGTCTATTTTTTGAGGAGTGGTGTGACTCTAAGGATTAAGTTAAACAGCGATATCTATAGAGACTCTGACTGAAGGTACAGAGTTAACCTTCATCACTCTCTGGGCTGATTTACCAAACGACAAATTAATAAAATTTTATGATTTTTCCTAGAAAACAGGATTTGACATTTCATGCAAATTGTCTCCATTGGAGACAATTTGCATGAAATGTCAAAACCTATTTGTTTGGGAAAATAAAAAAAATAATATTTCAATATGTCGTCTGCTGTATATTTTAGGCAGAGTGCTTATCGTTCGTCCATTTCCAACTAGCACCGGGTCCTTTCGATTTCTTGTTTATATCGGCGACTACACTGGTGGTAATCATTCGGAAAGCCAAGTGAGCAAATCAACAATTCGGTATGCGCATCAGACTAAGATGATTTTAGCCGCAACTTGATAAAACGTACCTTTTGACATGTGCGCCCGATGAAGATTAAAAATCAGCCTGCTCATGCGCACAGACTAATCAGAGTCTTCATTGTCCGCATGAAGAAACTTTACCATTACGAAAACACGCCTATTCAAATATACTGAAAATTTTACCACCAAAAAATGAAAATTTTCAGATAAAAAATTCTGATATTTTTCATATTTCTTCTCAAAACATTGATTGTGGGTACTCGTTAGAACTGCCTCCTCGAGGCGGTTCTAACGAGTACCCACAATCTATGTTTTTGAGCAAAAATAAGAAAAATAATGTAGACCCCTGTAAACCCCAGTTTTACAATATAAAAGTGGGGTTTTAGGTGGTCAAAATTATATAGGCGTGTTTTCGTGATGATCTTTGGCTATCAAAAAAGCGCCCAGGAAAGATGAATGCACAGGCTGATCTGAATCTTAGCTGAGCGCAAATATCCGTAACCAAACTTTCTTACGTGGTGGCTCGTTTACTCACTAGATTGTTTCCTTATGATATTTTGTTGTTCATGAGAACATTGAAGACTCCGATCATACTGCGCTAAAGCACAAACTTTTTTGTGTCCTCGCTTTTGTTAAACTTTGGCCAAGCTTACGTTATAATGCTCAGCAAATGTACTTCATTCATAAGCCAACCATTTAACATTTACCACTCTCTGGGCTAATTCAGCAGACGACATTAGTGACATTTTTTCTAATTTTTCAAGGAAAACAGGTTTTATCATTTCAGGATTTTTCAAGGAAAAACAGGTTTTGACATTTCATGCAGATTGTCTCCAATCGATCCCTGGAAACGCGGCTGTTGATGGCGTCACTCTACTTTTTAAGTTATGATGTTTCAGCTGTTGGTTACCACACTTGTATCATTCTCAGGAGGAAATTTCGTATTTGCCTACAATCAAAATTAAAAACAAAAAAGTATCAATAATTGTGACTTACTACACAGAAAGCCAAACGTCACGGACAGTCAGACGGACGAATATTATCCACAAACGCACATCACGAAAACATGCCTATATAATATTGACTCCCTTAAATCCCACTTTTATATAGTAAAACTGGGGTTTACAGTGGTATACATTATTTTTCACATTTCTGCTCAAAAACATAGATTGTGGGTACTCGTTAGAACCGCCCCACCGAGGCGGTTCTAACGAGTATACACAATCTATGTTTTGAGAAGAAATGTGAAAAATATCAGATTTTTTTTATGTGAAAATTTTCATTTTTATTTGAATAGGCGTGTTTTCATAATGAGTTTGCTAGGGTAGGGTGTAATAAGGCATTTTTCGGCGAGCTGGAACTTTCCTCATGCAAGCAGCTAAATTCTGATTAGCCAATGCTAACATTAACAACCCTGAAAGCGTTTAGCACAACAGTAGTTTATTATTATTATTATTATTATTATTCAGAGAAAATAAGACTCGGCATTTCATGCGAATCATCTGCCTAGCAGACGCGTCTCATCGAACGCCGTCTTATTTTCTCTGAAAAAAAAAAAAAAAATATATATATATATATATATATTTACTGTATATATATATTATATATATATATATATATATATATATATATATATATATATATATATATATATATATATATATATATATATATTTACTGAAGAAGCCAACTGACCTGGATCTGCACTGTTTGTCTTTTAATAAGTGAATTTCTATCAAAAACCTTGATGAAGTCATCTGATTGGCTGGAAATTAGAAGTGGGCGTGGAATCTTAATTTATTTAGCATGACAAAGGTTATTATCCCTCTTATCTAGAGTTATGTACTATTTATTTTCACCATATCATATAAAAAAAAGATAAACATTTAGATTTTTAAGCAAATAAAGACAGAATAATCAAGTAAAATGTCTAAAAGTGAAAAAAAAATGAAAAGGTGGCTTAAAAGCTATAGAATTCCAAATTCCGCTTAACGATGTAGTTCCCTTCATATACCTGTTTTCACAATATAATGTGGAGAAACAAGGGTACACATTATATAGAGTGTTAACATAATAAATACTGTATGACGTAGTGATTATTGCCAGGAGATATATGTTTATTACCGGTGGAGCTTGTGTTCCTTGTGAATGGTCCATTTCGTCCTTCATATGTTGGTCCTGAAAAGAGCATTCTTTTATTAGTCTAACTGTTGATGTAGATAAATCACGTTTAGAAACTCCTGTTTGTGTCCTTAGAATTCTTTTTAATGGCAATACATTTTGTTCTGTACCTATCCTCATTTGGGCCAATCGAAACAGGGCCTTCGAGCATGCGCAAAATGTGCGGATTCACATCTTCCTGTGCATGCGAAAAGCCTCGTCCGAGCATTTGCTCTTAATTAGAAACAGTCTACAGTATCCAATGATTCTGTTTGGGACAGCAAAGACCCTGATCAGGCTGCGCGGATGCGCAGGCTGATCAGGATCTTCGCTGTACGCATATACCCGAAGACACGTTTTTGCATGGCGCGACCCAATTAATCTCGAGCTTGGCAGGAAATCTGCTATAGAAAATGAAGCTTGTGGAGGTCTTTGTTATGCTAGAATTCAAACAGCAAATCATATATAAATTGAGTATTTGTTTAAATCTAGCAAAACTCTTCCAAATGCATCTAATCCTTTTTTGCGCTGAACATGTAGACGAAATTTTGGAAGTACGTTCTTATTCGACTTAGAAAATAGGGATTGACTTTTCCTATAAACACCTGAAGATTACCCAGCAAATACACAACGTCGTTGCAGCGACGTTGTTGCTACGTTGTGTGTTTGCTGAGAATTAATGCTTAGCATTCTTAGTAAAATTCTCAGCAGACGACATTTCAAAATATGTTTCATATTTTTCTAGAAACTGGGCTTTCACATTTCATGCAAATTGTTTCCCTAGGAGACAATTTGCATGAACTTTCCAAGCCTACTTTCTGAGATAAAAGTAAAAGAAAAGTATATTCAGTTTGTCGTCTGCTGAATTATCTGAGAGAATGGTAAAGGGTTAACTCCGATACAGAATATAAATAACGTTGAAACGTTATTGACATACCTGTTTATGGGTGTTCGCATTTTCGCTGTTGATTAGAGTGCTGCAGGATACGGTAATCTACAATAAAAAATTACAGAATGACTTTATAAAGTAGTAGTGGTGGCCCCATATTGGTATTACTAACAGTCGAAATGAACACGGCGAATCTAAACAACGGTCGTATGCCAACACTGAAACCCCATTTTAACGTGTAATGGTACACATACAGTGCAAACTGTTGATCCCGATAAGAAGGCTCGTATTAAATGCAATTCTATTTTGATTTTTGTCTGAGACCCCTAT
Source organism: Anodontia alba (assembly GCA_964016985.1). Classification (NCBI taxonomy): domain Eukaryota; kingdom Metazoa; phylum Mollusca; class Bivalvia; order Lucinida; family Lucinidae; genus Anodontia; species Anodontia alba. The sequence continues at coordinate 89,989,572 of OZ024824.1, forward strand.
TCAGAACAATAGCTCTGACCAGATTCAAAGATAGAAGGGTCCATTTCAGAAACTTCAGAAACTCAGGGATGAAAGGGTTGACCTAAATGACGTTATGGCACCATTGATGATGTCACAATAAGACTACTCCACCTTTCCCGCTACCCTGAGCATGTCTCCAAACGAAAAACTTGTCCATTCCTTGATATTGTCTACCTGTCGCTTCTTTTGCTTTCTTCTCCTTCTTGCTCCCATCAGTTTTTCCTGCAGAATTTTCTTCGACATGCCAGAGGATCTTGAGATGTGGCCATACCATCTGATTTTCCGAATCTTCACCATGGCTAGCATTACGAAAACATGCCTATTCAAATATATTGAAAATTTTACAACCAAAAAAGGAAAATAAAATCAGATAAAAGATTCTAATATTTTTTTCATATTTCTGTTCAAAAATATATTGTGGGTACTCGTTAGAGCCGCCTCGGAGAGGCGGTTCTAACGAGTACCCAAAATTTTTGTTTTTGAGCAGAAAAAAGAAAAATAATGTATACTCCAGTAAACCCCAGTTTTACTTTATAAAAGTGGGGTTTAAGGGGATCAAAATTATATAGGCATGTTTTCGTGATGGGAGATCGTCATGCATTCCGACTGCACCCTGAATCATGTTGTGAACCTCCTCATTCGTCTCATGGTCTCTGTAGGAGATATTCAGTAGCCTCTGATAGCATCTCATCCTAAGACCTTGAATTCGTCTTCTTTCTTTTCAGGACTCAGGGCCCTTTATCAACCAAATATTCAATGACGACGGTCATAACAGGCTAGTCTGGGTTACACTGTACATGCATGATACACGTAACGACCGTAATATGTATTTTGGAATGCTGTTTTGTTCTATTTTTCAGAGAAAATAAGGCTTAATAAATTATGTGACTTTTCTGCCAAGCATCGTTTCAGAGCCTTTTGATTTGTTTTATCAGAAAGTTTGTGATCCATTGGAATGCTTCACTAATGAAGTTTCGTGTAAGCATTCTTTATAAATGTATAGCGGGCCGTTATCGGCCCGTCAGGGTAGCTGACGGGCCGATAACAGCCCGCTATATATTTATAAAGAATGCTAGCTGGGATGAGTCCATATGCGGATCGAACATATGTTTATAATTTGGAGCTGCATCAGAATTAAGGGTGAGATTTCGCGCAAGTAAAACTGGTTTGATCCCGCCATAGTTCTACCGACCGTTCCTAGGCTGTTCCTCTGTCGCAGCTCTTCATTGTGCATCGGTAGTTTCATGTGTGTTATTTGTTCTGTCATTTGCTTGTTCCTTATCTCTGAGGCCCTCCAAGGGGTTTTAGGGAACTGGGGAATAAGGCCATTTATTTCAGGGGAACAAGGGAATAAAAGTAAAAAACTGAAGGGAACAAGGGAACAAAGGCAATTTTCGCGAACAGGGATCATAGAAAATCGAGATTTTGATTTTGGGCAACAAGGGAAAATGCCGATTTTTCAGGGGAACAAAGGAACAGGTCCCCCTCCCCCCTCCAGGGAGGGCCTCATCGCCCCTTTTGATGCCTCGAGAAGACTGTGCTTCACGATTGTGGCATTTCCTTGCATCTTCACGTATTTTCTCTTATACGGGTATTTTAATTCTAATTGCAGCATATCTTAGACAGAACTGCATGGTCTGAAATGAATACGCCCACAAAAGGAATATTAAATAAACAATCTTGTATTAAAATACATCATATAAAATAAATGCATAGAACTTAAGCACAACACATTACGAAAAAACACCTATTCAAATATGTTGAAACTTTCACCACCAAAAACTGAAAGTTTTCATATAAAAATTCTGATATTTTTCATATTTCTGCTCAAAATATAAACTGTGGGTACTAGTTAGAGCCATCTCGCCGATGCGGTTCTAACGAGTACCCGCAAAATATGTTTTTGAGCAGTAAACGAAAAAAACATAATGTATACCCCTGTAAACCCCAGTTTTACTATATAACAGTCGGGTTTAAGGGGTTCAAAGTTACATAGGTATGTTTTCGTGATGATTTCCTACAATATTGCGTGTGCGCCCAGCGAAGACTCAGATCAGACTACGTCTGAACGGCCTAGTCTTCGCAGGGCACTCTGTGATTAGTTTAAGATCCGAAGTGTATTCAGGCAGTCACCGGTCAGACTGCGCGGATGCGTAGGCTGATATGAGTCTTCGCTGGGATCAAAAGTAATTTTGTAGTAAATGCTGTGCCCTAGCTCAGTTGTGTAATTTTAGACGTAGATACCTCGTACATTTTCTAAACTCTGTTTGTTTTATTTGTTTGTTTTCTTTCTTTTTTTTTCTTTTTTCTTTTTTTTTTTTTCTTTCTTTCTTTCTTTTTTTTTTTTTTTTTTTTTTTTTTTTGTTTGTTTGTTTTTTGTGTTTTGTTTTTTTTGTTTTTTTTTTTTTTTTTTTTTTTTTTTTTTTTTTGGTTTTTTTTTTGGGGGGGGGGTTGTAGTTTGTTTGTTTTTTTATAGTGGGTGGGGGGGGTTAAATATTTTTTGCTATATTTTTCGCAACCTTTTTTTAGCGAAACATGTTCAGCGACAAAGATGTAGCGGGCGACCCCACAAACTTTTCCAAAAGACACAGTTTCTTCCATTTTGCAAGCATTGTTCCAGTTAGATGAGCATTTTCTTTTTTGCAAGATTCGTAAAGATCACAATAAGACCCGCCTTCACAGCTTATGTTGCAGAGCTTCACTGGAGCTATTGTAGTTCAATCAAGCAGTAATGAGGATAGATACAAATGTGTATAGCCTGTTTAAATGTTCGTCAATAATCTGTAAAACATAGATTTTTATTTAGTTAGTTAGTTCTGTAATTATTTATTTATTTATTTATTAACTTTTTTACTTATTTATTTAGGCCACGTTACGAATTTTATTTATTGTACTTATCTGAGTCACTCAATAAGAACATGTGCTTTCTTGGCATATGCTAACAGTAAAGATTCAGATCAGCCAGCGGCCGTACAACCCGATAAGGGACTTTGGTATACATTACGAAAACACGCCTATTCAAATATAGTGAAAATTTTACAACCAAAAAAGGAAAATTTTCAGATAAAAAATTCTGATATTTTTTCATATTTCTGCTCAAAACATAGATTGTGGGTACTCGTTAGAACCGCCTCGCCGAGGCGGTTCTAAAGAGTACCACAATCTATGTTTTTGAGCAGAAAGAAAAATAATGTATACCCCTGTAAACCCCAGTTTTACTATATAAAAGTGGGGTTTAAGGGGGTCAATATTATATAGGTATGTTTTCGTGATGATACATGTAAATCGATACGTTCTACATTATTCAGTGATTCTGTAAGTAGCCAGTGAAGTCCCTGATCAGACTGCGAGGTTGCGCAGACTGATCTGGAGATTTGGTGTTTTTTTGTTTGTTTTTTTTTGTGTTTTTTTTTTGTGTTTTTTTTTTTTTTTTTTCTTGTTTTTTTTTTAGTTGGGGCTTAACGCCACTGTCAATAATCGCTCAGTCATGTCACGACGTTGTCTGGCTGTAACGATGGGAAATTATGTCATTTTATGGTGTGTCGCCTCACTGCAGTATCATGTTCCAGACTATATGACAGGATGCAACCACCGATTGCATTATACTGATACCGGTGTAGCTTGTCCTGGCTCCGTACTAATTTTATAAAGTGTTATGTATGCCCCGGCTGGAGATCGACTCTATAACCTCCCGATCCGAAGGTGGGCGCTCTAAGAGCTTGGCCATTTGGGCCGGTCATGGTCCTTTGCTGTCCGCATGCGCCCAAAGACACCCTTTTGCATAGTGCGGCTAATTTATGTTAATGCTATTGGGCTGCTGTTGAATAAACGTATAAATCAGGGCCCAGTTGTTCAAAGCGTCGTTAGCTTAACGAGCTCGTTAGTGGCAAAATGTTAACTGCTCTAGTGAGTACAATATTAAATTGTCAGGTACTTTTGCTGAAAATATGAGTAGCTCTTGAAATGCAAAAGCTACTCACATTTTTTAAGCAAAAATATTAGTGTATATGCCATATTTAATTATCAAAGTTTTAACGATACGTTAGCCGGCCTCGGTGGCTCAGTTGGATGCGCGTCCAACTGGAGACCAGGAGGTCACGGGTTCGACCCCCGTCTAGGTCGGCAACATTCTTTTGTGATCATGAAATATTTTCTACAGCCATTCTCTCCCTTCCGCTCAGTCAAGAAAGAATGTGCACAATACTGGTTAACCGCTTAGAGAACTAAGGTATGGCTCATTTTCTCCCTTCCGCTGAGTCAAGAAGGGCTGTTGTCAGTTTCTGGTGAAAGAATGTGCACAATACTGGTTAACCGCTCAGAGGATTAACGTATGGCTTGGTTTCATTGTACGTGAATTGATAAGACTAAAGAAGATAAACCAATGAAAGAACGGGAAATAGAGGCCAGTAGGTCATTTACCACCAATCTCCACGCCCTTCCTCCCGAAATGTCAGTAATCGGTCAGTATATCTTTTTCCCCTGATGAAAAAAGATACCTTTTTTTCGTAGCAGTAAAATAAAAATATCTTCATCTCAGTAGAATGAACACCGTAAGTAGTACAGTCAGGGGTTAAGTTAACCATTTTACCGGTCCACGGTCGTTCCAGTCCCGGTCCTCGGTCGTTCCGGTCCCGGTCCACGGTCGTTCCGGTTAATATAGCGGTATCGGTCGGTCCGTTCCAATCGCTCCATAATCATGACCGCCGTTCCGTTCCATTCCATTCATTCGTGTTCGCGTTATTGTGATAATAATTTACAATAAAAAAAATCATTCAAATTATTTACTTACAATAAATCTGAATTGCGTGTTTAACAAAACATTCCTAAAATCTGTCTAGCTATCATTTTGAACGATTAACTTATTGAATTATGAATTTCTTTTTTCGTTTAAACTTTAATTCCTAGTTTTTTACGCGACCGTTTAAAACAGGCGACTTTGTGTCGCTTTCGCTATTATTATTATCATTATTTTGTTTTATGCAACGGTTTTAAATTTTTTTTTTTTTTTTTCATACAAACTCTTAATAGTCTCAACTACTGAATTCAAAGCCTGTTTTACCTATTAATCGCTGATGTTTGTCACGTTAACGACATCGCAAAAAAAAAATTCCATCAGGACGGTTCACCAGTGACCGATAATTCGGAACAAAAGATTGAAAATAATTTCATATTTTGTTGTAAAAAATACACATCGAACCTATCATCATGCACACACCTCACCCGTATGGGAAAAAAATCAAGTATCGAAATGCATAGAATTTGCTGAGTTAAACTTACGAGAAAATACTTTAATTTTCTGTACTAAATCATTGATCAGAGCAGCATTAAAGATACAAATAAGATATATAGGTCTATTGTGGGGTTCTTGCATGGAGAAAAGGTTGGCAAACTGCAGTCGTATCTGGAATCTAAATCAGAAGATAAAAGTATTTTCAAACCCATTATTCTTGGCAAAGATCTGAATGGTTTTTGAATGGGGTGGGGCATACCACAGTCCACTGGGGACCGACTGTTGGTGTCTTATCATAAGGAGCAATAATATATATATGTTTAAGTGAGTGGGATCTCAACAGTGTCAGAGATATTAAGGTTTACGTGAACTGGATGGGGTGGGGCATACACCTGGGGACCCAGAGTCAGTGTCACTGAATGCATCTTATCATACTGAACAACAATATATGTTTGATATATGTTTCTGAATGGTCTCTGAGATATTAAATCTTACATGGAGGAGGTTTGTTTGTTTGTGTTGAGGTTTTATGGCCCAGTCAACCCAATGGGGTCATGTCAAGCGCGGTCAGTTTACCTAACCACACGTTTACTGGGCAGGCTCAGTCCTCTAAGCGGTTAACCAGTATTGTGCACATTCTTTTGCCAGAAACTGACAACTGCCCTTCTTGAATCAGCGGAAGGGAGAGAATGACCGTAGAAAATATTTCATGATCAATCTCCACGAAAGAATGTTGCCAACCTCGGCGGGGGTTGAACCCGCAACCTCCTGGTCCCCAGTCGGACGGCGCATCCAAATGAGCCACCAAATGAGCCACCGAGGCCAGCATCAAACTGATTAAAAGTACAACACAATAACACTGAAACAGAATCTAAAACCAGAGAAATATTTATTCTTGGTAATTTTCTTTCAAAATGATGACTGATAGCAAGTATTTGCTAACTTCAAATTCCTCTCTAATTTCAGTTCTTGATATCCATTCTCATTGTTCAGAATATTGTAGTCACTTTCTGTCAAAAGTTAATAGATAGCTCCAGATAAGAGGGGTATCCCCATATTTTTTTCTTATTTCTCCATAAAAACCTATGTTGTGGGTACTCATCAGAAGTGCCTTGGCGACAACCTTCTGATGAGTACCATAACATATGTTTTGTGGAGAAATAAGAAAAATATCAGTTCTTTTTAACAGAAAAAAATGCCTTATCTGGGGCTGTGTTAACAGTTCCTGTTTGTATATGCTGTAAGAATTTAATTTAAAATCTGAAACATGCTATCAGGAAAAACAAACATCCATAAATGTGGATCCTTTCAGTAGCATTCCAATATTCTTTGCATCTTTTTTAAAGTCAAGAATATTCTTTTTGGAGTTGGTTTCAAGAGGATGAATGTCTTCTGCTGTCTTTGAACTCTTTGTTTTCAAAATCAAATCAAATCCTAGGTAAGGCCTACATCATGTCCTGCTGCTATTTTAATGCCTGAAATAACAGAAAAAATGCACAAATTATTACAGTTGTTCATTACACCCACCGCACCCCCCCCCCCCCCCCCCACCCCCCTGTGTACTATGAACAATCTAAATATTTGGAGTCATGCCTAGCTCACAGCTCTTTTTTTCCTATCACATCTACATTGCATGAGGGACCATATACAGTACATTAATGTTATCAGAATCAGATTAAAGTCTATTAAGCAAAATACATATTGAATTGTAAGAAATACAAAGGGGCATAGTTCTAAGAAACTTGATCCCACAGTCCTTAATTTTTTGTCGCATATGTCTTGAATGAGGGACCATGTGTGGTATAAATTTTATGAAACTCACACAAATGGTACAGAAATTGTTAAGCAAAATACATATTTAACTGTAGTTACAAAGGGGCATAACTCTAATAAACCTGATTCACAAATCCAATTTTCCTATAACGCCTGCAAAGCCTGATGTCCAAGTGTGACAAATTATATCCAAATGAAAATTATATCCATATGAGACTGAAGATACGGAAGTTATGAAGCAAAGTCTTACTTGTTGACAAAAGGATGGAAACGAGGACTGCAAAAACTATATCCCTTTAAATAAGCAAATAAATGCATAAATAAAGTGTACAAGTTGTCATATATTATACCGCATTTATTCAAAACTAAACTAAGCGGTAATAAGCCCCAGGGCATTGCAATTCTTATTGCCAAAATGACAGTATTAAATCCAAATTGGGGGCAAAAATAAGCTATTTGGATGGCTTAAACTCAGTTTTGCATGTGTATAATAATGGATTTCACCTTCCAAAGTAGGAGAGGTGTGACTGGATATAATGGGGCTTATTTTAGTATAAATATAGTATGTACATGTATTCAGTCTCATACGCATTTAAAACTTAAACACTTTGTACTAGTATAGATAAAATCATCATGAAACTTAATTATTAGTGATATTTTTCACAGAAAATAAAACTTTACCTTTCACTAAGATTGAAATTTCTGTTTGATTTGGAGTTTTGCAGCCCAGCAAAAACTGTCAACTTCATGTGCAGCCAGTCAATTAACCTACTTAAACTTTTCTGGGCAGACTTAGTCCTCTAGGCAGAAATCAGTACTTTGAGCACCAGTACTTTGTGTGCAGACTTTCGCCAGAAAGTGACAACCGCTATGGTTCTTGGAGAAGGGGGAGAAAGACCATAAAAGTCATTTCATGTCTAATCCATCCATCCCACAAAAGTTATGGGACCTAGCTAGGATTTGAACATTTAATTCCTGGATCTGCAGGCAGTTGTGCTATCGACTGTCCTGTGGAGCTTGGTCCACACATAGAAGGAAGTGTGACAGAACCTTGGCCCTAGAATGGTCAGTATAAAACTACTTGGAGTGGGAGGGTGAGTTTGGGTAAATCAATTTTACTGGTACCAAATCTTCACTCCATGTTCAAATGATGTAAAAAATACAAAATAATTATTCAGCTTGCAAAGAGGTTCCCTTATTAGGAGAAATTTGGCAATTCATTATTTTTTTAATGCTTGTGTTTAGATTTTTTTCTTATGAGTTGACATTGCACAAATCTATTCTAAGGGATTGATTAATCTGTATTCCCTCCCCTTTTCTATTTTTTATAGAATGGAAATGCCAAAGATTAGAAAAGAATATTTTACATCAGCATGAACATGGGTTTTAGAGAAGGCAGATATTATGGTGCTCTGGAAAAGACGGGAATAAAATCATGGAAAAAAGTCTTACTGCTTCAGGGGTTTTGTTATTTAAAAAAAAATAACCAAACAAAATGGCCACTGGTCATAACACACAAACTAGAAAATCATCAAGATGATTATAATTCACATCACTCCACTTTTTATGGAGAAAATGTAATTTAACCACTTTCCTATTTTAAGTCTGTGGGCATTATATACTTTTAAAATATTCAGAAAAGCAGGTCTGTGCAAACAGTGATGACCTTCATCAAACTGCTCCTACAAGATCTGGGTCTACACTCTTTGCCATATTCTATCAGAAATATTTACATGCTGGATAAAATATCTGTAAATCATGGTGAATAATCCAAATATATTTAGTAATTATGGTATAATTGTACATAAAAAAAAATAATAATAAAACAAAATAAACAAAACAACAATCCCTGAAGTTCTACATACCTATTTTTTGTTTTGAACATGCGACCTTAAAGTTAAAACACACCTATTTTTAATTGGCCATGTCAGTATTTTAATTATTTTTCATTGAAATCTGAAAAGTAAATAAACTTGTTACTGTTGGAATAAAGCACCTTATTTGGAGCTCTGATCTTTTATATCTTAATCTGCATTTTTAGGGCTTCCACACCAGACCTGTTGTGCTCCAGAGAAGATAAATTTTATTTTAGTTTATTTCATTTTTTTCTCAAAAAAAAAAAAAAAACAACAAAAAAAAAATCAATTGATTTATTTTCTTTAGAACTCCATTAAAAGCGTTTTTAATGGGGTCCACGTTAGACTTGCCTCAGTGGCATAAGTCTATTCATTCATTTGGACTTATCTGGACAATGCCAACTTATCTGGGGCTACAAATCACCTAGCTTCTGTCCATTTTTAACTCTAATCCCTTTGTCTATTTGGGTACCATAAAACTTACAATATCCTACCATTTTATAACCATATAACTTCCTGTAAATACACAGATACACAGCCTATTATATTTAACAAAACCACACACAACAGTGAAATTGTTTTCTACACAAAATTTATATTTTAATTTATTTCATTTGTTCAACATTCAAATGTAAGAATACATGGCATTTCATTGAAAAGACATTTTGTCCAAATGACATTTCCTCTAATAGAAATTATAAATGGCATTTCACTGAACATGATATTTGTCTCAAATTTATCTAGTGTCCACATCACGAAAACATGCCTATATAATTTTGACCCCCTGAAACCCCACTTTTATATAGTAAAACTGAGGTTTACAGGGGTATAGATTATTTTTCTTATTTCTACTCAAAAACATAGATTGTGGGTACTCGTTAGAACCGCCTGGCCGAGACGGTTCTAACGAGTACCCACAATCTATGTTTTGAGCAGAAATATGAAAAAATATCAGAGTTTTTTACCTGAAAATTTTCGGTTTTTGGAGGTGAACATTTCTATATATTTGAATAGGCGTGTTTTCGTAATGAGGTGGGTAATTTTCGGTTTTTGGAGGTGAACATTTCTATATACTTGAATAGGCGTGTTTTCGTAATGAGGTGGGTAAATGTGTAGGTAAATGTCCAGGTGTAAAACTGTAAATATCCTCCAAGCCACAACCAACCCCCCACCCCCCTGCCCCACACCCCACCCCTCCAACTCCATCACCACCCCAACATGTTCCCCTGATACCAGCATCCCATTTTTTTACTATATAAAGCATAAATTTCTTTTTAATCCTCAGAAACAGTTTTGGTACTCATCACGAAAACATGCCTATATAATTTTGACCCCCTTAAACCCCACTTTTATATAGTAAAACTGGGGTTTATAGGGGTATACATTATTTTTCTTATTTCTGCTCATAGATTGTGGGTACTCATTAGAACTGCCTCGGCGAGGCAGCTCTAACGAGTACCCACAATCTATGTTTTGAGCAGAAAAATGAAAAATATCCGAATTTTTTCTCTGAAAATTTTCATTTTTTTGTGGTAAAATTTTCAGTATATTTTGAATAGGCATGTTTTTGTAATGTGTAACATTTTTAGTAAGCAGTCTACTAAAAAAGAGGCAGACATCAACTTTGCATTTTTAGGTTTGAGGTTGTGTCTTTGATTTGCTGATAACTTAAACTTGAAATAAGAGCAGACAACATTTATAAAAGATTTCTCTTTTTCATCACAAAACAAATATGATGTTTCATACAAACTGTCTCTAAGAAGACAATTTGAATGAAATGTCAAGCCTTATTTTGTGGGAAAAATCACAGATACTTGGGGTCAGTAGGGCAGTGCAGGCCCAAAAAAAATATCTTGTATATATTTTTTTCTCAAGTTATTGCTCGGCTGCAAATTCTAAGTCGAAAAAGGGGCATAACTGTGCCAAAAATATTTTGAGGGTTACCTCCCCTATTGGTATGAGTTCCCCTTTCCATAATGAACAACCAGTCCGAGTTTCAAGTAAATATCTTCAGTAATGACAGAGATATTACAAAATGTCCAAGTTTTTGCACGACGAGGACTCAGACGACGCCAGAGCTATGACAATACCCCATTGTTTTCTTCGAAAACAGCCGAGCTAAAAATAACTAGAGAAAAAATATATACAAGATATTTTTTTGGGCCTGCACTGCCCTACTGACCCCAAGTGTCTGTGGGAAAAATATCACCAAATATCTGATGACTTAGCCAACAAAGTGCTAAAACTTAAAATGTATGTGATACAGAACACATACATGTATGTATTGTGTATATGGGACAACAAAATATATGCATGGACATGTTTGCATTTTGGTTTGACCGTTAGGGCATTAGGTGTGGGTCTGGGGGGTAAATTAAAATGGCATGAAGGGTAGAAATTTAAAATTATAGTCACTTCAAGTTTATTAGACCTAACAAACTGCTATTTAATTATGTGGAAGGTGTTGGTAATGATGAAGATTTGGTTATATATGGAGATGATGGAAGTATGATAATGAAAGGAATAGAACCAAGGACCTCATGGTCCATAGTCAGAAGCACTAAACACTCGGCCAACTTGAGGACACTTCATATCTTAAATAATTTGTCCTTGAATAATAACAAAAAAAAAATATTTCACAATTACATGTATCATCTGCAACTGTGTTTGCCAGTGACACACTTGAAGATTAACAAATTCATAATGAATCATGTCAACCTTTGCAGATTATTATTATTATTTTTTTTTTTTTTTTTTTTGCAAAATGCCTGGTAGGGGTAAAATAGTTTGGTAGATAAAGCATGCAAAACCAGATTTTAATGATGGTTATGAACTTTAAAATTGGATATGTAAGCCATGGCTATCTAGATAAAATGAGGTATCAAGATAATATTTTTCTTATTTCTACATGAAAACAAAGATTGTACATACTCATTAGAATCACCTTGATAAGGTGCCTGTAATGAGTACCTCAAGTGCTCAACATACCATATTTGGCCTAGTTACCACACTGTGCGCTTAGGTTTTTCAAAAATGCTAGAAAGGCTTGTGGAAAGTATGTACCTACTTATATTAAGGAAACACTTTAAACAAAACAGTAAAATGATAATACCTCACCATTATCATGTCAAGGGGAGATAACTGTCAAAAACTGAAGAAATGTACCCATTAGCAATCCCAAACCAGATCAAAATATCAATGGAAATACAAAGTGGGTGAAAATCCTTTGAGATTTACTCAAGCTATTGTCCTGAAATGAATATGTGGCTGCGCAACGGGCAGAATACTCTGTCAAAAATTGGCGAAATTTGCCCATAAGCAATCCCGAATCAGATCTCCTTAATAGATATGTACCACTTTGGTAAAAATCCGTTGACATTTACTAGTTATCAATATTGACTTGCTGCGGGCAGAAAACTGTCGAAAATTTATGAAATTTGCCCATTACCAATCCCAAACCAGATCTCTACAATATCGATACAAACACTAAGTTTGGTGAAAATCCATTAATAAATTACTCAAGCTATCATCTGGCAAAGAAAAGTCAGGTGTGTCTCAGATATAGATAGCTCAGTCTGTCAGAAATTAGCAATCCAAAACCAGATCTCCACATTAAGATTGATTGACTGTGTTGGGGTTTAACGACACGTCAATCCTTGTGGGTCATTTATGTCGTCTCCCAGAGAAAGGGAGAAAGAAGACAGAAAAGATAGTAGAGGAGATGAAAGAAAGGGACAGGGAAGAAAGAGGAACAGGAATGAAAGGGAAGAAGCAGAAGAAATGAAAATTTTCCCCCTCTTCCTTAACTGCTACAAGGACAGCAGGCCTTGCCCAACTGTAAGCCAATATTAGTTGCCCCAGTGACATAAGACACACGACACCTTCGCACCACCCAACCACCCCTTCCACATTATGAATGAACACACCAAGTTTGGTGAAAATCCATTGATATTCACTTAGGTTATCATCTGGAAACAAAAATAAGGACAGAGGGATGGAACTATGATAGATGGATTGACAGAGGGACACTCGTACAACCAATGTGAAACCATAATACCCCACCACTATCATGTGGCAGTGTATAAAAAGAAAAAGATCTGCTAAAGGCTCATCAAATGATGCTTGTATGATGTTTTTGTGTTGTTTTTTTGCTGATTTTTTTTTTTATAAAAGCATATGTTGTGGGTACTCATTTGAACTGCATCAACAAATCATAGAAAGCAGACATAAAAACTGGTAATTATCTTGAAACTATAGAATGGTAATTTTGGTAAAGGGCATTAGAGGAACATTTCTGTGAAATTATTTTGAAATCAGGCCATTAGCCTGGGAGATGTCCTTTAAAAGTTTTTTTTTTCCTTTTTAGCTCTGGCAGCCATTTTGTTCTGCTGAGCGAAACCATTTTAGCAATATTGGTATAATTCCTGTATTTCAAAATCCATTAACCGTATAGGAGAAGTCTCTTAAGTAGATTGTTGATAGATGCATGACTGTCTACTCCCTTTTCTTTTTTTTAGCTCTGGTGGCCATTTTGTTCAGCCAAACGGAACCATTTTAACAATTTTGGTAAAGGGTCATAAGAGGGACATTTCTGTGAAACTATTTTGAAATTCAGTCATAGGCCTGAGAGGAGATGTCGTTTAAAAGTTTTTCTATTTTTAGCTCTGACCGCCATTTTGTTTCAGAGTGGAACCAGTTTAGCAATTTTGGTAAAGGGGCATTAGAGGAACATTTCTGTGAAATTAAATCAAAATCAGGCCACTGGCATGGGATTTGTTGTTTAAAGGTTTTTTTATTTTTAGCTCTGGTGGCCAGTTTGTTTTAGGAGCGGAACCATTTTAGAAATTTTGGTAGAGGGTCACTCAAGGAACATTCAAGTAAAATTATTTCAAAATCCATTTACCGGTTTAGGAGAAGATGTCTCTTAAGTAAATTGTTGACAGAGGCATGACAGTCTACACCCTTTTTCTATTTTTAGCTCTGGCTGCCATTTTGTTCAGCAGAGCTAAACCATTTTAGCAATTTTGGTAAAAGGGCATTAGAGGAACATTTCAGTAAAATTATTTTGAAATCGGGACCTTGGCCTAATAGAAGAAGTCGTTTAAAAGGGTTTTCCTATTTTTAGCTCTGGTGGCCATTTTGTTTAGTGGAGCAGAACCATTTTAGCAATTTTAGGTAAAGGGGCATGAGAGGAACATTTCTGTGAAATTATTTTGAATCGGCCACTGGCCTGGGAGGAGATGTCTTTTAAAGGTTTCTTCTATTTTTAGCTCTGGTGGCCCTTTTGTTTAGCAGAGCAGATTTGGTAAAGGGGCATGAGAGGAAGATTTCTGTGACATTATTTTGAAATCAGGCTATAGGCCTGGGAGGAGATGTTGTTAAAAGGTTTTCTATTTTTAGCTCTGGCAGCCATCTTGTTTAGCGGAGCAGAACCATCTAGGCAATTTTGGTAGAGGGTCATCTAAGGAACATTCCTGTGAAATTATTTCAAAATCCATTTAGTGGACTGGTCTAGGAGGAGATGTTGTTTTAAGATTTTCTATTTTTAGCTCTGGCCACCATTTTGTTTAGCGGAGCAGAACCATTTAGGCAATTTTGGTAGAGGGTCACCCAAGGAACATTCCTTCCTGTAAAATTATTTCAAAATCCATTCACCTGTTTAGGAGGAGATGTCTTTAAGTAAAAAATTGACAGACGGACGACCGACAAAGACTGATCACAAAAGCTCACCTTGAGCCTTTGGCTCAGGTGAGCTAAACAATATACCTATTATAAAATAAAATTTGCACACTATTACCTCTAGACAATATGCTGACAAAAGTTTACGAAATTACGAAAAGGGACATAACTCTGCCAATATTTGGTGCACTGTATCCTCAAAATAATATGCGCTGCTCCACATCATCCTGTAACTATTTAAGAAGTTTCAGCTTGATCGGATGTAAATTATAGGAGTTAGCCAGAAACGAAAAATTTTCAAAGGAGTATAACTGTGCTTATATTTGGTGTATTGTAACACTGAAACAATATATGCTGTTCCACATCATGGTAATTACAAATGAAGTTTCAGCTTGATCAGATGTATACTGTAGGAGGAGTTAGCCGGAAACAAAAAGTTTACAGAAATTTTCAAAGGGGCATAGCTCTGCTAATATTTGGTGGACTGTAACCTAGAAACAATATGCCGTGCTCCACATAATGGTCTAACTATAAATTACATTTCAGCTTGAGCGGATGTAAAGTGTAAGAGAAGTTGACCTGAACAAAAAGTTAACGGAAATTTTCAAAGGGGCATTACTCTGCTAATAGTTAGTAGACTGTAACCCCGAAATAATATGCGCTGCTCCTCATCATGGTCTAACTATATACCAAGTTTCAGCTTGATCGGATGTAAACTGTAAGAGGAGTTAGCCAGAAGAAAAAGGTTATGGACAGATGGACAGACGCCATACCCCATAACATAACAGTCCCGTTTTTCAAACAGGCATATAAAAATTGATGAAACTTGCCAATTAGCAATCCCAAAGCAGATCTCCACAATTTTCAACCTCCTGATCACCAGTCGGACACACATCCAACTAAGCTACCAACGCTAGCTCATACATTCATGAAATAAATATCAACCTCAAGAGGGATTTGAACCTGGAATCTCATGTTCCAAAGTCAGGAGTGCCCAACTGACAATCTCCCTTCTTGAATCAGCAGACCGGGGAGAATGATGGTAGAAATTAATTCACGATCAATCTCTTGATGAGGAAGGCTGCCAAGCTAGGATTCAAACTTGCAACCACTAGATCTGCCGTCTAATGCACTAGTTACTGACTGCACTGCTGAGCAGGTTCCAATCAGCTGATGATCATACATGCAATCTCTAGGTCAATAACTTCTAGCACAAGAGGCCAGCAGCATTACTAATCTGCTTCCAGGCCAGAGTATGTGCAAGTACATGTACTGTTTCAAAGTCTTCCTGACAATGGTTAGACAAATGATTAAAATATATAGTAGAGCCAGGTATTACCAGGTAACATTCCGAGACCTTTAATATTGCATGCCAGTATCCACTCCCTGCCTCTTAGAAGATCTCAGTGTCAAATATTATCATTTCATCAATACATGCATTTCTTTTTACCCAACAGAGTTAAATTGCAAACGCACCTGCCAAAGGCAAATATCCAGTATTGTGGATATTTTGATGTTCCATGGAAAAAATCTGAAAACATGCAAATCCATGAATATCTGACTATTGTTTGTGCCATGTGAAGCAGTTTTTTATCTGAATTGTTTCAAACATCCTTGAGCTACACAATATATAACAATAAAGCACAAATTCCATATAATCTGGTTATATTTTATGTCAAGGAAAAGAACACTAAAACAGTCCATAAGTGCACAATGTTGAGGCCACTCCAGGGATTTTGAGGAACAGGGGAACAAGGCCATGTATTACAGGGTAACGAGGGAAGATGAATCTAAAACAAGAGGTCCGCGGGTCACGACTCACTCGCCTGAGTGACATAGCTACTCCAGGTATGCACCCGTTATGCAACATTTTCCAATCCTATCATTGCAACTAATGAAAGGATGATCAATTAAGCAGTTCTTAGTTTTGAAGAAGGACACATGGCCATGGCAGTCAATGAAACGTGACCATTTGGACAAACTCTCAATCATATTTCACTAGTAGAATCAATGTAAAATGATGGAAATTGGCTAGGTGGTTTCTGAAGAGTTGTTTAACAGTACCATGATTTTATACACAAGTAAACAGCACAGGGGCAGGGAAATATAATAAATGTCAAAATGATTACCTTTGGAAACAAAGATCACACTACAAATTAGAAAACGTGAGTCTTGGTTTTATTGAGAATCTTCATAAGCAGTAAAGAAGTTTGCAACACTGCTTTAATTGTGGTTTTGGAGGAGCTGTCATTAAAAAAAATCATTTTCTAAAATTTTATTTTGCCATGGCAACCCAACAAATTGGTCACTGGTCATAAAAACACACAAACTGGGTAGACAATGATCATGACTGCAAAATATGGTTCACATTACTTCACTGGTTATGGAGAAAATGAATTAACCATTTCCTCATTATAAGTCTATGGGAGTTTTCTATTGCCATGGTAACAAAACCAAGAGGCAGACTGGCAGACTTTTTATCTGTTTTCAATTGCCCTTACCCATTTAACATTTGCACCAACTTAGAGTCCTACTACTTCAGTGGTTTTGGAGGACTGGTCATTGAAAAAATCTTCTTTTTTTTTTAAATTTAATACTGCCATGGAAACCAAACAAAATTCTCACTGATGAAAGGCACAAGCTGGGTAGACCATCATCAAATGTCATAAGTGCCAAGTATGGTTCACATCACTTCACTGGTTATGAAGAAAATGCAATTTCACCATTTTCCCATTATATTAGTCTACAGGAGCTTTCTGTTGCCATGGCAACCAAAGCGAGAGGCAGATCACCATAATTTTAGCCATTTTGAATTGTCCTTACCCCAAAGCAGTTCATTTGTACAAAATTAGAATCATACTGCTTGATTGGTTTTGAAGGAGATGTCATTTAAAAAATTCCTTTTTTTTTTTAATCTAATATTGCCATGGCAACCAAACAAAATAGCCATTGGTCATAAAAAATATACATTGGGCAAACACTCATCCAATGATCATAACTGCCAAACATGGTTCACATCACTTCACGTTTTTGGAGAAAATGCAATTAATTTAACCATTTTCCCAATATAAGTCTATGGGAGCTTTCTGTTGCCATGGCAATCAAACCAAGAGGCAGATCACCAAAAAATTTGGCTATTTTCAAAGGACCCTAACCAAGCAACATTCTTTTCAAGTAAGGTACAAATTGCTTCAATGGCTTTGGAGGATTTGTCATTTTAAAGTGTTAACGGACAGACAACCGAACAGATGTTTCAACAATTTGGGTTTAGGGGCTATGTCCCATTATGAATTTCTATAGGGTTCAGACACCAAAGCATGTTCAGACACCAAAAATTCCCTTGCTTAGCCTAGGATCAATCCTTGTACCGTTAGCTCTAGATGCCAGTGCACTCACCACTGAACTACCACACTATATTGTAGTCTGTACATGAAATTTTTATTTTTTTTTTATTATTAAGAATTTTTGCCAGACCAAATTTTTAACAGACATGTCTGCAGGCCCTACATTACATATACAGCTGGCCACTGCTAATTAAATTCATGCTACAGAATAACTGGTTCTGTACTTGTCCGATAACTGGTGCATGACGAGTAAGTGTGTAAGAATGTGTTCTTTTCCGATTTTGTACAAACCGAATAATATCTTATTGTTATTAGAGATATCACTGTAATTTTACGGACAGTAATGTTGTCAAACATAAAAGTAAAGCGTAAACACTTTAAAAAGAGGATAATAAGTAAACTTACATTTCGGGTGGTTCTTCTTTGTTCCAGCCAGCTTGATTGTGACGTTCTGAATATTCTTCCGAAAATGGAACACCTCTTCTTAGGGTACCGCACCGGGCCGGATATATTTAGGATTGTCTGTACAACAAGTTCATTTGCTTTTGTTGCAGTCTCTCTCTCTCTCTCTCTCTCTCTCTCTCTCTCTCTCTCTCTCTCTCTCTCTCTCTCTCTCCTTAGCCAGCCAACATTAATTTGTTTTGTTTGAGTTATGGCTACACCACCGAGAAAACCCTTAGGGAAGTCCTCCCAGGGGTGTTCCTGGTCCCCTGAAATAAAGTCAGCATTTTCCCTTGTTCCCCAAAATTAAAATCTTGACTTTCTATATTCCTTGTTCCCCCCAATGGCTCAGTTGTTAGAGCATCTGCTTGACAGGGAGGTTGTGGGTTCGATCCCCGACAAAGGATACAAAGACCTGTCAGCTGCACTGTACCCCTGTGTCAATCAGCAATGCGGGGTATAGTGGTCTGTCACCTAATTGTATACCGGAATATCTGTCAGCGACAAAGTATACAAAGACCAGTGTCAGCTGCACTGTCGGTTACCCGGAATATCAGTCAGGAACCCAGGGTATAGTGGCCTGTTACATGAAGTGTACACCCGAATATCAATCAGCAACAAAGTATATGAAGTCCTGCCAGCTACATTGCAGCCTGATGTATCAGTCAGTAACCTGGGATATACACTTAGAGTGTATAGATATACTGGAATATTGGTCAGCAACAATTAAAGTATACGAAGATCTGTCAGCTACACTGGTCCCCGGTGTATCAGTCAGTAACCCGGGATATAACAGCCTGTCACCCAGAATGTTTTGTAGTATAGGGTCCCGTAGTATACTTTGTCCCTGACTGATATTCACTGGTTTACACTTTAGGTGACAGGTCCCTATACACTGGCTTATTGACTGATATACCAGGGAGCAGTGTAGCTTACAGGTCTTCATATAAACTTTGTTGCTGACTAATATTCCGGTATACATTCCATGTGACAGGCCACTATACTCCAGGTTACAGACTTATATACTGGGTAACAGTGTAGCCGACAGGTATTCGTATACTTTGTCGCTGACCGGTATTCCGGTATGTACTTCAGGTGACAAGCGGCTAAACCTGGGTACAGTGTAGCTCACAGACCTTGTTATACTTTGTCGCTGACTGACATTCTAGTCCAGGTGAGAGGCTGCTATACCCTAAGTTACAGACTGATACTTTGGGGTACAGTGTAGCTGATGGGTCTTTGTATACTTTGTCTCTGACTGATATTCCGGTATACACTTTAGGTGACAGGCTGCTATACCCTGGGTTACTGACTGATACGCTGATATACAGTGTAGCTTGCAGGTCTTGGTTTACTCTGTCGCTGACCAATATTCTGGTATACTCTCCATGAGACAGGCCACTATACCCTGGGTTACTGACTGAGACACTGGGTAACAGTGCAGCTGACAGGTCTTTGTATACTTTGTTGCTTATTCAGGTATATTTATAACTGTCAGCTAAAAAAAAATAAAAAAAAAAATAAAAACAAAATAAAAAATAAAATAAAATAAAACATTAACCTCGACCCTGTCACATTGAGTAGAACATAACATACTTTCTGTGCTGCGCATCGTGTTTGCAAATCAGTCAATCAATCAGCGATATGAAGTTCTCTAATACCATGTTAGATTGTGTTTATTTTTAAATTTCAATTGCTGTTTTGTCAAGGACAATGCCAGTCACTGGCTTATAGTGTAATTCTTTGCTTATTATATGAACGTCTGTTTATACAGGGTAAAGTTTACTGAAACTTATATCAGGGATTTACATATTTATTCTATTAACTCATAACCTAAACATTCAGAGAGAGAGAGAGAGAGAGAGAGAGAGAGAGAGAGAGAGAGAAGCCTTTTTTCATAGCTGACAAACCAAGTAAAATCTCCTTTGGCAGCATATAATAGACAGCATTGACTGCTTTAAGATTATTTAGATTGTCATTTAAAGAAAGTACTGTTTTAGAATATGTATTGGAGCGGGAAGAGTGGTCACTTTATATTGTTTTAAAGGTCAAATTGCGTTTCGTCTGATAACAACTCAATTTTAGTAAACACCGTTCCATTTTTTCACTGGAATGGACCGGAACGACCGGGAACGCTAAGAAAGCGAGAAATGGAACTGACCGTCGCTCCGTTCCAGTCGTTCCGGTACCGGTCCGGTCCCGGTTGCGTTCCGGTCGTTCTCCGTTCATCGGTCGTTCAGGTGGTAAAGCTAACCGCTGACGGGACTGTATACTACTACCGTAAAACTTTGCGGGCTGGGACATTTTGGAGGTCGGCATATATTACCTCTACAGCTTTGTTGTTTGACGTATTTTGATAAATTAAAAAGTCAAAAAAGTTATCCGCGGAACATCAAGCGGAAAATAGTTAACATCCTGATTACTATTATCTTGGTAAGTTTAAACAACCCTCTAGTAATATGGTACGATGACTCTGTTAATAGCCGTGTCAAGCATGTTTTTCAACTTCTTTATATACACCATAATGGCATGACTAACAGGTGCGGACTTAAAAACAACGAGGGAATCTTGTAAAGTCAAGATGCCTTCATATAATTAGCGGAAAATCAACAATTAATCTGAAGTTTGCGAAGTATGTCTCTAACACCTTTGTCGCTGAACATCTGTATATATAGCTAAATCAAAAATAAAAGTTATTGCGAAAACTTAAGCGAAAATTAAGTTTAACTGATTTAGACAACTGATTTCGCTCTTGCGTTCGGCTAATATCAACAGGGCAGCCGCTATATCAGCCTGGTACAAAATCAACAAACTTAGCCTTAGAGGTCGTAAGCCAGTAGCCATGCGCGTTCGTGCTGTAGCCAGTGCGTTTTCTATAACCAGTGTTATATGACAACATAGCAGGAGATATATGATCAAAGGAGCCGAATACGCTCATACAAATATGTATTTATATTCACAAATCCGGACCTTACATACACTACTTGCAAGTGCGATCAGAAAGTACGAGTGCAGTACAAGAAAGTCTGCTAGGAATACAAACGTTAAGTCATATTGTCTATACCCTTGTCCTGCTGCGCCCGGCTATATCCTGCCTTTGCAAACAGTATAGATCCAGATAAATTGGTTTCTGAAGAAACCAACTGATCTGGATCTAACCTGTCTGCCATTAAGTATGTGAATTTTTAGCAAAAATCTGGATCAAGTTCTCTGATTGGCTGAAAATTAGAAGTAGGCGTGCCATCTTAATTTATTCAGCAGGACAAAGACTAAAGGGGCATTGATACACATTCAAGGGAAACAACTCTATCAAAACTGATTTTTGATATAAACTGTACATATCCTTACAGAGAAATACCAAACAGGGCCCAGTTGTTCAAAGCTAACGATGTCGTTAGTTAACGATTCGTTAAAATTTTAATCGAGTGATATGCAAATATGCTGAAATTTTTTGCTGAAAAAATGTGAGTAGCTTTTGCAGTGCAAAAGCTACTCACATTTTTTCAGCAAAAAATATCAGAATATTGTATCTTGAATCTACTAAAACAGTTAACGAAATTACCCTTAACGAGCTCGTTAAGCTAACGACGCTTTGAACAACCGGGCCCTGAATATTACTTGTATGGCGTATATATAATACATATTCAGCCATCAACTGACTAATTTGAATCTGTGTGCCAATACAATAAATAAAGTAAACTAAGAGTATGTGATTTGCATAATCAGAAACGTAACAATCAGTGTTAATATGTGGATACATTGTTTTCATGTCCCCTGATGATACTTAACAATAGTTGGCAGATCTCTTTCTTGGGAGCAAATAGATCTACTTTCCTTTTAGAGTAGACCCCTTTTTCTCAAGGAGATTGGTGCACAGAAAAAGCACACAGGTAGTCCCAAAAGGTTTATCTTGTCACGTGACATTTACCAGTGTATCCATTCGCAAACAGTAAATATGGACATTACGAATACGCCCATCCAAATATACTGAACATTTTACCACCAAAAAATGATAATTTTTAGATAAAAAAAAAACTGATATTTTTTATATTTCCGCTCAAAACATAGATTGCAGTTCTAACAAGTACACACAATCTATGTTTTTATGAGTAGAAATAAGAAAAATAATGTATACCGCTGTAAACCCCAGTTTTACTGTATAAAAGTGGGGTTTAAGGGAGTCAGCATTATATAGGCATGTTTTCGTGATAAGAAGAAAAGAATCAGCAAAACGCGCGAAGCAAGCGAAGTACTGCTTTATTCCAATATCGCAATAAGCTGCACTAATGCATTTCTTTATTATGAAAGCAAAGCGAATAAGAAATTTGAAGCTAAGCAAACAAGCTCAAAAATAAAAAGGAAGAATGTGATGTTAATGCAGTATGTATATATAATACAATTTAGTGAGGAGTGAGTCTGAAAGATGTAGAAGTTTGTCTTGGTTTTAGAAATGCAAGGTTCGAGCAACTGGTTTCAGAAATTTTAGGTTCTGTCAAAGAAAGAGATAGAAGCAGTGTCACCAAAATTGTAGGGGTACAGTCTCTACATTAAACTGATTTATGACTTGCATGAAACATTCCCTCAAGAGGTGCTAATTAATCAGAAATAATGCAAGAATGTTGTATTGAATACTTCAAGAAACATGTTTTGGATATTTGTTAAAGTCAGTAAGGCAATTCGAACAAATATCCAAAACGTATTTTCCACGAGGAAATAGGAATAAAACAAGGCCTTTTTTAGATATCATTCTGCGCATTAACCCTTGTCCTGCTGAACCCGGATATACCCTGACTTTGCAAACAGTTTAGATCCAGATCAGTTGGCTTCTGGATTTGCACTGTTTGTCATTCAGTATGTGAATTCATATCAACAACCTCGATCAAGTAATGTGATGGCTGAAAACTGGAAGAGGGCGTGGCATCTTAACTTACTAAGCAAGGCAAGGGTTAAGGAGTCTGGGCAATAGCAAACTCATTTTAAAGGCAACATGTATTGGAACAAAGCTGTCGTTGTAACGAAGGCTCACCTTACAATGTTATTGCTCAGGATATTTTAATGATATAAAAGTAAAACACAGAGAAAGCCATTTTATCGTAATGTACAAATAAACAATTCGATAGGATTTATACAATACAACGAGTAATATATTCCCAAAGTCGTATTACAAAAATAGATTCTCAAAGGAATGACCTACATGTATGAGGGTAATAAAGATACAAATAAAACCAAAACATAGTTGGAGTGTCTAAGGTTTCCGGGCCAGACTAGATAGTGTCGGTCATTTAGGCCTCATCAGTGACCTCAAATAAATTTTCAAGATTCCCAAAAATGAACACAACGATTTCAAAGGGCCAGAAATACCACTATGCTACTACAGTCAGATACTGACGGAATGGATGACTTTTGATCAGTTACAAGCACAGTGATTTTGTTTTCGCGACAAATGTCGTGGCCGTTAAGTAGCGCGTTTCTCATTATACTGTTCTGTAATAGACACTGTATCTGAAGATCGATGTCGGGGAATTCCGACTAAAACTTATTCTTTTAATTTCAATGTTTGGATCGATTGTTTACAATTGAGCCAAAATATAAATACATCTTAAGTTTGTTGTCCACGTGCTTATCATTCATTGACCAATGAAATTTAATCGCGCTGTGACTTTAGAGTGTATTGTAAAGAGGGTTTTGTGTAAAAGCTAGACTGGTACATTGGAAAATAGTGCAGACCCAGATCACTCGGTATCTGATCAGGGTCTGCACTGTTTACTTATAGTAAGTTATGCGTTAAACGAAACAGTCTTGAGCTCGTTCATGACCATTTTCCCAGTCTACACTCAGAGACAATTGACCCACCAGTGCTGTTAAGGCTGTGATTTCTTTTGTGGTTATGTGACTTTAATAGAGAGGGCAATGCAAGGGATTACGAAGCTCAGCTGATTCGCAAGCGATGATTTTATTTGTATCTATCACAATTTTAAGTACTACCAACTAATATTAAACATTGTCCTGCTGAACCCGGATAGATCCTGCCTTTCAAACAGTTCAGATCCAGATAAGTTCTGGATCTACACTGTTTGCCATTATGTATGTGAATTTATAGCAATAATCCAGATCCAGTAATCTGATTGGCTGAAAATTAGAAGTGGTCGTGGCATACTAATTTATTCAGCAGGACAAGGGTTAAGTGTGGACCGTATCTGCGGTAGTCCATATTTATATCGCTATCTTTATCCTTATCTGCCTTAACATATATACTCCACAAATGCGTGACACTATAACACTAAAGATGTTGTTTTTATGTTAGTTTTTTTTCTTCTTCTTCATTCTTTAATAATTAAGTATATTAAGCGATATCCAGCCCCATGTTCTTCAGATCTGGGTCTACGGAAGAGGTATCCTTATCTGACGCGTGACCTACCAATGGACAGGTTTCTCCTTCAACGGCTGCCAACTTGGCTTTCTCTTTTCTTTCCTTTTGTATTGCTCAGTTTGGAGCTGCACCAGGAGGTAAGGTTGAGGTTTCCTGTGAGGTCACCCCGTCCTCCCCTAATAGTTTTTTTTTTCGACTCACGGTTTGAAGGCGCTTCCTCTGTTGATCTTCTTTGTTCGTGTCATTGTTTATTCCTCATCTCGCCTCTTTTTGTGCCCCTTGAAGGATACTCAACGTTATCGAACCAGTTCTAAGGTTACCTTTACTGGTATGTTTACTATTAGCGGACAACGAGTCACGTGACAAGCTGGTGTGTGTTTAGTATACATATTTTTTTTTAAAAAAGAACAGTTCTAAGAGACTAGAGCCGAATGGGTATTGTAGAACAGCTTGGGTTGATATGTGTACCATATGCTAACATTTATCACCGTAATTTGTTTAAGTACAACCCACCTGATTTGCATAGGTGCCTATTTGATCGGACAGCGGTTAGACTGAAAATACAGAAAAACAGAAAGTAGTGATTCTTGACTGTGATTTTTAGGGCTAATTCACTAATTGGCCTTGAGTGCGGACAAACGAAGGGTTTCGTAAAAAAAAAAAAAAAAAAAAAAAAAAAAAAAAAAAAAAACGTCCCTCTCCTGTCGGACAACCGAGAACCAAAGGATGAGCATTGTTTTTGATGCTAATGAGATGTACTCAAATAGATGTACATTGACGCGACCAGCAGGATAACTGTTAAATGGGCTTTATCAGCCGATTTGACTTATGGGTATAACTACAATTTGAAAACATAACACAGAACGGACACCCCTCGCACTCCCACCCTCCTCCCACTACGCACACACACGTACATCAAACTAGTAACATAATATATTACATGACTGTTCACAGATATATCAAAATGTCATTACTGTTATATAGCCGTAACAGAGGTAGTAAAATAAACCGAAAAAGAAATTAGAGTAATGAAACAATTCAAAATAGCAACAAACAAGAAGGAATGAATAAGAGTAGTGAAGTAAAGCAAACAAGCAACAAACGAAAAGGATGGAATAAGGATATTGAAACCAAGCAAACTAGCAACAAACAAAATGGAAAAAATAAGTGTACCGAAGCAAACAAGAAGAAATAAGAGTATAAAGCAAAGCAAACTAACGACAAACAAAAGGAAGGAATAATAGTATAGAAGCACAGCAAATTAGCTACAAACAAAGAGGAAGGAATAAGAGTATTGAAGCCAAAAAAATTAGCATCATACAAAACGAAAGGGATAAGAGTATTGAAGCAAAGGAAACTAGCAAAAAACAAAAAAAGGATAAGTGTATTAAAGCAAAGAAAACCAGCAACAAACAAAAAAGAAGGAATTAGAGTATTGAAGCAAAGTCAACTAGCAACACAAGAAAAGGAAAGGATAAGAGAATTGAAGCAAAGCAAAGTAGCAACAAACAAAAAACAAGGATAAGAGTATTTAAACAAAGCAAGCTAGCAACAAACGTAAAGGAAGGAATAAGAGTATTGAAAAAAGCAAACTAACAGCAAACAAAAAGTAAGGAATAAGAGTATTGAATCAAAGCAAACTAGCAACAAACAAAAAAGAAAGAATAAGAGTATCGAAGAAAAGCAATCTATAATCTTACAAAAAGAAAGATAAGAGTATTGAAGCAAAGCAAACTAGCAACAGACAAAAAAGAAGGAATAAGAAAATTGAAGAAACGCAAACTAGCAACAACATACAAAAAGAACGAGAGTACTGTAGCAAACAAACTAGCAACAATTAAAAAGGAAGGGATAAGAGTATTGAAGCAAAGCAAACTAGCAACAGACAAAACGTAAAGAATTAGAATATTGAAACAAAGCAAACTAGCAACAAACAAAAAGAAAGGAATAAGAGTTTTGAAGTAAACAAACTAGCGACAAACAAAGAGGCAAGAATAAGAATATTAAAGCAAAGCAAACTAGCAACCAACAAAAAAAGTGTGTTGGGGGGGGGGGGGGGTAAAGAGTATTGAAGCAAAGTTTACTAGCAACAAATAAAAAGGAAGGGATAGCAGTATTGAAGCAAAGCAAACTACCTAATAACAAGAAGGAAGGGATAAGAGTATTGGAGCAAAGCAAACTAGCAACAAACAAAAAGGAAGGGATAAGAGTATTGAAGCAAAGCAATCTAGCAACAGACAAAACAGAATTAATAAGAGTAGTATGAAAGGCAAACTAGCAACAAACTAAATGGAAGGGATAAGAGTACTGAAGCAAAGCAATCTAGCAATAGACAAAAAAGAATTAATAAGAGTATTATGAAATGCAAACAAGCAACAAAAAAAGGAAGGGATAAGAGTATTGAAGCAAAGCATTCTAGCAACAGACAAAAAAGAATTAAAAAGAGTATTATTGAAAAGCAAACTAGCAACAAACCAAAAGGAAGGAATAAGAGTATTAAAGCGAAGCAAACTAGCAACAAAAAAGGAAGGGATAAGAGTACTGAAGCAAAGCAAACTGGAACAAACAAAAGGAAGAAATAAGATTAGTGAAGCAAAATAAGCTAGCAACAAATAAAAAGGAATGAATAAGAGCATTTAAGCAAAGCAAAATAGCCAAAAATAAAGAAGGAATAAGGCTATTGAAGCAAAGCTAATTAACAACAAACAAAATGGAAGATCATCAATATCAACAAACGGTGCATCAATACTATATTTTGGCGCGAAGTAAGAGCCAGTGTTTGACTTATACGTCTTTTTTTAGAAATTTCAGATTCAAGCAAATAGTTTAAGAAACCTAAGGTTCTTTCATATAAAAAAGATACAAGCTGAGCCACAAATACTTGGCACAGTCTCTATATTAAATTGTTACTGTCAGTAAATAAGGTACAGTAAACCCTTTTAATATGACTACAAAATTCATTACAATAAATAGGTATCAGTTCGTCAGAAATTGTGCAAGAATATTGCATTTTATACTTCCAGAAATACACACATGTTTTGGATATTTGTTAGAACCAAATCTTATAAATATTCTTAGCATATGGAGTGTGAGGAAATAAGCCCTTTCATACATATCATGCTGCTGCTTTCAAGGAATCTTTACATCACGAAAACATGCCTATATTATTTTGACCCCCTTAAACCCCACTTTTATATAGTAAAACTGGGGTTTACAGGGATATGCATTATTTTTCTTATTTTTGCTCAAAAACATAGATTGTGGGTACTCGTTAGAACCGCCTCAATCGCCACAATCTATGTTTTGAGCTGAAATATGAAAAATATCACATTTTTTTATCTAAAAATTTTCCTTCTTTAGTTGTAAAATTTTCAATATATTTGAATAGGCGTGTTTTCGTAATGACAACAGAAACTTCAATTTAACGACATCCTTGGAAACCAATGCTATTCTTGTAACGAGGGTCTACTGTTATCGCTAAAACAAAACAAATCGAAAACGTGAATTTACCTCCAGCAATCATAAAGACGGAGGCTTCTTCCTTTGTTCAACAAGTGTAAAACGACTTTCCTTAGTATAGAAACGACAGCTACCGCGCACTTCCGCGTTACGACATGCGGTAAACATCATTTGGAAGTCCATGTAATGAAGACAATTTAATAGGATAACACAGGTCATTCAAAGAGGGGTTCAGTGTATAATTCAAGAGGATAACTTAAAATCACTAGAAAGGTATATCGTCTGCCACGTTCATCAAGTGACAGATGCATTTATCAAACTGATCAGCCTCTCTTATCGCTGCTCATTTTATTTCTCTCAAGGACCATAATTTATGTCATATTCAATGAGTAAATAAAGTCTAAGACTCTAAAAAGAATGACCATCTATATCAATAAACACACACACACACACACACACACACACACACACACACACACACACACACACACATATGAAAATAACTGAAGTGTCGAAGTTTACTTAGTCAGACTGGCTAGTTGCAGCTACGAGTAAATAGGCTTTACTTCTTTAATGGCATGTCGTTGGGATGGAATTCAGACTCCATGATGACCCCGACAAAAAAAAAAAAAAGTTTTCATTGGATGGTCTGGGCCGGAATGTTTTATGTCTGTTCCTCGGCTCACCGGAATTCAGCTTTTCTTTTTTTTTTTTTTTTTTTTTTTTTTTGTTTTTTTTTTGTTTTGTTTTGCTACTGTAGTGTTGTTTGACAACAAAGAGGTCTCAAAATGTCTCAACACGTTGTTTCTGTTGAGTCCTCATCTTTTCTTTATTATAAGCTTTATCTGTGATTTGTCTGTTAGCCGTAATGATTCTTGGATGTGTTAGAAGACCTCCACACGGACCGAACAATTATATGTTTTACCCACTATGGAAGCTGATGCCAAGAGCTAGGATCCTGTAAAACTAGCTTAAGCTCCCGCTCACCCACCCCCCTACCCCCATCCCTCCTCCCAACCCCGCCCTCAGTAACTCTTTACTGGCCATTTTAAGGCGGTACTTACATTCTGGTACTTTGGTACCTTTCGTTAAATGCTATGAATTTTTTTTTTTTTTTTTTTTTTTTTTTGTGGGGAGGAGGGGGGAAACATTTGCCAACTCTGCTTGCCGTCTGTTCATTTGTGGCTGCTTTATTTTATTTGTCTGTCGTTTGGTTTCATCTTCCTCTTGTTGTCTGGGAAGGGTTGCAGTTTGTGACTGTGGCACTCCCTGGACTTTTCTCTTACCTTTTTCCCCTTTGGTGTTGGGGGATCTAATTTTATATAAGTCCCCGAGTTTTCTTTTTTACTTTATCAAAGCTCAACTGTAAAATAATGCCCTTTGGCTAATAAACAACTGTTTAGTCACATTCAATCCCTATACAAGTTTTGTTTGAACATGGACGACATTTAAGTAACTGCCTAAAAACCAATATCCAGATTTATCATGGGCCTCTAATTAAGTCAGACCTGCTCTTTAAATGCTGCTTTTGAACTAGCCTATTTAGACACCATATAAATTTTGTTTGAGTAGGATGAAAGTCAAACCAATACAGTATCTAGCGCATATTAGTGGACATAACACATGTTAGTGTTTTGTTAAATGAAGTTTTGTCTAGTCATCAAATCAGATGAATGAAAGCTATGTTACGAGGGTCCTACAAAAAAGTTCTGTCACTGGGTTTCGCCATGTTACTCGTACAGCACAGAAACAGAATCTTATTTGAGCCCGGGCACAGCATTTCCTACAATTTCACTTGTCTAGCCAAGACTCATATCAGCCTGCACATACGCACAGTCTGATCAGAGTCTTTGCTGGACGCATGAAGATGGTCTGAGTCCTTTACTACCCACAGAACACGCAGCAAGCACTCCGGTCAGACCTACATGCTCATCTGTTTTGAGACGGTGAGGAAATGTATCAGAATCTATTATGCTTGAAATACTAATAAAAAAGAATACACGTGAAATTAATGAAAGTTCTTTATGCATGTTATACACACTCACTCAAACAAGCAGCAGGCAAAAATTAGCAGAACAACATGCGACATCCAAACAACAGTATTTTTCTAAACAACCGCAATCATGTCTATAGAACGATTTGCAATTTACCGTCTCTACATCGACATTCGATACATAATGGTAATTTGACTGGCATGAAACCTTTGCTCAAGAGGTGACAGAATCAGAAATTCTGCAAGAACTTTGTATTTAATAATTCAAAAAAAGCTTTGACATCAGTTAGAATTGCCTCTGTGATGAAATTCTAAAAATATCCAAAACATATGTTCTGCAAGGAAATAAGAATAACATAAAACATTCCTCAATTTTCAAAAATGTTGGAAAATTTATATACCAGTTAGAATGTCGTCTGCTACAATTGCACTTGGTGCTTTAGGGATTATTTGTGTTTAGAATAATAAAAGTATGGTAATTATATGGTGAACGAATAATGTTTAAAATTATTGTATGGGCTTCATAAAATGCACATTGCAGTTTCAGCAGAGGACACTGTTAATTTTTTTTTTTCATAGAAAATGTCATGACATTTCAAGTGAATCGTCTGCCAAGCAGACTATTTATATGAAACATTGATATTTCTTTTTCTATGAAAAATGATAAATAGAGTATAGTCTGCTACAACTTTTACTTGGCGCTTAGTGATTCTGGCGTGTTAAGATACACAAATGTATTAAGCAGTTCTAACAAACATTGGTTTTTCACAAACCCTTTCCTTATAAAATGGGCTTCGCCATGAGAAAACACGTCTTCGTACATATGCAAACAACGAAGGCCCAGATTAGCCTGCGTATCCGCACAGTATAGACATCAATCAGACGCTGCAACCGCTGCATTATATATATGTATATATATCCAAATATCCAAACGTCTATATAAAAGCTACCGGACCTGTCTTAACTTTAAGTGACGGATTATTAGTACTGCAGCACTGAGAGCACACACAATTACAATACATCCGATCACAATAGCAGCGATTTCTCCTGGTGTAAGACCCCCATCGCCGTTCCCTGAAATTATAATTATAGGAATGCATATTACTTTTGTGGGTTTTTAGTGATGTGTAAATGTCGGCGAATCATCCATAAACTGAAGTCTGGGTTTATGTTAAGATTGTGACCGATCCGCCGGCATTTACACAGCAATAAAATCTACATTTTTTTTTTTATAATTCCAACTTGGGCATATTTACGTTGAAAACGTGAGTGAAGTAGCTTAACTCTTTCACTGCCATAGGCGACATACAATAATAGGCTTAGCAAACAGCATAGATCCAGATGAGACGGCTCATGATGAGCCGTCTCATCTGGATCTATGCTGTTTGACATTCAGTCTTTCAACTTTACATATAAACTTCTTTGCAAGCGATAGTTTGTGTACAAAAACAGACGACAAATGTCGTCTAAAATTTGGCACCGAAAGAGTTAATGTAGAGATCTACGCAAAAAAAAAAAGTTCCAAGATTTATTCTCAGTGAATAATCGACGAATAAATGCCATTTTGCAGTGTCTCTCGATCAATCCAATTAAGCAAAATTAGTGAAATCCTGTTGGGTTTTAAGTGAAAGCAACATGAGAAACCGCAACGTGATCTTATAAACGCTAGAGCACTAGCGCCAAATGACGGATCAGTCTATATATTAGCGCACCCTGAGTCTTCGTTGCGTGCTGTGTGGAGAACTAAGCCTGTCGGGTTCTTAATGTATCAAGCGAATCAGATTGCACTGATGCACAGGCGAACTGAGTATTCGCTGCTAAACATAGGGTATATATTCTCACGTTGTGGATCTAATAACAAAATAACATAAAAGCCCGTTGCGGACAAACATCCCCAGACGTCATGGCTTTATCAGTTAAGGATTGTGACTTTTAAATCCGTATAATAGGAGAAAAAACCCAAACCACACCCACATCTTCAGACCATGTAGAACAAATATGCATAGTTTCAAAATGATTGGTAGAAAATTCTAGGAGGAGTTGCGCCAACAAGGTAGCTATTCAAATATTAATTGGACCTGGAAAAAACCAAGGTCAAAAAGTGGAAAAAGCTGATAAAAAATAATGGGAGGATAACCCCAAAACAACACGCACATCTTCAGACCATGTAAAACAAGAATGCATAGTTAAAAATGAAGGGTGAAAAACTGTAGGATGAGTTGCACCCACAAGGTATATATTCCGATACTAATCGGGAGCTGAAAAACATCGAAAAAGTGGGGAAAAAAGTTGATATGATATAATAGGAGGATAACCCCCAAAGCACATGCACGTCTTCAGACCATAACAAAAACACCTGCAAAGTTTCAAAAAGTTTCGTATAAAACTGTAAGAGGAGTTGCGCCCACAAATTACCCATGTAATCGTGTCACAACTGAAAAAAACTAAGTTGAAAAAAAGCAAAAAGTTTAAAAAAAAAAGATAATGGCAGGATAACTACAAAACCACATGCACATCTTCAGACCATGTAAAACAAGTATACATAGTTTGTAAATGATCAGTGGAAAGTCTAGTAGGAGATGCGCCCACAAGATATTTTAATACTAATCGGACCTGGACTGGAAAAAACAAAGTTGGAAAAGTAGAACCAATGGATAAGATATAACGGGAGAATAACCCAAAAACCACATGCACAGCTTCAGACTATGTAGAGCAAGTATGCATAGTTTCAAAATGATCTATTATAATACTAATCGGACCTGGAAAAACTTAGTCGAAAAAAGTAGAAAAAGTTGATAAAACATCACGGGAGGATACCCTTAAAACCACATGCACATCTACAGACCATGTAGAACAAGTATGTTTCAAAATGATCGGTGGAAAACTCTAGGAGGAGTTGGGCCCACAAGGTATTTATTCTAATAGTAGTCGAACCTGGAAAAACTAAGTTGAAAAAGTAGAAAAAAAAATGATAAAAAAAAAATCATGGGAGGATAACCCTAAAACCACAAGCACATCTACAGATCATGTAAAACAAATATGCATAGTTTCAAAATGATCGGTTGAAAACTCTAGGAGGAGATGCGCCCATAAACACTGTCGAAAAAGTGGAAAAAAATTGGTAAAAAGAATAACGGGAGGATAAGCCCAAACCCAAATGCATATCTTCAGACCATGGAAAAACACCTGTAAAGTTTCAAACAGATCTGTTAAAAACCGTAAGAGGAGTTGCGTCCATAAACTACCCATCTCATTGTGTCTACGGATGGACGGAAGGACGGACGCACGGACGCTCCAACAATTAGGGTTTAGGGGCTACGTCCCATTGTAAATTTCCATAGGGTTTTAAGGGATATAAGCTACCTGACCGAAAGGTTTATAATGTATCTTAACGGAATAAAGCATAATGTGGTTACAAAATTGAACCCCCTACCCGAAATGTTGGCTCGGACGGACGGACGAACCCATTTTAACAGTCTCCTTCGACTAACGTCGGGGGACAAAAAGATCAATTTACTGTATTACTATTAACATTTACCACACTCAGGGCTAATACAGAAAATTCCCAGAATATAGGCTTCGACATTTCATGCAAATTGTCTCCTTGAGACGAGACAACTACAATGAAATGCCACAGCCTATTTTCTGAAAAAAAAAAAGCAAAATGTTTTTTTTAAATTTTGTCTGCTGAAATAATTACCCAGCAGAATTAGCGTTAACCCATTGAAGACTGGAGACCCCTAAACAAGTAATTGGCAAACAATGCAGACCCGGCTCAGACGCCGCAGAACGCGGCGTCTGATCAGGGTCTCCACTGTTTGCAAATAGTGCAACCATTTTTCTTTAGGAATATCTACATCATATGGCCTGACATACCTAAAATCGAAACTGTACTCTTCCAATATAGAGTGTGGCAGAGTTTATTCAGTCTTAATGATACCACTTTTAAATAGGTATGTTTCATACAGTGTGATCCAAAAAGCCGGGTCATTAGAGAGCCTCGATTTTTCCAGATCCAAAGCACCATCTTTCAAATAAGGCGTGTTTTCTTTGAAGTCATGAAGTCGAAGCGTGTAACGTTCCCATGGCTTTAACAGTTCCAAGCAGCCATTACATGTAACGACAAACGCAAATGAAATCAAAGCACTGAGAGAGCTGATAGGGCATTTGCCTTAATAGGCGATCGGCACAGAAGCTAAAAGTCATCAGAATTTTGAGTTTAATGCGAGGTTTCTACACAAAAGGTTGTTATATATCGTTTTAAAGCTTGATGTCTCTAGAGTTGAATGAGACATGATGTAGGCTTCCCAGGTGGTGCAGTTACCATAGAAATGACTCAGAAGTAGGTCACTGTGAGCCATATTACCAAATTTGGTAATTTCTACCCTACAAAATTTTCCTTGCCATTTTCACTCATAATGAAGCTAATGAAGCTAATGCATAATAACAAGCTGTCTAAAGTGTAGTTTATGACATATTTACCATGTTTAATAAAAAACTTGATTATATTATATATTTAATTAAAACAAATATATTTTTAATTACATGCATTAGAAAATAATGTTGTTGAAGTCGTGCAGAATCTTATCTTTCAGTGTAGTATCTGAAAATGTATTCGAAATCAAATGGTAAAAGTATACACTCTTGTTTTTAACAGAGAATTACATCCATTTATCACTTAAGCAGCAGCAGAAACTCTTGAGAATGTAAACAATCTAATTTGCATTTCTTTTTCGATTTGGCTCTGGACGCTGTTTCGGTGTCTCAAAAGGCAATGGCTTTGTTAATTTGACACATTCTGTTTCAGTTAATTTCAGAGACAGGGATATGAACACTATCTGAAAAAAAGGTAAGAGAAAAGTCCACGGAGTGCCATAATCACAAACCGCAGCCCTTCCCAGACCCCAAGAGGAAGAGGAAACCGACAAATCTAAACAAGCACAAACCGAACAAACGTACAAAAAGCACTAAGATTAGCTCTCTCTTCCCCAAGCGAGGTAATCGCAATACTAAAAGGACTGAAAAACACAAGAACAAAATGACACACAGAAAGACATACAAAAAATCGCCTCGTAGAATAAACCACAAAGCAACAAAGAGTAAGACTAATACCAGGACCACCGCCTTAGAACGGTCGGTAGAGCCAACCACCGGGCAAGTTTGTTCATTTATTTTGAAGAAACACTCTAGCCATAGAATGAAACGTGTTTTTCCCGTCAGTTGTTTCGGCATCAATGTCAATGTTGTCACCCCCCTCGTGTATCAACTGTCCGCCATCACTAATATGAATGATTCTGCCAGGCACATATATCCCATCTTCTGATCTGGAAATTTCATGTTTCAACTTTGGTTAGCGGCATTTTTTGATTGGTACCAAATGCAAATATCAAAAAGATGTGTTGAAGTGGAAATCCCTGAAAGTTTCTGGCAACAACTGAATGATACATATGAGGCTTTGCAGTCAGATGTGCAAACCAGACAGAGGACAGCACATGATTTAGATAAGTCATTCAGTCAACATCTAGCACCATTGTTCGGAAAGTTTAATGAATAGGGATGCTGTTTCACCAACCTTCAAATACTAGTGTATGTTCCTGGAAGCTGCAGAGTTCTCCTGCTAACAAATAGTGCAGAACGAGATGGGTTATGGAATATCAGTCTTCATACTACTGCCAAGATGTTGCCATATTTTTGTGGCCAACAGGAATAACTATTCCCGATGGACCCCACTATACCTCTTAGATATGTTGTAGCATCCCGACTATATTCAAGAGGCATTTAGGAAAGGGAACTTCTGTGTTTGACGTTCCCCAGGCAAATACAATGGCATATGGAGTGACATGGGGACAGAAACAACTGTTATCAGCGATTCCATGGGTAACAGTGGTATGAAAGCAGCCTGCTCTGGTACGATGGTCTGTTACACACCATATCCTTGGAAATTATGCATCCCATATACGGATTAGAAATGGACAAACTGTAAAAAACACATGGAAATACATCAGCAGGCACAACCAGCCGCCATTAAAAGAGATTAAAAGCATGTCCAAAATAAATGTCAAAAAGATTGCCTTTAGAAACAAAGAACACACTACGAATTAGAACATGGGATTCTGAGTATTATTGAGACTCTTCATAAGCAGTAATGAAGTTTGCAACACTGTTTATGCCCTCTAGCATATAAAATGAGCAGAACTCCATTTTTCAAATATACCACAATAAGCCAAATGATCCCAAAGGAAATGAAATACAATCTGCACTGTGGTGATGTACGGGTGATGTACGGGGAGACGTTCTACTGCCGCCACATGGCACTAACACCAGCTGCAGTTTAGTAAAATAAATGTCAAAAAGATTGCCTTTGGAAACAAAGAATACACTATGGATTAGAAAATGGGAGTCTCGGTTTTATTGAGACTCTTCATAAGCAGTAATGAAGTTTGCAACACTGCTTACCCGTTTGATGCTGATTCACACCCAGAAGGAATTTTGCTGAACATTTCATCAGGACTACATGCTCCACAAGAATCTCTTCTATCAGCAGTCAAAACTGCAGAAAAGAAGTTTGGTGCTTTTGTGAAAGAAACACTATCAACAGAAGGGAAAACAAGTTTCTAGGCTGCTATTACAAGATCCGGCCTGAATACATTCTCTGATGTGAAGAAGAAAACACCAGTCACCATACAGGGAAAGGCAAGTGGTATGACAATAAGCTCGGAACTTGTTTTTGAAGATTTCTTACACTATCAAAGACCAGAGAGAAAGTTTCGATAAAGAGTGAGCCCACACAGCCTAACTTCCCTTTTCCACAAAGATGGTTCTATGAGGAAAATCACAAAGGCTGAATTGCTACACAAGTTGGAAGAAAATGGACCTGGTGTAAAGTTGTTTCCGACACATGTAGGAACATCCACTATCTATATACGTGATGCAATGGCCATGTTGCAAATGATGCCAGCTGATATCAGGCCTCATTTCAGCAACAAGCAAATGTTTACATGGATACACTTCTTCACTGCTTCAGAGATGCGGACAGTGTTGTTGATATGTTTGATAGATATGACAATAATGACTCTGTAAAATCTGCAGGAGAGGAAAGACGTGAAAGTGCAGGTCCAACGGGAAGACAGTATCAAGTGTTAGCAGGAAGATCAACACCGCCTTGGAAAAAGAAATATGGCTTTACCTGAAAATAAGGCAGCACTCAACCAGTTCATCTCTCAGTATATCAAAGAAAGAGCATGTGAAACACAAGCTCTACAATCCCGCCATGAGAGAAAGCTGGTGATAGTAGGTGGTTTTTGGATGATAAAACTGTTGTATGTCTATCTTCAGAAGGAAAGACCAAGTCAGAATCCTTAGCATCCACCCGTGAAGAGGCCGATACACGAATGAACTTGCATGCAGTGGATGCAGACTCGAACGGGTGATAATGCTAGAATAGTCATCAAAACACCAGATACAGATGTTGTTGTGCTGGATTTCTATTATTTTCCCCAAATGAAACATGTTTCAGGATTTTGGATTGAGACAGGAAGAGTCACAAAAACAGCTGATCAGAGACATTTTATTCTCATTCACAATATTTCCAAGTTTCTAGGGCTGTTGTTCTGTTGTTCTGTTTGGTCTTCCTGGTATACATCCCCTTACAGGTTGTGATTCTATCTCAGCATTGTTTGGAATAGGAAAGAAGCCAGTATTGAAAATGATTCAAGAAAATGATTCAAGAAATAAGAATAGATAAGTTTACAGATCTCTCAGAGTTGTATGACAGTGATGAACAGGGAGCTCTCCGTGCTGGACGAAAGTTAATTGCAAGTCTATATGACCCCGGGATATGACCAACACACAAAGCAGGAAAATATCTGCGTTTCAGATTAGCTACTACAATAGAAACAGCACTTTCAAAACTGCCCCCTTCAGAAGCTAATTTTGAACAACATCTTCTCGGAGCATCTTGGCTAGCTAAAATGTGGATACATGCCCATCAGTCTGTGCCAAACATTACCTCTCCAGCTGGTCATGGATGGAAGGTAGAAAACGATACCATTTTAACTGTTTTTTTTTTTTTTTTTGTTTTTTTTGTTTTGTGTTTTTTGATGGTTCAGTCAGTGCTGAGGTACTGAGAGAACTCGTTTGTTCTTGCAGAGGTTGTAACATCTGCGCCAGCAAGTGTGTATCAGGAACTAATAGTTTACCGTGTACTGAAATTTGTCCTTGCCAAAGCGATGACAAATGCCAAAATGAACTGAATAAGATGTTGGTTGAAGATATTGAAGTATCTGAAGAAGTTTTTTTTATTGAAGATATTATTTCATCAAGCGAACTTAATTTTGCATATGTCAGTCAGATGAACTAACGTGCACCATTATATGCCCTTGTGAAGGAAAAGACAAATGCCATAACCGCCTTTCACACATCATATAAGGTGAACGATGGCTAAAAGAATATTGCAGGTTACAAAAGGTTAATTTTAGAACATATTGATGCAGGATTTACACAGCGGCTCATTTGAAAGATGGCATGCGGTTGCAAGTGACTGGGTATACACATGTTGCAAATGTCAGCTCACAACCTGTTAGTAAAAACTATTTTAGACCACTGATAGATGTCTTTTGTATCATTGTTCTTTTTGTTGTTTTTATTTTCTTTCAATGAAAGAAGTTAAACCTCTTCAACTGAAACTGGTTTATTATGATAGCTTAATTATTGTATACATATGACATTCTTACTAAAAAACATCTATGTGATATCTGAAAAGGCACCTTTTTTCCTGACAGTAACTTATCTTATTTCACATATTTCATTGGTTTGATCCTTTTATTTTGATAGTTCTCAGTCAATTTAGTTGTATTTGCTAACTCACTAATCAAGTGTCCTATTTAGATGGTCAGGATTCATATTATGATCTAAAACTAACTGTAATGTTTGTGCAGTGGATATTTTGGATTCTGTGCATAAGGTAACTTTTTTAGGGCATTATTACCACCATTGATGCCCACAACATGCCTAATTAATTACCAAATAATAAAAGGTTAATTGTTTGATATTTAACATGTAGAAACTGTCTTCAATACTATTAAATGGTAACAAACTTTATACTGCACTGATGAAAAATGCACTTTTTTATGTAAAAACGGTACCTTTTTCCGTGCAACGGCATATGTAGTCTTTGTTTTATTGTTTTAAATTTCATCAAAATGGTAGAAATTATGTTTGTATACTTTAATATAACTCCATGTAAAAGAAATAAACGACATTATTGTAACAGATGACTTCAAAGCTCAGGTATAAAATAGCAATATAGAATTCCGGGTACTGTACATAAGGTACCTTTTTCAGGCATCTGCACCACCCCAGAAGCCTACATCATACCTCATCTGAAAGCACACATATGGGGCTCCAATTTAAGGTATGGTGTACATTTGTGTAGAAAGGTCGTATTAAGTCATATTTTTCACTCCATGTACCGATCGCCTATAAATTTTATGGGCCTCTAAAACTGATGAGATTTACGTTGAAATTAAAGCACACCGACAAACAGAAAAAGAGAGAGAGAGAGAGAGTAGCCCATTTGTTTTGTTCTGTGTTAAGTTGGACCGCGGATCGGGATACGATTTTATCCAACGCTGTAGATTTGGCTCGTTTCGTTGGATTATTCATATTAGTCCCCACATATTGTTCTCCATATAATTGAAAACGTATCTTTTCAAAAGTTTGAAGTTTTTTTTATTTTTTTTTTTTTTATTTTTTTTTTTTTTTTTTTTTTTTTTTTTTTTTTGCTGTATTTTTTATTTGTTTTTTTTTTTTGTTTTTTTTTGTTGTTTTTTTTTTTTTTTTTTTTTTTGTCAATTCGCTTTTTACAAGCATCAGAATGTGTAGAACTAATATATTTGAACACAAAATTTAGAGTTAGCCCGGTTTCATGGATTTTCGCGTTACTAACGGTAAACAGTTTTATCATATCTACTTACAGAGACAAATGCTGAAAATAATCCTGAAGTCATCTAAATTATTATCTGAGCATTTATTTTACGTACAAATAATGTAGTTCTGTGGACTTCTTTTGTGAAAGCATTTGTGTAAACAAGCCAACCATATCGACGCCATTTTGAACCGAAAGTCATGTGACTTCGCGTTAATTAAGGTTTCGGCGGGAAATTATCATGTGATTGTCATGTGATCTTTGCAATTTTTGGCCATTTTTAAACACAAAGTACCGATACCTTACTTTGACATTTTCGTAAAAAAATAAGTTAGTCTTAGCTGTAAAAGTCGATTTAATAGATATAGGTGTAAATTTCATTAAGGACTGTTATTACTTTTGTCGATATTTCTTTTCTAAGCGTAAATCACAAAACAACAGTGTATTTCTGAAAACGAACCTTGCCAACTAGAGCGTGACTTTGTATCTAAATATCCAGCAGGTAGGTGGCGCTGCCATTTATTTTCATGGAGAAATCAGTTTAACGCGACATTGGAGTTAACGCGAAAATACATGAAGGGAGTATATAAGTCTTAGCAGAGATCTTTTTGATAGGTAATTTTAGGTTGGTACCAAGCAGGCAAACGACATCAAAATGACGTCGTATCAACGTCGATGCGACGTCATTTTAACGTTGTATGCCTACTGGGTAGGTACAAAAAAAACAAATAATGTTGTATTATTAAATCTGGTGGCGGTTTGGCGACTGCCCCCAAATTTGCTCCCTATTTTGGAAGCGATATTATTGGGATTTTTCTTTTTTTTTTTTTTTTGAGGTGGGGGGCGAGGGGTTAAGATTTTAAAGGTAATAAAGTTACTACCAATTCTGGCTACGCTTTCGATAGCCCTTAAAAATAAAAGATTATCTAGATACAGCAAAATCGATCATACCTTCTTTCTTCACACAGCCATTATTCTGTTGATCGTAACCATCGCCACAGGTGCATGAATTTGAACTGCAGGTGGAACCACTTATCACCGAGGAGCAGTCTCCTGCTACTGTACAACTGTCGCCCAGTACTACAACATTTTAAATTACGCTTAACCCTGTTACAGACAAGACTTAAGCTAAATACAGACAATCCTCTTTATACCGACACTCGATTCAACGACAAAATTATGTGATTTGTCAACATCTTCCATTTCAGATACATTCTTTACCTATCTTGCTTTTCCCTTTAAACGTTAGTTAATTATTTTGGTGCAAAATTGGTAAAAACTGGTTAACAGCTAAAATAGTACATGACATTTATATCTTTCAAAACTATTCTATGTGCGCCACCATTCTGGATATTCTGACAGAAAACAGTACAACTTTCGATTAAAATTATTACATATCTAGGGTAGACTCAATATACACAGATATAGAGGCAAACTACTGCTGTAAATATTATTATTTATTTAGTTGTTTGCATATTAATGATGTCAGGAAGCATCAATTAATTTTCAAACGGCGGCTCCATAAAAGTAATTTTAAAACTTCAAACCTCGGAAACTTTTTTATTTTTCATTCGACTTTTTATTGAATTTGCACCAAAATGCATGGTCGTTCCATAACCTTTCGTTTCAGCTGTATCTTTAATCAACCTTGTACAGTTTATATTTTCCGGTCCTTTGTGATCATTCAGACCATTCCGGGATTTTTTTTTAAATTTATGAGGGGCACTGATGAGGCTGGATTGACCGAGACTGGCTAGTATGGCCCGAAAGACTTTATTTTTTTACTTTTCAGACGTTTTCGCAATTTTGATTGCGTTCATTGCTCTCAATCTAATCTATCATTCTATTCAAAAGATGTTTGTTTGTTTTTTGTTGTTGTTTTTTTTTTTTTTTTTTTTTCTTTTTTTTTTTTTGTTTTACTTGTCTGTAAGTAATTCCAAATCTCCAACCCTTGTAATGGTTGTAAGACAAGTGCGTATGTCCATCTATACTGAATATGATGTCTAACAAGATAGATTCTTACAGGAATGACCCTTTAACTCTTTCGGTGCCAAATTTCAGCCGACATTTGTCGTCTGCTTGTTTTATTTCAACAAACTATCGTTTGGAAAGACGTTCATATGTAAAGTTAAAAGACTGAATGTCAAACAGCGTAGATCCAGATGAGACGGCTCATTGAGCCGTCTCATCTGGATCAGTGCTGTTTGCAAAAGCCTATTATTATCGCCTGTGACAGTGAAAGAGTTAAAGCAATGAATACACTCACAAAACTGGAAATAGCTGTAGTGTTAAGTTTTCTGAGCCAGACGAGCTAGTTTCGGCGGGTTAGGCTTCATCTCATCAGTGACCCTCATACAAATCTTAAAAAAATCCCGGGAGGACTCATATGCGACAAAGGACCAGAAAGTATAAACTGCACTATAGTGATGTACGGGTGACGTTTTAAGGTCACAAATGACACTAACACCACCTGTAGTGAAGATAAATGGATGTTTAAAGGAATTTTTTATTATATATAAAGCTAAGTTACAGTATAACATTACTATATATATACTGTAATGTTATGCAATAACTTGGCTCTATATATAAGAAAAATAAAGACATATAAATTCTTTATGGAATTGATTTGTAACATTCTGAATTTACCCTTAGATTTTCGTTTCACTTATTCTTGGGAATCAAATGGGATGGAAGTAGCTATAATTGATCTCAATTTGTTATTAATTACGTAACCCAGGAAGGAACATGCTAGTTTCATTTTTGACACATTTGATTCAATGTGCAGGGCAAGACCCCAACGTTATAAGCTGAAAACAAAAGTCCAGTTTAGTCTGTGGCATACATAACACAATCTGATCTGAGTCTTTGTTGCCTATTGACAGATTAAGCGGAGTATTTTGAATACCCTGATAGATCATCTTCTGCTATGTTAAACAAAGGAAACAACTTTTTGTAAGTTTCTGTGTGCGTTTCTGAACATCGTGCCCCGGGATCTAGTCCCATCTTAAAGGGGTTTACTATTTTAAAAAAAGTTTCTAAGGGGGTGTATACATTCTTTCTTTTTAGTAGGCATCGTTTTCAAAAGGAAGGCAGAATAATTCCTTGAAATAGTATATATACAGTCGACTCTCGTTAACTCGAACTCCAAGGGACTCACTGAAACACTTCGAGATATCCGT
Organism: Anodontia alba; assembly: GCA_964016985.1. Lineage (NCBI taxonomy): Eukaryota > Metazoa > Mollusca > Bivalvia > Lucinida > Lucinidae > Anodontia > Anodontia alba. The sequence continues at coordinate 90,032,842 of OZ024824.1, forward strand.
ACCTCGACATATCAGAGTTGAGAGAGTGAGGAAAACAATAAATTGAACAACAACATTTAACAAATGAATATGTAATTTGACTCCTGAAGTTAGAAATACGCGTATATATATAAAATAATGTGGAAAAGAGGAGAAATTGCTCCTTAGGAGCAATTTCTCCTCTTTTCCACATTATTTTGTTACCTGTTGTCATAGTTTCATGTTAAAACAGGGACCAGATTTTCACTTCGAGATAAGCGGTAATTCGAAATAAGCGAGTTCGAGATAACGAGGTTCGACTGTACTTCCCATAAATTAATACTGCAGAACTTATCGACGATAAGAGAATGTCCTGAATATGCTTGAACCGGAGGTTATTAAACTTCTTACATGCTCAATTCAGCTGATAATGGAATCTTCCCTGTAATAAACATGAAAATGCAAATAATAGTTTGTATTTTCATATATGTTATCAGAGAAAATTTCGTGCTCAGCTATGTTTAGCAAGAAAGAAAATGCAATTGTTGATAATTAGAGATTTACTAGCAGGACAAATTTCATGCGCAACTGAGTTGAGCATGGAAAAAGTTTTATAACATTGGGTCCATGGCTGATCATGCGTTCGCTGTTTGCATATACAGTAAAACCTCAATAGCTCGAACACCGATGGCTCGTTTACCATGGATCATTCGAACTCGTTTTTGAGTCCCTATGAAATTTTTCCGATAGGTCTAGAAAACAAATATTTAGGTAAATGTTCTGATTTTATCATGAAATAGTATGTTGGGTGTACTCATTAGAATCGCCTCAGGCGATTCTAATGAGTACACTCAACATACAATTATTGTATAGAAGATCGAAAAAAAAAAAACAATTAAATCCCAATTTGCTTCCTGACCTTGAGCCATAATTAACCCCCAGTGGCCCGAACTATCCATATCTCGAACAAATTTCCTTGGTTCCAATAATGTTCGAGCTATTGAGGTTCTTCTTGTTTGTTTTAGAGCACACCAAACTCTTTTTAAAAAGGGTTCTACTGTAGAAGAAAATGGCTTGCTTCCCCTACACACAATGAAAATAGGTTCACTCTTCTTCTGGGAGTAAATTCTGTCCTTATACAGTAGATCCCGTTGCATTAGGGAACAAAATATTCTGACTGCATTACTAAAACATGCCTATTCATATATATTGAAAATTTTACCACCAAAAAATGAAAATTTTCAGATAAAAGATTCTAATGTTTTTCATATTTCTGCTCAAAGCATAGATTGTGGGCAGTCGTTAGAACCGCCTCGATGAGGCGATTCTAACGAGTACCCTCAATCTATGTTTTAGAGCAGAAGTAAGAAACATAATGTATACCCCTACATAGTTTACTATATAAAAGTTGGGTTTCAGGCGGTCAAAATTATATAGGTGTGTTTTAGTGATGGAGCTATCTCCTCAGAAAGTGTATCCATCTATTCCACTACAGGCGAAGGGATACAATTTTAGTGTAGACAGCTTTGTCATTCCCGTGTCGTCTCAACTATTAATGAGTATATATCGGTCATCTGTCATTATTGACAATGACCACTTCTAATCAAATACGTGAAGTGTTGTTGCTACATAAGACAGTTACGTTACTGCTTTTGTATAGTTGTTAACTGAATCTGTGAAGCAATATTTAGGGTAAATGGAGCTCTCAAGCCTGGCTGGCAATCCATCTAGGAATCGGCAACTCCAAACAAAAACCTGCCTGTTTGCCTGTTCCAGCATCACGAAAACATGCCTATATAATATTGACCCCACCCTTAAACCCCACTTTTATACAGTAAAACTGGGGTTCACAGGGGTATACATTATTTTTCTTATTTCTGCTCAAAAACATAGATTGTGGATACTCGTTAGAACCGCCTTGCCGAGGCGGTTCTAACGAGTACCCACAATCTATGTTTTGAGTAGAGATATGAAAACTATCAGAGTTTTTTATCTGAAAATTTTCAGTTTTTGGAGGTGAAATTTTCTATATATTTGTATAGGTGTATTTTCGTAATGAGTATGTAAAGTCTGCTTCAACATCTGAGGCGGAGGAAATCATTACTTTGATTCAATGGCCCAAACGGCGATGCACTAGCATGTTGTGGAGCATGGAGAGCATGACAAGGCACAACAGAAGTCATGGTCATCCACTGCATCCGGGCTTAGCTCTGTTTTGTCTCTGAACCGGCTAGGTCAGGACGAGAGAGTGAGGTTGACTTTGCGTGCATCTCCACCACTACAATACAATTTACAGCGCATGTCATCTTAATCAGCAAAACACAATCTCAGCAACACATAGATGAGTGTAGTCTTTAAGGAAGGAATGTTTTCCCATGGGGGAATGTTTTTCCTTTTAGAGAAGAACTCTTGTCAGAAAAAGACCTAGCGTTGAGGAATCTCTTGTCAAAAATAGCAAAAGATCTACAAAGACTTTATATCCCTTTAACACTTAGAAAAGTGGGTTAAAATTTCGGCAGATGAAATATTTTCTTATTTCTCCCAGAACATAATAGGAGACATTTTGCATGCAATGTGAAATCTCTTTTTCCAGGAATATTAAGAAAAATCTCACTAATTTGTCGCCAGCTAAATCAGCCCATAACTTAATTGGTAAGCATTAATCTCATACTATTATCCTACCTCTTGCTGTGCAGTTTGGCTCATTGCCATTCCATATGTTACCAGCTTGACATGTCCTTGTAGCATCCCCGCTCATTACGTAACCTAATGAACATGCATATGTGGCAGTGTCTCCAACCGTGTAACCCGACACAGTAACTGTTCCATCATCTGGATTAGACAGCGCTGGACAACCTGCATTAGTAAAATACAGTCGACTCTCGTTATCTCGACCTTGCTTATATTGAATAACCGCTTATCTCGAAGTGAAATTCTGGTCCCTGTTTTAACATGGAAATCTAAGAACAGGCAACAAAATATTGTGGAAAAGAGGAGAAATTGCTCCTAAGGAGCTATTTCCCCTTAGGAGCAATTTCTCCTCTTTTCCACAATATTTTTAATATGTCTCTAACTCCAGGAGTCAAATTACATATTCATTTGTTAAATGTGGTTGTTCGATTTATTTTTTTCCTCATTTCTTCCACTCTAATATTTCGAGGTACGGATATCTCGAAGTGTTTCAGAGAGTCCCTTGGAATTCGAGGTAACGAGAGTGGACTGTAATAGCATAGGGCTATTGCACTGATATTTGTGAATAGTGTTCACAGTTGGGATATTAAAGGACTTTTATGAAATCGATTTGCAATATTTTGAACTTATCCTAAGATTTTCGTTTCTCTTATTCTTTTATGAAAATGGCATCAGATGGGATGGAAGCAACTATACTGAAAGGAAAAAGAAACGCAGGGTAAATTTTATTCCTAAATTTCATTCAAGTTTGAAAAGGTTTGTTAAATATTTTACTATGATTACAAAACGGTACGTGTATGGAACAAAAGTTCCAAATTTCATTGGTTTGTGATTAACAAGTCTCGAGTTATTGAAGTTCATTGGTAGCTACCCCCCACATCTTGAAATCAAAATCAAACTGAAAATCAATATCGGGTGTGCCCCCCTCTTGCTGCCGTTGCTGCCCTAATTCTCCTTTGGGTAGAGTTAACCAAAGCATTGACAGTTCGCATCGGGATGTTATTCCATTCATCGATCAACGCATTCCTTAGCTGTGCGTGAGTTGCGCGGGGATTTCGGCGCTTCCTAACCCTTCTGTCCAGCTCATCCCACATGTGCTCTATTGGGGTCAAATCTGGACTGTACGGTGGCCATGCTAGTGGTGCGATGTTATTGTTTGCCAGGAAATCCTGACAAAGTCGGGCAACGTGTGGTCGGGCATTGTCCTGCTGCAGAATCAGATTACGTTGTTGCACAAGCGGGACTGCAACAGGACGCAAGATCTCATCCCTATACCTTACTGCGGTCATATTGCCCGCAACAATCATCAACTGTGATTTTATCCCGTGAGCAATGCCTCCCCAGACCATAACGGAGCCACCCCCAAACCGATCCCGTTCGACAACACAGGCGTCGGCAAAGCGTTCTCCGCGACGTCGGTACACACGACGTCGACCATCTGCGCGATAGAGGGTGAACCTAGACTCGTCCGTAAAAAGAATTCGTCTCCACTGCCTCATCGGAAATAGCCTGGGCGCATGCGCCGTCAACCACACCATACGACGCAACCTACGTGCCTGGGTCAGAGGCAGACCAACGTATGGACGACGAGCTCGAAGACCAATCTCACGCAATCGACTTCCAACAGTCTTCGGAGAAATTTGTCGATTATGCGTACCTACTGTATTAAGGGCAGTTTCGGTAGCAGTGAGATGACGATTCCGCAAATGTGCCAGACGAATTGTCCTGTCTTGACGTCGCGACGTCACGCGTGGACGTTCAGACCGCGGTCGGTCTGCTAAATGCCCTGTCTCCCTTAAACGTCTAACAAGACGTTCAATTGTTGAGACGTTAACCCCAAAATGATTGGCAACTTGCTGTTGCCTCTGACCCTGCATCAGCAACGCAATTGCCCTACCCCTCTGAACATCAGTCAATCGTACCATGATTGAAAAAAAGTTCAAAGTAGCGTAAAAATGAAAAGAAAAATCGGTAAAAGAATCGAAGAGCGTTGTGTATCGTTGAAGTGTACCAAATGGTGTGAGGAAATCTTGTGCTGAAGGTTTAAACATGCTTGTTTTGCACGAAATTTTGGCTTTCCGTATTGTCCGTGCAATGCACTGTGTAGTGCACGGTTGAATGATTTCACACACTGGGTAGATAGCACATCGACCAAAGACTCGTATACCCGCGGTTCACATTCACAGGACAATCTGTAAAAGTGCATTGCTATAGTAAAAACCGTAAAAAAATGGTTAAAATAAGAAGGAAAAAACTCTACCCTGCGTTTTTTTTTTCCTTTCAGTATATAATTGATCTCAATTTGTTATAATCTACGGAACCCAGGATGGGACATGTTAGTTTCATTTTTGTCACACTTGATCCGCTGTGCAGGGCAAGATCCCTATGTTATGAGCTGACAACGAAAGTTCTGCTTAGTCTGTGACATCACAATCTGATCTGAGTCTTCACTGCTTACTGACAGATTAAGCGGACTGAATACCCTGGTAGATCTTCTGCTATTTTTAACAAAAGAAAGATCTTTTTGTAACTTTATGTTTGAGTGTCTGGACACCTAGCTTCTTTTAAAGGGGGATTACTTTAATAAGACAGAATTAGCTTCAAAAGTAGGGGATTCATTCTTTCCTTTTAGTAAGTACCCCTTTTCAAAAGGGAGGAAGAACAATTCGGACAGCGGCTAAACTTGATCGGGTATATATTCTCTCTAAATTAATAGGAAAAATTAAGAAAAATCTGATCAATTATCGTCTGCTGAATCAGCCTATACATTAGTATAGATACTTAGGTTAATACAGTCGACTCCTGTTATCTCGAATTCAAAGGGACTCTCTGAAATACTTCGAGATATCCGTACCTAGACATATCAGATTTTCAAAATTGAGGAAAAAATAATTCAAACAACCACATTTAACAAATTCATATGTAATTAGACTCTTGGTTAGAGATATATTGAAAATATTGTGGAAAAGAGGAGAAATTGCTCCTTAGGAGCAATTTCTTCTCTTTTCCACAATATTTTTTTACTTGTTGTTAGATTTCCAGGGACAAGATTTTCACTTGAGACAAGCGGTTATTCGAGATAAGCGAGGTCGAGATAACGAGAGTCGGCTGTATTTTTCTTCTTTCCTACCTCCTGCAGTGCAGGTTGGCTCATTGCCACTCCATGTGCTGTCAGCTTGACATGTCCTCGTAGCATCCCCGCTCAGTGTGTGACCTGCTGAGCATGTATACATGGCATTGTCTCCCACCGTGTTACCCGACACAGAAACTGTTCCATCAGCTGGATTAGACAGCGCTGGACAACCTGCAGTACCTAGTAAAATAGAATTGAATATTTAGTGGTAATACATGTAACTATATTTAGGTAAAAACCAATGAAAATAAGGTCAGAGAAACCTATAATGACAAAAACGTATCTTAACCCATTTATGCCTAGCGGCTCATAAAAGGGACATTGGCAAACGGTGTAGACACAGTTCCGACGCCGACCAATACGGCGTCGGAGCTGTGTATACACTGTTTGCATTAAATACATGAATTTCTTTAACCCTTATCTTGCTGTTCACGACAACCCCTACCTTTGCAAATAGTGTAGATCCAGATCAGATGGCTTCTGAAGAAGCCATCTGATCAGGATCTTCACTGTTTGTCGTTCAGTTTGTAAATTTGAACGAAACCATTATGTGATGTAATCTGATTGGCTGATAGTCAGAAATGGGCGTGGCTAATTAAATTATTCAGCAGAATAAGGGTTAAAGCAGGGTTTTAATAAAAAATAAACCCGGATACTCCTATACTGGAAATGTACGGGTCCAATGAATTAAAGTAGAAGTGTCTACTCGGTATAAATGGGTTAAAATAGTCTGAAAGATTTATATATGTATTTTTTTTTTTTTTTTTTTTTTTTTTTTTTTTGAATAGTACAATACAGAATAGAAAAGGAAATAAGCATGGCTTACTACATATTCCAGCTGCAGCTCTACAGAGTAATATGATCCTGAAACGATGCATAAAATGCAAGTTGATATAGCACAATATTGTGCGTTATGCGTACGCATATAGTAAACATACCGTATTCGATCTAATTACCGCACATACCCCTATAAGCGCACTTTCATGAAATTCCGTAGTCTTATTACAGCCAATGTACTTTTTATTTACTTTTTTATAAAGGCATATGTTGTGGGTTCTCATTTGAATTGCATCGACTTGTCGATGCAATTCAAATGGGTACCCACAACATATGCCTTTATAAAGAAAATCAGAAAAAAAATCGCATAATCGTCATCAAATAAGTCCTTTTCTGATCTTTTTATAGTGTATCCTTAATAGGTATAGGTACATATTTTATCACATCTGAGTGTTCCCAGTAATTTTGAAAAACCTAAGCGCACAGTGCGGTAATTAGGTCGAATACGGTATATAGCTTATGCGACCAAAGGTATGATTAGACTGCATAGACAGTACATGGGTTGCTACATTCCACCTCATCCAAAATATGTCAGGGTGTTATAATTCGCCTATATGGTACTTATAAGCCAACACACGGGATAATGTACTTTCAGTCCTCTGTGACCAGTACAGGCTCAGATCAGCCTTCATGCAACCACGCAGACTTAGGATGTCCGCTGCTACATAATTAATGTCTAATGTATTTAACTCTTTCGGTGCCAAATTTCAGACGACATTTGTCGTCTGATTTTCTTTTTTTTTTTTTTTTTAACAAACTATTGCTTGAAAAGGAGTTTATACGTAAATTTGAAAGACAGAATGTCAAACAGCGTAGATCCAGATGAGACTTCTCAAATGAGCCGTCTCATCTGGATCTATGCTGTTTGCAAGAGCCTTTGTTATCGCCTGTGGCAGTGAAAGAGTTAAAAACGGAACAGCTTAGGATGTCTGAAGTTTCTATAGCTGAGCACTAGTGTTACTACTTCTACAACCACAATGCTTCTGATGCTAAGGATGATGATAACGATGATGCTACTGTGGCTGCAGAAGCTGCTGAAGTAGAAAAGGTAGTAGTAGTCGCAGCAGCATATATAAACGAATTGGATCGCGCGACTAGTCTGCAGTTGTGGTTGCTGAGCACTGCTATTACTACTACTACAATGATTACTAATTCGGTTGCCGTTTTTGCTACTACTTCTATTACTACTACTGCTTTTGTTTATGCTGCTGCTGCTATAGATAATATAAATACTACAATATTAACGTCACTGTTGTTATTGCCACTATTACTACTACTTCCATTTATCAATCTTACTATTGCTGCTGTTGCTCCGTCTCCTCTTCCTCCTCCTTCTATTATTTTTATTTTTATTATTTTTATTATTATTATTATCATCATTAGTAATATTAGTTGAAGTAATAGTAGCGACAGCAGCAGCAGTAGTACTGCCAACAGAAATACATGTAGTTTTAGGAGTTGGGAGCAAAACTGCAACGACAACAGCAGCAGCCAATAGTGATAATCAAAGCGCTTTTGGAGCTGGTGGCCTGGGCATCAGAAGGCCCAAATGCTTCAAAGCTCACTAAATTTCAAACAAACACAAAAATCTGTGAAGACCAATATGATGAATATTTCAATAGAAAGTCTCAGCCGACGTAAATGCGGGGTCACCTGTGTACTTTGGACACATTTCTTGTCAACAAAGAATCCAAAAATAATTAGAAATATAAGGCCCTTTGCCTGCAAGGTCAGTAACTCTTAAACCATAAGGCTAAGAAATTCAATTTTGTATTCTCTACTAAGAGATTTCAACAAAAAATTCAAAACTAATAAGAAATATAAGGCCCTTTGCCTGCAAGGCCTAACTCTAAAACCATAAGAGTAAGAAACTCAATTTTGCATTCCCGTGTAAGTGATTGTCAACAAAGATGAATAAATAAGGAGAAATATAAGGCACTTTGCTTGAAACGCCTGTAACTCTTAAATCATAAGAGTAAGAAATCAAATTTGTGTTCCCTTGTAAGTGTTTTTCCACAGAAAAAGCAAAATGGCCGGTCAGACGGACAGATGGCCGGACGGACGGACGCTCAGGCACATTTCCTGCAAGGCCGGGAGCTCTAAAACCGCAAGTCCGAGAAACTCAATGTTGTGTTTTCTAGTAAGTGATTTGAGATTTTAAATGCAGCAGCGTCAGCTGTGCGTGGAGTTGCGCTGTTGTAATAATATAATTTCTTTTGAATCTATGTGAGGGTCAGTGATGAGACCTAAATGGCTGAACCTAGCCAGTCTGGCCCGGAAAACTTCACTCCAGCTGTTTTCAGTTTTTGTGAGTGTTTATTGCTCTCAACGTCATTCCGTTTAGAATTTAACCCTGGTCCTGCTGAACCCGGATATGCCCTGTCTCTGCAAACAGCGTAGATCCAGATCAGTTGGCTTCTGAAGAAGCCAACTGATCTGGATCTGCACTGTTTGCCATTAAGTATGTGAATTTGTAGCAACGATTTGGGTCAAACAATCTGATTGGCTGAAAATTCGAAGTGGGTATGGCATCTTAATTTATTCAGCATGACAAGGGTTAATTGAAATTTCTTTGCGCTGAATGCGATAAATAGAGGTCGTGTATGGTAGTTTGTCTTTGTATATAATGTTCTTGGTATACAAACTGACTTACTTGAACAAGTCGGTTCACTGTCAGACCATGTCCCGTCAGGTCGACATGTTCTTACATTGCTACCGATTAAATTGTATCCACCATCACAAGTATACGTGGCCGTTTGTCCGGTTGATACGTCAGTAGTTGGGGAAACCTGACCGTCCGTAGGAGCGGACAATGCTGGGCAATCTGAAAAAAAAATGACATGTAGTGTTAAAGCGTTATAGAGAACTCTCGTTACAACGACAGCATTTTATTCCCAAAGACGTTGCCATTAAAACGATTTCGCTGTTGTAAAGAATCCTTAATGAACAGAATGGTATTTTAGAAATTCCTAGTTTTATTCTTATTAGCTCATAGAACATATGTTTTGGATTTTTGTTAGAAACGGCTCAGTTATCCGATTCTAACAATTATCCAAAGCATATGTTTCTTGAAATATTAAAAACAATGTTCTTGCACATCACGAAAACACGCCTATATAATTTTGACCCCCTCAAACCCCACATTTATGTAGCAAATCTGGGGTTTCCAGGGGTATACATTATATTTCTTATTTCTGCTCAAAAACATAGATTGTGGGTATTCGTTAGAAGTGAGGCGGTTCTAACGAATACCCACAATTTATGTTTTGAGCAGAACTATGAAGAATATCAGATTTTTTAATCTGAAAATTTTCATTTTTTGGGTGATAAAATTTTCAGTATATTTGAAAAGGAATGTTTTCGTAGTGATAATTTCTGATTAACTTCACCTCTTGGGCAAAGGTTTCGGGCCAGTCAATTTATCATTATAAAGAATTTTGTCATCGTATCGAGTGTCAGTATAAAAGAGGTTGACTACATAAATGTTTATACAGTCGACTCTCGTTATCTCGACTTCGCTTATCTCGAATAACCACTTAATCTAGTCCCTGTTATAACATTGAAATTTAACAACAAGCAACAAAATATTGTGGAAAAGAGGAAAAATTGCTCCTTGTCTTAGGAGCAATTTCTCCTCTTTCACACAATATTTTTAATATATATCTCTAACTCCAGGAGTCAAAAATATATTTCATTTCATTTAATTTATGAGAAATTGTTCAATTTATTGTTACCTCTATTCTGCAAATTACATATGTCGATCGACGGATATCTCGAAGTATTTCGGAGAGTCCCCTGGACTTCGAGATAACGAGAGTGTATACAGCTCAATATTAGTATGCAATCGTTAAAATAGTATCCAATAATTTAAATTCCGAAATTACGCACCATCTATTCAGTCTTTCAGATAACATAAACTTATAGGCAGAATCAATCAACCTTTATCACTCTGTGAGCAAATTCAGCGGCGACAAATTGATGATATTTTCTAATTTTTTCCAGAAAAAAAAATTTGAAATTTTTTGCCTATACAACTTGTATGTGCATGAAATTTCAAATCCTGTTTTCTGGGAAAAATAAGAAAAATATTTCAAACTGTCATCTGCTGAATTTTTTACCCAGAGTGCTAAGAGTTTAACGGAAATGCGGAATTTTTCCACAAAAAGAAAGAACTATTAGATCATAATGCACTAATTTTAAGGCAAATTGATACACTTGATAAATTTACAGCCATTTTTACAAGAAAGTTAAGCTTTATGACTTCCGCTTTGCTATCCTGCACCACTAGTCCCTTTTGAAAAGATGTATAATTCTTTCCTTTTTGAGTAAATCATTTTTAGAAGGGAGCAAAAACTACTTTGACAGTCGTCTCCCTTCAGTGTGTATTCATTCTCTTTAAGATCGCAAAAAAAAAAAAACTCTAGCTTCGAGAGAACAAGAGTACAAGGGAAAACACGTGAGCAGTGTTTTTGTTAATATTGTCCTCAGAATATATTAGCCTAGATTGTTTTAAAGGCTCCACCAAGCGCTAAACCAGATGCAGTATTCACAAAAGGTGTTTGGAATACACAAGTGGAAATACTTAGTATCACGCAGGCACACATACACACGCACGCACGCTTGCATGCACGTATGCGCGTGCCCGCGCGTGTTGCTGCTCTGATTATACTGCAATTTTGTCAAAAGAGCCTAAAATTCCAGTCATTAAACCAAAACCATCATTGGACAGGAGACGCAATGGTCATCCATGTAAACATAAATATTATTTCGTTCTATGTAAACGCCTTCCCTACGCACCCTACTCTTCAGGGACGCCAGTATTTCTGGGTGTTGCTCAGAATATTTTGTTTGTGTTGAGGGTGCACGGCCCAGTCAACCTATTGGGGTTATATCGAGCACGGTCAGTTTACCTAACCACACTTTTCCTGGACAGGCCTAGTCCTCTAAGCGGTTTAACAGTATTTGTGCGCATTCTTTCGCCAGAAACTGACAACTGCTCTTCTTGAGTTCGTTGCCATTACGAAAACACGCCTATTCAAATATACTGAAAATTTTTACCAACAAAAAATGTAAAATTTTCAGATAAAAAATTCTGATATTTTCTTATTTCTGCTCAAAACATCGATTGTGGGTACTCGTTAGAACCGCCTCGATGAGGCGGTTCTAACGTGTACCCACAATCGCTGTTTTGAGCAGAAATAAGAAAAATAATGTATACTCCTGTAAACCCCAGTTTTACTATACAAAGTGGGGTTTAAGGGGGTCAAAATTATATAGGCATGTTTTCGTGATGCTCAGAATTAGATTGTCTTCTACGAAAATAAAATAAAGACAACACAGTTAGCATTATGTATGTGTCGATGCTGCATCATTTCCTCGCGGGGATTACTTGCATGCTGGGTAAAATTAAAATTGTCAGTAGACAACAAAATTGAAGTATGTTTTCTAATTTTTCACAGAAAAAAGCTTTTTGAGATTTCATGCAAGGAGACAATTTGCATGAAATCTAAAAACCCGTTTTCTTGGAAAAATAAGAAAACATATTTCGATTTGTCGTCTGCTGAATGAGCCAAGAAAATTACAGAGGTTAATAGTAAGTAACTCACCCATGCACATGGTTCTTGCCGCCGCAGGACAGTTCAGGTTAAGAGGAGCGGTTTTACTTGTCGCTGGAAAAAAAGAAGGAAAATCATCCACTTTGCATATAAATTACTTCGTCTTAACGCTTAAAAGCACTCTGGGTAAAATTTTCAGACGACTATTTGAAATATTTTTCTCCCCAGAAAACAGGATTTGGCATTTCATGACAATTTGCAGGAAATGTCTAATCCTGTTTTCTTGGAAAAGAAAAAAGAGAAAAATATCATCAATTTGTCGTCTGTTGACTTAGCCCAGAGAGTATAAAAGGTTAAGGGAATGGAGACCCTTGGTAGATGTCTAACAAGTGAATATTTTTTTTTTTGTTTGTTTGTTTGGGTTTTTTTTTTGTTGTTTTTTTTTGTTTCCTGTTTGCAGTCCTGCACAGGAAGCATCCTTCTGAAGCCATTACGAAAACACGCCTATTCAAATATACTGAAAATTTTACCACCAAAAATGAAAATTTTCAGATAAAATGTTCTGATAGTCTTCATATTTCTGCTCAAAGCATAAATTGTGGATACATGTTAGAACCGCCTCACCAATGCGGTTCTAACGAGTACCTACAATCTATGTTTTGAGCAGAAATAAGAAAAATAATGTTTACCCCTGTAAACCCCAGTTTTACTATATAAAAGTGGGGTTTAAGGGGTCAATATCATATAGGCATGTTATCGTGAGTGATTAAGTAAAAAATATCTGCGATCCTAACGATATCTCTTGCAGATTGAATCTAAAACAGAAGACCCTTGAGAGTAATTAACACATTCAGAAAACAAAAAACCTCCAAAGTGCCAAGTTTTCTGGGCCAACATCGGTGGCCATCATAAAAATTTTCAAAAATCCACGAACAGTATCAGTGATCACAAAGGATCAAGAAACTACACAACCAGCAGTGAAGTACGGGGAGACGTTTTATGGCCGCCACATAGACTGGCAACAACTATTGTGATGATAAATAGATACTAAAAACAAGAGTCCCATGGGCCACAATTCGCTCACCTGCATATTTGCAAATGCCATGCAACAGTCTTCCAGTATTGCCACAGCAACTGGGATACAAATTTGACCATACCATAAAAAGGTCAAAGATCATCCTAGTCTCATCATCTTAACAAAGTTGTTATAGACATTGAGTCCCCGATGCTGTATACCAAGATTCAACTTCAAAGTTTTCTTAGTAGCGGAGAAGAAGACTTTTTAAGTGTTTTTACCATATATGGGCATGACAGCTATCTTGTTTAATGAAACAGAACCATTTGAACAAAGTGTCAACATCCCTTCGACAGAAGGCCCCATGTGAAATCTGGTGAGAATTGGTCAGGTGTTTTAGAGAAGAGGACGTTTAAAGATTTCATGTTTTATACCTGTATATAGCACAGGGGCAAGGGCAGATAACCCCAGGGGGTGGGGACAAAATTTTGATCTTAACTAAAACATTTTACTACTTTAATCATATATTGTAAGTCTCAGCCATTAGTCTTAAACACATATTGAAAAAAAATGATTTTTCAAATCCCCCCTACCCCCATACAAAATCTGTAGAGACGCAAATTTGACCTTCCGGCAAAGAGGTAAAAGGTCAACCTATGATCATCAACTGAACAAACTTGGTAGGCCTTGAGTCCATAATGCTATATACCAAGATTCAGCCTTGAAGCATTCTTGGTTCTGGAGAAGAAGATTTTAAGTGTTTTACCATATATATGGGCATGGCGGCCATTTTTATCATTTTGATCATTTGTACAAATTTTCAATACCCCTTTAACACAAGGCTCCATATGTAGTTTGGAGAAAACTGACACAGGGATTACGGAGGAGAAGTTGTTCAAAGGTGTGGACGGACTACGGACGGACGGACGGACGGACGACGACGGACGACGGACGGCAAGTGATCACAATAACTAATCCTGGGCCTTGCTCAGGGCACTTAAAAAGGATGACTCTTGAGGGCAATGAACACATTCATAAAACTGAAAACAGCTGATGTCATGTTTTCTGGGCCTGACTTGCCAGTCTCGGCCAATTAGACCTTATCAGGACCCTAATACAAATTTTCAAAAATCCCGGGATGGGCTAAATGATCACAAAGGACTAGATGTCTTCATTTCGCGTTTTACTTTAAATGAAAAACAAAATGTTCTGACTGAGCATATCTAATCAGAAACACATTTGTCTGGTCCATGCAATTTTCTATAGTTTTGTTTTATGTTCTTTGTTTGTTTGCTTTTTTTTTTGTTGTTGTGTTTGTTGTTGTTTTTACCCAAGATTTTGTTTTTCTTTTCACCACTGCTTTCAATTAGTTATGTTTCAAGACATTATTTTGACCATTTTAATAAGTGAAATTTGTTGCCTTTAATTTACCTACACTATCGATTCTTGCGTATTTTGTAGCCATTTTTACAATGGGGAAATGCAAATAATTCTATTTTCAAAACCAAGTGAACAGAGTGAATTGTTTGTGTATAAGTAATTACAACAATAGATTTAGCACAAAACAATGACAAATTAAAGTTTGCAAAATTGCAACATCTGAGTAAAGCGTCATACAAAACACACACACACACGCACGCACGCACGCACACACACACACCATCTAATAGTCATTAAGAATAAAGTCAAACGTGAATATCTCTCTCTCTCTCTCTCTCTCTCTCTCTCTCTCTCTCTCTCTCTCTCTCTCTCTCTGAGCTGAAAAAGTCACACAATATTACCATACTTTATCAAGTCTATGTGGTGTACGCCCTGATATTTTCCCTTAATATATAAGTCAGCTCACGAAAAAACTTACATCCATCCATTATGGCAAAAAATCAAGTCAAATATATCAGACACGCGCACTGACTGTATCCATTTAACCATAATGTCCAATCAGTGTTATGGTCTCGTAATTCTAACGCAACTCGGAAATATTTCCTAAAGGGAAAGGTAACTAAATGTGTTTTCCCATCGTTTTGAACATACAGTCGAACTTCAATGGCTCGAACACCTTTGGGACCATGGAAAATTGTTCGAGCCATGGGTAGTTCGAGTCAATGAAGGTTAATCATGACGCCAGGTCGGGAAGCAAATATCATTCATTCTGGGAAATCTATCGCTCTTCTACACAATAATTGTATGTTGAGTGTACTCATTAGAATCGCCTCAACACATCAACAGGTAGTCAAATTTTAGGACAAGTATGGTAAGGAGTTAAGGTGTCCCAATACTTAAGGCTAATACTGTACCTGAAATAACATCTGGGCGGGGCACAACTTTTTCCATATAATTGTATGTCGCCACTCAGCCTAGTCTCGGAACGGCCTGCGCATCAGCTTAGTCTTATCCGAGTCTTCGCTGTCCGCCTGAAGACACTTTGATTCCTTGACTGCCCACAGAGTATCTTGCGAGATGCACAGGCTGATCCGAGTCTTCGCTGGGCGCACATGCAATCTTGTAGGAAATGAGCGCCCCAACCAAATGTAATTCTATATTCTATTCTGTATACTATAACTCGTGCCTACCTTCAAGTCCTATCCAAAAGGCACCATTATTTGTCCCCGCTGAATTATCCAGTGTTATTGTGATAAAATTTGTTGTGGTTGTCATTATCAATGTAATACTGTAATTCGTGTTCTGAGAACATGTATATGTTTGAACACTCCCATCATCATCTATCTGTATCTTTTGGTTATCTGTACATATACCCCCATCACTAAGTCCAAAATGAATAAAATGCACATTGATTTGTGCAGCGCAATCTGTTGTCTCCACTGAGCATGCGCAGCTCGTTTCGGATGGCCTAATGGCTGATGGGTAATCTTGATTCTTGAGGTACAGAAGAGATCCGGTCTCTGTCGCTGCAGTGGATGCGCATAAGGACTTTATCCTGGAATCTATAACATAGATCATGCACTGTTATATTCATAACCACATGATCAGAAAATGTACTTCCTCACACGCATTATGAAAACACACCTATTCAACTATACTGAAAATTTTACCATCAAAAAATGAAAATTTTCAGATAAAAAATTCTGATATTTTTCATATTTCTGCACAAAACATAGGTTGTGGGTACTCGTTAGAACCGCCTCGTATCTTTAGGCAGAAATAAGAAAAATAATGTATACCCCTGTAAACCCCAGTTTTACCATATAAAAAGTGGGGTTTACGGGGGTCAAAATTATAAAAGTATACTGAAAGGAAAAAGAAACGCAGGGTAAATTTTATTCCTAAATTTCATTCAAGTTTGAAAAAGTTTGTTAAATATTTTACTATGATTACAAAACGGTACATGTATGGAACAAAAGTTCCAAATGTCATTGGTTTGTGATCAACAAGTCTCGAGTTATTGAAGTTTATTGGTAGCTACCCCTCGAATCTTGAAATCAAAATCAAACTGAAAATCAATATCGGGTGTGCCCCCCTCTTGCTGCCGTTGCTACCCTAATTCTCCTTTGGATAGAGTTAACCAAAGCATTGACAGTTCGCATCGGGATGTTATTCCATTCATCGATCAACCCATTCCTTAGTTGTGCGAGAGTTGCGGGGGAATTTCGGCGCTTCCCAACCCTTCTGTCCAGCTCATCCCACATGTGCTCTATTGGGGTCAAATCTGGACTGTACGGTGGCCATGCTAGTGGTGCGATGTTATTGTTTGCCAGGAAATCCTGACAAACTCGGGCAACATGTTGTCGGGCATTGTCCTGCTGCAGAATCAGATTACGTTGTTGCACAAGCGGGACTGCAACAGGACGCAAGATCTCATCCCTATACCTTACTGCGGTCATATTGCCCGCAACAATAATCAACTGTGATTTTATCCCGTAAGCAATGCCTCCCTAGACCATAACGAGAGAGTGAACCTAGACTCGTCTGTAAAAAGAACTCGTCTGCACTGCCTCATCGGAAATAGCTTGGGCGCATGCGCCGTCAACCATGCCATACGACGCAACCTACGTGCCTAGTCAGAGGCAGACCAACGTATGGACGACGAGCTCGAAAACCAATCTCACGCAATCGACTTCCAACAGTCTTCGGAGAAATTTGTCGATTATGCGTACCTACTGTATTTCGGTAGCAGTGAGATGACGATTCCGCAAATGTGCCAGATGGATTGTCCTGTCTTCACGTCGCGACGTCAGGCATGGACGCCCAGACCGCGGTCGGTCTGCTAAATGCCCTGTCTCCCTTAAACGTCTAACAAGACGTTCAATTGTTGAGACGTTAACCCCAAAATGATTGGCAACTTGCTGTCAGCAACGCAATTGCCCTACCCCTCTGAACATCAGTCAATCGTACCATGATTGAAAAAAAGTTCAAAGTAGCGTAAAAATGAAAAGAAAAATCGGTAAAAGAATCGAAAAGCGTTGTGTATCGTTGAAGTGTACCAAATGGTGTGAGGAAATCTTGTGCTGAAGGTTTAAACATGCTTGTTTTGCACGAAATTTTGGCTTTCCGTATTGTCCGTGCAATGCACTGTGTAGTGCACGGTTGAATGATTTCACACACTGGATAGATAGCACATCGACCAAAGACTCGTATACCCGCGGTTCACATTCACAGGACAATCTGTAAAAGTGTATGGCTATAGTAAACACCGTAAAAAATGGTTAAAATAAGAAGGAAAAAACTCTACCCTGCGTTTCTTTTTCCTTTCAGTATATGTTTTCGTGACGGTGAGCCCAAAGACTCAAATCAGCCTGAGCTACTGCGCCTCAGACCTGCGCAGTCTGATCTCAGTCCTCGTTGTACATATGAAGAGTCTTTGCATCCTTGTCTTCGTCAAAATTATTACACATTAGTGCATTTTCATTTTCATACATTTGAGAAATAGCATCACAACCCTTTGTAACACACTTTAATATCTACCGAATTAACCCTAAGTTCTATCCAACTCAGCTCCTTATTACATTTGCCCTAAAATTTAAAATAGTCCATTTTACTACGTTTTGATGTGTCTAAAGTAGTGCTGGATGAGTGGCAAACAGTGTAGACCCGATCAGACGCCGCGTTCAGCGGCGTCTGATCTGGGTCTACACTGTTTGCAAAAGACTGTCTTTTCAAATACTTAGGGTTATTACGGTACTTCTGATATTTTTTTACTGATGGTTTATTTTTTACGTTTGTCATACGTGCCTCCTTATGAATCTATTTAGACAATTATAGTAAAACCTCAATGGCTCAAACATCTTTTGAACCATGGAAATTTATTCGAGATACGGGTAGTTCGAGCCTCTGAGGATTAATCATGGCGCCAGGTCATGAAGCAAATGGTGATAATTTAGGGGTCTTTTTGATCTCCTATACAATAACGGTATGTTGTGTGTACTCATTAGAATCTCCTCGATGATGATGCGATTCTAATGAGTACATACAACGTACAACTTCATGATGAAATAAGAAAATTTCACTAAATCTTTGTTTTCTTGAGCAATGGGAATAATTTCGTGAGGACTCAAAAAGACTTCGAATTATCCATGGTAAACGAGCCATCGGTATTCGAGCTATTGAAGTTTGACTGTGTGTGATACAAGTATCTTTAGTATGGGTTGTTACTGTACTATCTGATAATGAGATTTAAATCAGCTACATTTTATATTATTATTGCACGAGTAAAAAACAATCTATAAATGTTGCACTTGGAAATACCGAATACAGTCGTCTCCCGTTATATCAGTCCAAGGGACTCTCTGAAATACTTCGAGATATCCGTACTTGACATATCAGATTTGCAGAACAGAGGAAAAAATAAATCGAAAAACCACATTTCACAAATGAATATGTAATTTGACTCCTTAAGTTAGAGATATATTGAAAATATTGTGGAAAAAAGGAGCAATTTCTTCTCTTTTCCACAATATCAGGGACAAGATTTTCCCGAGATACGCAGTTATTCGTAGTCGAGATAACGAGAGTCGATTGAACACAAAAGAATCAAAACCAGAGTCTTTGCTTTATCGAGATTTTTCATGTGGCAGTAATGTAGTCTGCTAGGCTGTATACGCTCCCCTCCCACCCCCACCCCCCCCCCCCCACCCCCCACCCCTTTTTCTCCTAGCGTAAACGAGTTTGCTATTTTCCTTACTTCATATGTTTGTCTCGCTTTTCAGAACTTATATTTATGCAGCAGTAGTATAGGGTGGCACCCTATTACTTGCAGCCCATCTCGAAAACATACCTATATAATTTTGACCCCCTTAAACCCCAGTTTTATATAGTAAAACTGGGTTTTATATAGTAATACTGGGGTTTACATGGGTATACATTATTTTTTCTTACTTCTGCTCAAAAACACAGATTGTGGGTACTCGTTAGAACCGCCTTGGCAAGGCGGTTCTAACGCGTACCCACAATCTATATTTTGAGCAGAAATCAGAAAAATATCAAAATATTTATCTGAAAACTTTCAGTTTTTGTTGGTGAAATTTTCAATTTACATGTATATTTGAATAGGCGTGATTTCGTAATGTGACTGACGAAAAGGACTTTTATTGCATATAAGAACGACGAAGTTCAAGACCAGTTTGCACAGGCACACATTGGGTCAAGATCTTAGCTATTAGTCCCATATCTTCTACAAGGTCCCTTTATTGTGTAGGCGAACAGCGAACATCCTGAGTCTGGTCTGGATCTTCGCTGTTCGCATATGTTCTAAGTTCCCTTTTCGCAGCCGCCGGCCCATATGTTACTGAAAAGTTACAAAGAATACAACGATAAGAAGAAGTAGCATGTGCTTCATTGCATTTACCAATCCCTGCACAGACAAGATTTCACTTGAGTCTTTAAAGGAGAGAAAGTGACTTACCGGGCACGCAGTAGTACTCCATGGTCAGGTAGTGGTTTAGTACAGGATAATTGGAGCTTCCACAACTGCTGGTGTCTGCTGCAGCAACTGAAACGCTTAAACACAGATCTCTCCCTGAACAGGCATCACGTTGGCCGGTCCCATCGTATTCTATTAGACAGTCACTAGCGCTGTAACTACAGCAACCAGCAGAGGTATTAGACAGACTACATGTTGACGTCAGTTTAGTGCCATACTCTACTCCTTTCACAGCTATCCATTCGTTAGTGGGACACGATCCTTTGAGACTAGTTCCTTGACATTCAGTTGTGCGGTCTGGACCGCTTTCGGGTAATATTTGTCCTAAAAACAAATTATAAGATAATGTACCGTCAGAACAGTAACAAAGCAGTTAAAAAAGAGTGTACAGTCACGATACTCAGAATTTTTGTCTGTTTTGATATGAGCCGTGTCGCAAGAAAAAGGCTCTTCGAGTTTTCATTCGAATCAAACTCTCAATGCGCATGGCCGGTGCCTTAACGAAACCACGTGCCAATTCAATTATTACGGCAACCTGCTAGAAATTTCCAAATTAATGAAATACAGTATAACCTCAATGGCTCGAACCCGGATGGCTCGTTTACCCTGGATGATTCGAACTCTTCTTTCAGTCCCTACAAAATCCTTCCAATAGCTCAAGAAAACAAATATTTAGGGATTTTTTTTTCTTATTTTATCATGGAATTGTATGTTGTGTGTACTCATTAGAATCGAGGCGATTCTAATGAGTACACTCAACATACAATCATTGTGTAGAAAATCGAAAAGATTTCCCTAAATGATCGCTATTTGCTTCCTGAACTGGTACCATGATTAACCCTCAGTGGCTCGAACAACCCATCTATCGAACAATTTTCTATGGTCCCAAAGATGTTCTAGCAATTGAAGTTCGACTGTAGTTTTAAAACGTTACCAAACATTTATACAGAGATATAGAGGATCCTACATGAATGGTCATTTAATATGAAATTTATGAAACGAATCTGGATAATTTCGGTATTTTGCGAGCCTTTAAGCTCCATAAGTTTCACGAATGTAAGATTCTATTTATTACATGACCTTTGCGATGACGAAACTGCACAAAATATATCCCATAGCTAAACGGAACAATTCACTTCCAAAAATTCAATAGTATTACACAACAAAAAACAGTTCGCATATTATTTGATAAGTACCGAAAATAACTAGAAAAAAAAGATAAATATGCCATTTATTTCTTCATTTAACTGTAAGAATTAATGGTGCTTTTTGTTTGAGCTAATAAATACGATCGTAGTTCATCTGAATAAATGAATACAAAAATAAATATTCATTCAGCGAGTCAATACGTCACTGAGAATCAGTAGGGAAATCCCCCGGTCAGCTGTCGTATTCAAAGGTATTTGACCTTGATCAATACAGCTTATACGGTGGTTGATACACCCAAGTGAATGACAGATTTCAAGAATATAAAACATTTTAACTGTAGTTTGGACTTTTATTTTATTGACTGTCAGTCATGTTATCCTCCAATGCTTTTTTGGAGGAGGTGATTTTTTTTCATTGACAATTTGACGACATCGATGTTGAAAGTGCCTCCAAATATGTTGCCGGAAAACATCAAATTTTAACAACTATAAATATTTCTGGTAGCCGTGTTATTCACATTGCGATTATGTTGTGTGTCTTCCCCTTCCATCAATCTGACATTTATCGTTCATCTCAAAATTGACTCCTCCGTCAGAAGGCTATAACCACGCCCATGCGTAAATCCTTAGACAAAGGTGATTTCACGGAGGACTCAATTGAAGGCAGGATCTGTTTCAAAAGTGAAAGTTGTATCGGCGAACGCGGATACCATCTTGGTTGCTATCAATAAGCGGACTAATACGAATATTAATGATAGTACATGTAATAAGGCGTACCACTGAGAAGCCTTGCAGGTGTTACTACACGTGTGGTCATATTTCACTTAATAACTTGATGGTCATGTGATGAAGTCAATTTCACCGCGAAAAAATACGATTCGGAACGGAAATTAACAACTGTTTTCTGAAGCCAAATCAATAAAAAATATTAACCAATCAAATGCTGGAGAAAATTAAGATGGCTGTGCCGTCAACCGTCAAAACAATAGTAATATAAGCTGATAAAATGTCGTTTAATTGCATTCTCAAAGACTGTCTACAGTGCTGATGTGCTTTCCATCTTCTATCATGGAAGAATGAAAACATGTAAAAGCAATGGCTAATCCGAGCTGGCATCACGAAAACATGCCTATATAATTTTGACCCCCTTAAACCCCACTTTTATATAGTAAAACTGGGGTTTACAGGGGTATACATTAATTTTCTTATTTCTGCTCAAAAATATAGATTGTGGGTAAGTACCCACAATCTATGTTTTGATCAGAAATATGAAAAATATCTAAATTTTTTATCTGAAAATTTTCATTTTTTGGTGGTAAAATTTTCAGCATATTTGAATAGGCGTGTTTTCGTAATGGGGAAGACTGTAGAAAGGTTGTTTTTCGCCAAAAGATGATTGGTCACGTGATCGAAGGCCATGCGTCTTAATTCCGATTTGATTTACGTTAAATTAAAAAAAAAAATCCACGTCTGTGATATTGGCTACAGCATCAAGCAATTGTTAATTGCCACGATTTTTGCTATGTTGTCCTGTGCAACCGCATTTCACATACCGTGTTCGATCTAATTACCGCATTGTGAGCTTAGGTTTTTCATAATTACTAAAAACAAACATTTAGTAAATAAGCCAACTAATAAGACACGCGTAAAAGAAAAAAAAATTCAGCTGAATATTCCAAGAGAGGATTATTTAAGATGCTTATGCGGTATTTTTTCTGAATAATTTCTAAAAGCATATGTTGTTTGTACTCATTTAACCTCGACAAGTTGAGGCTATTCAAATGAGTACCAACAACACATGCTTATAAAAATAGACAGAGAAAAGTACGTGGACTGTAATCTGAAGACTAAGAAATTGCTTCACTGTGCTCTTATAAGGGTATGTGCGGTATTTGGATCAAATACGTAATTAGTTCCTCTGAGACACGGGTAGACGACCTTTGAGAAGGATCGAAGTATTATCTTTTTAAAAGGACTGGGTACACCTTGTTGATTTTTTTTCTATTTCTGCGAAGGAAGACAACTTTTGTGACTTCTTGTTTGCTTAATTGCACATCAAGCCTCTTTTGAAAATTAGTCTACTCTGTAAGGAAATAATTTGGCTTCCTTCAGATTAATGTTCTACTCTAAAAGGAAAGAATTAGCTCCCAGTGGGGGCAAATTCTTTCATTTTAAAGTAGACCCTTTTTCAGAAGGGGCTTGGTATGCAGATAAGCAACCAGGAAGCTACAACAGTTATCTCCCTTGTCAGAAATGGTGGAAATTCTGCCCAGCGCATCATGCACACTCCCAATGTTTGGCCATAACATTATTTTTGTAGTAAATATTTAAAAACGAAGCACACGGACAGAAACGACAAGTTACTAAGATATTGTCACTTTCAAATCATTTTTTTTTTCCATTTGAAGTATAACGCCGAATAAAAAGTGTCTTTCCGAAGGATGTCGAAAGTACAATAGGTAATTGTTGACTTTAGGAGCATTTCATCTGAATCTGCTAATTTGCCCAGGCCTGTCTGACTGCCAAGATATTAAGGACCACATTACGAAAACACGCCTGTTCAAATATATATTGAGAATTTTACCACCAAACAAAAAATGAAAACTTTAAGATGAAAAATTCTGGTAGATTTCATATTTCTGCTCAAAACAAAGCTTCTGGGTACTTGTTAGAACGAGTATCCACTAAATTATACTCGAGTAAACCCCAGTTTTACTGTATAAATTTTTACTGTATAAAAGTGGGGTTTAAGGGGGTCAAAACTAAATAGGCGTGTTTTCGTGATGGTACGGTAATAAGCAAATGCTCCGATGTTCACTGTTTGCATATGCCATGAAAATATGAGCCATCGCATGACAAAACCTACAAAATGACATTTGCGCCCAGCGAAGACTCAGATCAGCCTGGGCGTCCGCCCAGTCTGATCACAGTCTTAGCTGTCCGCATGAAGAAAGCTTGGGCCCTGAGTTACCCATTGGGTGCACAGCGAAGACTTTGATCAGACTGGGCGGATGCCCAGGCTGATCTAAGTCTTCGCTGGGCGCACATACCATTTTCACGACTCACAGTCCTCCGGTGGCAGCAAAAGTAGGAGAGATGAAGAACAAACAAGGACAAAACAAACACCACATATAAAACTACAAAGCAGAACTGCAACAGCGGAACTGCCTTGGAACGGTTAGCACATTACGAAAACATGCCTATTCAAATATACTGAAAATTTTACCAGCAAAATAATTAAAAATTTGAGATAAAAAATTCTGATATTTTTCATATTTCTGCATAAAACATAGATTGTGGGTACTCGTTAGAACCGCCTCGACGAGGCGGTTCTAACGAGTACCCACAATCTATGTTTTGAGCAGAAATAAGAAAAATAATGTATACCCCTGTAAACCTCAGTTTTACTATATAAAAGTGGGGTTTAAGGGGGTCAAAATTATATTGGCATGTTTTCGTGATGAGGTAAACTACTGGCCGGCTTAACTCTTTTGGTGCCAAATTTCAGACGACATTTGTCGTCTGCTTTTTTTATTTTAATAAACTATCGCTTGAAAAGAAGTTTATACGTAAAGTTGAAAGAATGAATGCCAGACAGCATGGATCCAGATGGGACGGCTCATTGAGCCGTCTCATCTGGATCAATGCTGTTTGCAAAAGCCTATTTTTATCGTCTGTGGCAGTGAAAGAGTTAAACCAGCTTTAGTCGCGCGAGACGTCAACCTTAATTCAGATGCAGCTCTTTACAAATAGATGTTCGGCCCTCTCCTCCATTGTGAAACATCACAGTGAAACAAATATAATCAAAGATACTGTGATGGAATTACTCAAAGGGCTTTCATTTGCTCGAAAGGGGGACATTTTTTCCCCTTACAGAGCAGACTCGTTTTAGAAGGGAAATAAAACATTTTGACAGTTTTCTCCCTTGAAAGTGTACAAAGTCACCTTAGCTATATAAAATTAATGAATTGCTTGGGGCTTGTTTATACACAAAGAGACTATCAGCTTTCCTCCATTTAAAAGGATGAAACATGAGTACCCACTGTTTGTCTTAAATTTGATATTAGATCAACACGGCTGACAGGAAGTTTAATCGCACCAGGTAAACACGGCACTAAGCTTAACCTTTAAATCGTTATGTAAAATTGTATATGTAGCAGTGACATTCTAATTTTCTTTATTAATTTTCGAAGAAAATAAGACTTGGCATTTCATGTGAAATGTCCAACCTTACTTTCTCTGAAAAATTCAAAACAAAGTAAAATATCGTTTGCTGCAAGTGTGGTTAGCGCTTTAAATGTTAAGGCAAGCACGCGAACAGCGAAGGCCAAGTTCAGCTTGTGCGTCACAGCTGACTGCTCGAGACCGCGGCTTTTCGCTGATAATTCTATAATATTTGGTATTTTCAATCGGAAAACAGCAGTGGTTTCCACCAGAATGCGCTTATATGTATTTATTATTTACACAAACGATGTCTGTTTCTCTATTATAACGCATTCATGCTGCTTCATCAAGTTAATGGGCGAATGTAAACTGGCCGAAAATAATGTTTTTCGGCGTAGCTGTATAAGCTGGCTTTTGACATACTTATTGGTATTAGTCTCGAATGAATAAATAGTAAATTGCGATTGGTTAAAAATGTGTAAACTTCTGTAAACAAGTAGGGGTAAGTATAGAATTTACCGATGTTTGACGAATATATTCGTGACTGAACAATCATTTAATTATGACATGCAGATGTTAAAAAATGGAAAAAATACCCATAATTTAAATAAAACCAATAAAATAGTTGCAACGAAATAAATGATTATAGACGAGCTTTTAATTCTGTACAGTGTAACTAAATGTTTGATGTAAGCGGCCCAAACGCTAAGCGAACAAGGGACGTTCAAGTTTACTTCTCTCCACTGTGTCCATAATATACAGAATTATCATGTGCCTTGTATTATGTGCAAAAAGGGATGTAAAATCGCATGGTTTAATTTTATATAATAAATAAACAGGAGCTATGCCTTAAGCTTGGTAGAAATATTGGCAACATAAATAATATTGTTCATTCTTAACTTGGAAATAGGTTTGTTGAACACCCCATTTTTTATTCGTGATGTAGGCGGCCTATTGCGTCGGAGTGTAAACGACACGAAGAAATATTACTATTTTTAGCCTCCGCTTCAGGTAGGATTTTTTAGAATATCTCTTCTCATACCGAATGGAATTTGTTCAAATAAAGCGCAGAGTACGCGGAAAATCAAGCTCTTTCTGGTGGTGTAAGTACTATTCTGCGATCTGGTCTAATTCTCGAGAACATTCGAAGAATGTTTTTGGTGTCAGTCTGGGTCACCGGGACAATGTACATGGATTTTGACGAAAAACATTCTCCGAATGTTCTCGGAAATCAGACCAGATTGCAGAATAGCACTGACACCACGAGAAAGAGCTTGATTTTCCGCGAACTCTGTGCTTTATTCGAAAAAAAAAATCCATCAGGTATAAATCGAGATATTCTAAAACATCCCACCTGAAGCGGAGCTAAAAACAGTAACAAACTCTGTGCACCTAGTCATTTGGTCACGTGTTCCCACGTCTGAAAAGTCAATGTGTTGGAGGGCCGAATGATTGTTCAAAGTTTATGAATAGAGTTATCCCCATTGTTGCTATAGCAACCAAATCTAGTACGGGCTGGTTGGATTTTTTTTTTCCACAGAAACGTTTCTTCAATTGAAGGTCTTTAAATCTTGTTAAAAGAATTCTGTTCTATCTCAAAATATGGCTTCCAGTTGGCGTGGTTACTTTTCATTATATATGTAGAGTAAACTTGAGTTCTTCTTCTGCACACTCTATGG